>JAQLOM010000032.1:14309259-14322356 GCA_030068315.1 Chrysichthys thysi
TCAAATACAATTACCTTTGACAAACCACACTGGCAGCACAGACTGGCAAACCAACATACCACATACCACGGCATTACTTATTATACATGATTATATATCCCTCACTCATGTTTCCCTTGTCTTTAGATTTGAGTATTTAAAGTAAAACCATGAAATCAAGCAAAGGCTTCTGTGTACCAAAGGAAGGAGTGCAAAGGATATCCCTGAAGTGAATTTCACAAACCCTTGCACAAGTGTGTGCGTCTATATAGCAAGCATCCCAGGCAAACACAGCAGGGTAAGCATCACGCCATGGTGTAACCATAGCTTCCACAATGCAGTGCAACCAGCAGCCGGTCACGCAGGATGTCCTTGCTGGGGTATTCTGGGAGTTTCAGCATGTTGATACTGGAGGAGAGGGATAGACAGACAGGTCAGAATGATTTCCTCATGGATTGTAGCAGAGCAAGTCACACAGCTGCATATGCTTAAACCCCTTATATAGAACATGCTTTTTTAAGCTCTGGGTGTCATGATTCTTTTTTTTTGTTCCATGTCTTTGTGTCTTTTCTTCCAGTATGTGTGATTATGTCTCTGACATTTTTTATCATGCTGTGGAGCTTCTGCTTCAATCACTGCCGTCCTTGTGGCACCACTATGAATCTCTCAAAAGAGCCACACTGCCCTCTGGTGCCTTGATATCCTAAAATACAGCCAAGGCATGGTAGAGTGACAAATCGGAACCCAGGACTATCTGTAAGCTGGTCAAGTATGAGTGCCCTTTCCTCATCCCAAACACTATCCGTGCAAGTAGGAGTTCTCTGGAGGTCATGGGTTAGGGATTAGTGATGGGAGTGTTTAATAAAACACTACTCAAATTCACCAACGAATTTTCTTTTAAAACAGCCCACTATTAATTGCACATTAAAAAAATGTGCCTGGAGCGATCAATCATTTTTTTTTTTTTAAATTGTGCATTTGCTGTGGATGTTTGTTCAGTGTTCTGTTATTCCCTATACACTTAGACAATTGTGAACAGAAAGTCATTGGGGACCATGAACATGGCATTTATGTGGATCATGAGGAAGGGAAACTTGTGCTTAATATCAGTTACAAGAGAACATTACTGTGGATAAATGAATAAACACAACTGAAACAGCTCTGGTAGCAATTCAGCACACTACTACTGAAGGATGCAGTCTGTTAGAAAAGCCTTTCATGCCAGAAAAACCTTTAAAATGGACGTTTCCTAACTTCACCCATTTGCTCGTTTTGAATCTGGGCAAGAAAGGAAACCAACTGCAAAAGCACTATAATAATTACCAGGTACTAGAGGTAGGCAATAAGTTGGATGTGTAGGGTACAGCAGCGATTGTGAACTTCTGTAAGCCACTGCCACCCATGAGAAAAGCAAAACCACCATGTGGAACACGGGAACTGGAAAGAGAAAAAGAAGAAAAAGGTCAAAAACGAGATGAACAAGAAAGAGAAATGAGGGCTGTACATTAACTCTCAGAGCCAGTTTAGCTGATCAGTATGAATAACACTGACCATGTAATAAAATCAATAATAGGCTTAAAAAGAAGCATTTACCTCCCAGTGACAAACTGTAGAAGAAGAACCCGCTCCTCCTGAGTGAGATCCTCCACTACGTCCCAAAACCACTGCAAAACAAGAAAAATGTGTAAAAATATTAAATTCTGCCTAATGGCATTTGTCTTTATAAAAAAAAAAAAAAAAAAAACAGCCACAAAGGTGGTCCATCATGTAGCTTAAATGACAAATATCCTCTAGGGTCTGCTATGTAGAGGTGCACAAGATGTAAACCTTGAGACAGAAGGTTAAAAAGCTAAATAAAGATTAAACAATTCGCTTTGGGACAATTTCTTCTTCAAAACCAGACACTAAAAGGTTATCCCTCATACAGTTAAACAACATAAGATAGCTTTAAAACCTAATCTTAAAAGGAAGCACAGCAAGACCCCAAAAGTGTTTAAAGCTTTTGTTTTTCTTGAAAAGATGGTGTTAAGAAAATGCTGATGTTTTTTTCATTCAAGAGAGTGATCATGTTGTTCATGAGATGGTAGCTACAAACCTGGATGACTGGTTCCTCGAGGTCATAGCCACTTGTATACTCTGTGTTTCTCTTCCAGTCCATCACATCAATCTCTGGCATGCCAGACAACAGCAGTTCCTGCACACACATGCGCACACCATTTAAGTCTAGAAATACAGCACAGAGCCATGTTTGTATGAGCCCCATAACAGCAGATCTAATCAATAACTCATGCAAGTCAGGCTGACTCATAACATGGCTAAGGTAGCTCTCCCACAGCGTTCGACATTTCCCATGAACCTCTTTATAAAAGGACACGTGTGAGAAGTATGGCACAGAGAAGAGCTGCGAAAAGTGCCTTTAATCACTGAACACACTTCATGTGAAGAATACTGCGGGTTTGCTCAACGTTCTGAATTACACGAGTGAGAGGCAGATAATAAGGACAGAGTGTGAGATAAAAAAGCACTTTGAAACATGGGCCCTCATTAAATAGTTCCTCTGAGGATTGTCAGTGGGCTAGTCATGGCTGTGGGACCGACACATGGGCTTACAAATATATGCATGCTGGAGGCCCTCAGCACTGTAATTTCCCTGTGAGAGCATCAATCTGTGTGAGAATGGCATGTCAGAGAGAGAGAGAGAGAGAGAGAGAGAGAGAGAGAGAGAGAGGGGCCACCTGTGTGCCGAGACAGACACAGAGGAAGGACATGGAATAAGAGGAAGAACCATTAATGTGGAGCCTGAGGCCTCAGCGAGGGCCCAAGGCAGGGACAAAAAGAAAGAAAAAAATACCAAAGATTGACAACTACTCTTATATTTTCTGATAAATCATTTGCTATACTTTAGAGACTAACATTATTGCTCCCTGTCTGTGCATGAAGCAAAAATCAGTTTATGCTCTTCCATCTTTAAGGCTGGACTACTTGAACTTTAAGTCATCACAGGATGGATGTTTAACCTCATCCAAAACTTAAAGGGGTTGTCTTTAAATTTTAGTCTTCTCTGCTTCCTGCGAAAACTGTAATTACAATGCGTTTGGCAATGACCTCCCCCTCCCCCAACCTCTTATGAAAATATGTCTACATCATGAGTTCATTATTAAGGACAGAGAACTGTTGTTGTTTTTTCCAGACCAGAAAAATTTAAATAAAACCTATAAGGATAAACTAGTAAGATCCATTGCATTCCAATTTTGCATATCACAGTTTTCATCCTCTGTCTGTATGTTTCTTCTTCTTATTATTATTATTTTTATTATTGCTACTACTACATGCTTTCATCTATCCATTATCTAGACCACCTTTACCTTATGGTCACAGGGAAGTACCAATCCCAGTTGACTTCGAGCAAGAGGCAGAGTACACCCTGGACAGGTCACCAACTATTGTGGAGCTAAAACAGAGACGAACAACCATTCATACTCACATTCACACCTATGGGCAATTTAGACAATTTAGAGTAGCAAACTGACCTAATCTGCATGTCTTTGGGCTGTGGGAGGAAATCAGAGCTCCCAGAGGAAACCCACACAGGCACAGGGAGAACATGCAAACTCCACACACAAAGACCCCACTCAGATGCCAGGGTTGAACCCAGAACTTCTTGCTGTAACAAAACAGTGCAAACCACTGCACTGCACTGCCCTATTATTATTATTATTATTATTATTATTATTATTATTATTATTATTATTAAAGTCTAGAAATCAAGCACCTCTAAGTTACTTCAGGAAAGGGTCCAAAGAATAATCCTATTTAGCCATTTTAAATTTTACTGGTCAACTGATCATTCTTATCAGACTATTATCTTAATCCTGCACTTAGGATTTAATCAAAAAGGTGTAAGCTTTTTCGAAGAGCCTAGCACAGAGATAAAACTGGGCAGATAAAGAGTTTTTTCATTGTTCATTATGGAAGGGCTTTCCTAGGTAATATATGCCACTCTTATATGTACTCATATATGCATACAAGACTCTCAATCATTATATCCAGTTTAATACAGGAAGTTATTCAAGAAGTGACATCTTTCCTTCCACTACATTAAAGCTTTATGGTGGATAGCTGACCTTGGGCTTAGAGCGTCCTGTTAACCTGAAATAACGATGCTGTCACCTGCACCATCTTACATGTGCTGACATCAAGATCGAAAGGTGTATAGATTTCTAGTGAAGCCTGTAAAAGTGTATTTACCCTTTTTGTTTACATGATCATATGTAGTGAACCTGATTGAGTGACTGAATACTTGCAGGCCATATAGGACACCCAATTACTGTTCCTGCTAAATGTTTAAAAAACAGTTTTTTTTAGAGGAGAGTTGGTAGCTCAGTTTTAAACAATATGCACAAAGTTGTGAGTTCATACCACATAACACTCCACAGCTCAAAAAATGTACAATATATACTCTGCTCACTGGCCAGAGTTTTTTTTTAATGTGTTAACAATAAAAAAAAAATTAATTTTTTTTTTTTAAATTGCTCCCTTGTCTTCCAGCTGCCCATCCACGAATCAGCTATTCATACTGTTATAGTACCTAGAGTCGTGCTTGTTTAGCCGTTTACTCATCAGTCTCCAGTATTCAAGGCCTTGTTTCTGTTTTGTTTTTCTGTTTGCCCACTCTCTCTGTTTGTATACCACATCCTTCATTAGTTCTCATCATGCTGTCATTTTGTCTGTGTCATTTCCTGCTTTTGCACATTCACAACTAACGCACATCTTTAATTTCCCTCTGTGTGCCCTGGGGGACAGGCCTATGAGATTCAGAGATGCAACAGTGACAAGGGTCGCATCAATATAATTTCTCTAAAAACCTACTGTGCCTAAAAACAGATTATACCCAGCATTCTTCAGTACACATCTCATAAAATTTAAACTGCATTCTTCCAGACTCTACTTTTCATTCACTCTAATGTAATCTATACTGACTGACTGTAATATAAACAGTTGCTTCCAGCATCAGTTTCCTAATATCACAATATTTGATTCTAGGTGTAGGCTCAGCCAGGAAAGAATTGATTCCTACTTCTGAGGGCTGATTCCCCTTCCACAGTCATGTGAGAGATTTTCTCTGTAACTGCTGTCTTCTGCCCACAGGGGATTGCATGACTAGGCCTCTGTAAAATTTTGTTAAAATTAAATCAAGTTAAAGTGAATTGATCTATTGAGAATGATTGTGTGTGTGCGCTCGCGCACGTGTGTGTGTGTGTGTGCGCGCATGCATGGGAGAAGGAAGGAGTAGGAATATAAAGCAAAGGACAGAATGAACTTTTAACTTATGTAGAAATCCATCATCCAAAAAATGAGACAAGAGAAGCAAAATGAGGATCATTAGAATAATTGGAAAGCTACTCACCAGTTCATACTCATCAAAGAGCTGAATGAGTGAGGGTGGAATGAAGGTGTGGAAGCCCTGCAGGAAAGCATTGATTTGAGGTTGAATGGCTCGGGTCATCCTCAGCTCGGTTACAAGCTGCACATATTCAGCCTGACAGAGAGAGAGAGAGAGAGAGAGAGAGAGAGAGAGAGAGAGAGAGAGAGAGAGAGAGAGAGAGAGCGAGCGACAAGGCCTTATACCACCATTACCTTTAATTATTTAATACTTCACACTCAAATTGTTTGTACTTGCATTTATATCCTCACCTTGTTATCTTGTGTGACCTGAATGCCACTTCCTCCCGGTTTGAGTGGAACTTCCTCCATGGCACCAAACACATCCGTCTCCACAGAAAAAGTGAGCTCCAGGCCAAGGTCACTGATGTCATTGTCCAGAATCCACTGCAGGTTCTTGGCATATTCTGGATCAATGGAAGACACATCCTGATAATTCACTGGGATACCTGGACAGATGAACACACAAGCATGTCATTCATGTGAACAACCTTGGACTTTACCCGTATATTTTTTTGCATATCACTGTGTCAATGTGCCTGTCTGTGCATTACCCAGTATGTGCTTATAGAAGGAGCGGGTGAAGTATATATTCACCAGCTGGCGATGGTACAGGGCCAGGCCAAGGACTTGACCTGCAAACCGGAAGTAGTTCAGATGGTCTGGGTTGACGGAGGAGTTGCTGTTGGGTTGAAATGTAGTACCTGTAAAAGACACACACAGTTCAACTAAATAAAGGATTGTACTGACAGAGCAGTGTTTTACCAATGAGTATAGACTAAGCCTCTGATCTGTAACACTCATGTGCAATCAATATCCAATAATTAGCTACTGTACATGGAGTTACAAGACAAACTGAGTCAAAGTCACTGCCGCCACATAACCAAACACAGAAAAAAGGACACACACACACACACACACAATCAAGTGAAGAGCTCAAAGAAATTGCAACAAAAGGCGCATATTAATAGTCAGCACATTGCGGAGTTACAGTTAGAATATTGCTTACCATCTGCCGATTGTGTGAAGAGTGCATAGTCTGGATTGATGATCTCATTAGAGAGAATGTCAAACCATTCTCTCACCACCCCCTGACCCTGAGACAGAGAGAGACAAATGTGAGTACCATCTGCCAACATCACCAACATAAGATCTGTTTCTCAAGACTGCAGCACATCTCACACAGCTAGTGCAGATTAGAGAGCACTCTATTGAGAAGCCCAGTGCAACTGAAAATAGCTGAGAACATGAGAAAGCTGCTTGCTGAGGACAGAGATTATTTTCACACTGACCATTCCCTCTTCACCATGAAAGCGTACGGCGATGCCCTGCTTGAGCTTCTCATTGGTGAACTTGGACACGACCTCGCAGCTGCTTCGGAATATGGACTCTAAGAAAGGGACAAAGTGCCAGGATCATGACCTAAATCTAGACAGTGAGTGTGCAAATAAAGGTAGGGGGCCTTCTAACATTCAACATGGGAATTCTAGTACCTCTGTGAATCAGTAAAATGTCATTCTCATTGACAGGCCGATGGACCATATCCGAGTCAGGCTGTCCAGCCAGGAGATGCTCATAAAACCACTCACACCTGTCCTTAAATGGCTGTGGAGCAAAAGGATAATTTAAACTTCTTTATATTGATTAAACACTCACATCTTTTACTTTGCCCAAAAAGCAGTCGTCTGGCCGATTAATCACCCATTCATTACACTATAAACTACAGACTTTGCCTTAGTAAAATGGCGATAATGGGCAAAAGGAACACTTCATCTACACAGAGAGGAGAGACTGCAACCAATTTGCATCATATTTAAATGACTTTATTCATGATGCAAGGAGGGGGAAGTCTCCAAGACGTACAAATTAATAAGATTGAAAGGAACTCTTTCCTCCAGGGGCACCTGGAGCACGCGAAGAGGAAAATCAAGAGATGAAATCGGATTCGGCAAGTTAAAGTCTGTAATTAAAATGGCACCGCATTCCCCAGTGGACCATAATCTGGAGGTAACGAGGCTGAGCATGCAGTAGCTCAAATATGAATACCAAAAACTTTGTGAACACGGCATAGTAAAGCAGCAGTTAAAATTTATGAAACCACATAACGGACCTTAAGACAAGCGTTATCTGCAGCATAATAACACAGTTTAATGATCCTAGCTGAGTGAGACAGGTGTTTGAAAGTCTATCAACACAAGTCCCAAGAGTTCTGCAGCACAAAAGGTCACTTCTGCGAATTCAAACGAGGGGCTACGCTAGGAGTGCTGCTATAATAATATGTGCATCAGACCACATACCTGGCCTTTGATTATGTGCATGAAGCGAGACATGAGCTCTGGACATTCCAGCAGGAAATGGAAATGATTAAAGATGATCTTTGGGTTCCTGTGGAGGGGGGGGGGAAATGGGCAAAATTTCAAATCTGGCTTTGAAAATTTACTGTCATGGACAAGGGGACATGGTTACAGAGTGTCAATTCTCACTTACCTGGTTACAAAGCACTTAAGTACTTCATCGTGTTTGCATAGAAACTCAATGAAACGAGGAGATGTCATGCTAGGTGGGAAGAGAGAGAGATAGATAATAGATTATTCGACATCAAAAAGCCGCAGAAAAACTGCTAAGCAAAGCAACCTGTATTAGGACTTTAATTACACAGATTGCAAACTCATTACAGACATTGAGCCATCAGCAAACAGTATAGCTGAATTATTTAAAGGGTGATTTCAAAAATCATCACTCTAGTCTCTAATGACAAGGGCAGTCCAAAATATACAAAAGACAACAGATCTCACTAGAACCTGCCAAGTGATCATCAATTCAGTAGTAATTAAAATCCTATTTAATTTCCTAATTACATTCGGTTAGAAAGCTTCAGGGGTAGCAGAAGTGTGCAGCAGCATTCTTTTCTTGTTTTATTTCAGTGACTGTTATACAAAGCTGAGCTCTGATTAAAATAATTATACTGCTGAAGAGAACAATCAGTCGAGGAAAATTTAATGCTACTATTTGCATCTGTCTTCTAAACCACACTGCTATTGTGTTTCAATATTCTGCCTCACTCTGTCATGACTTTCCACCATACATTGTGTCTATTGTTTACACTAATGTTAGCATGCAGAATTTTCACATTACTTTTTTTCTGACAATTTTGAACAGTACTTCTGATTACAAATTATGATTATGTGACAACTACGCCTGTAGAATGAAATGTAAATAAATGTAATATTTTCAGTAGTAGGCCATATATATTTAATGATGCGATTCACTTTATATCAAATATACACAACATACATAAAGTATAAAATACAAATAGACATAAAGCTACTTCAGCCTGTTTCACCAGAACTATTGGGATAAGTATTCTCCAGCATTATTTTCATCTCTCAAAATGAGCAATCAAATTTTGACTTTTAACAAGTGGCAAAGCTGAACAATTTTATTCCAACAAATTATTTTTTAACACAAAATATTTTCTAAAGTAGCGCAAAGTCCTTTAGCAAAATGGTGGTTTCAAAGTTACTGGCATACGACCATTACCACAAGGTGAAGCTCCTCCTGGACAGAATAACAGCACTGGGCTCCTTTCTATAATGTCCACCAATTTGAAGCCACTTGTAGAGCAGAATACTCCACCCACAGTTCACCCTTTCAAACGCCTTTATATTCTTAAGTTTGAACATGTGAACTGTCTTCTTCAGATAAATATTGTTATTTATATAAAGTTTTTTCTTTCCTTTATTTTAAACACAGTATGCAGCAGCAGTAAACGTCTGGACACACCCATTTAATGATAGGTTTTTGTTTATTTTGACTGTACTACCTTGTAGAGTAGGTAGTCATACATGAGATTCAACAAAATAGGCTTCATACATTAGATTCTTCAAAGTCACCACAGTTTACCTTTGCTCACTATTAGCATTACCTTAAACAGCTTCATGAGGCAGTCGCCTGGAATGCTTTCAGTAAGTAGGTATACCTTGACAAAAGTTTTAGTGTCATTTCTTGCCTTTTTAATGTATTTGAGATCATCAGTTGTGTTGTGTTGAGGTAGTGATGGTATACAGTAAACAGCCCTTTTCTAAAACAGTCATAATCCATATTATGTCAAGAACCTCTCATCTAAGTAAAGAGAAACAACATGAGGGGTGTTTTGTAATAAAAGTAAATAATAAAAACCAATGAATTAGAAGGTCTGTCCAAACTTTTGACGATTACTGTATCTGCAATTATTATAAAGATCATTTAATGAACAAAGGAATGTTTCTAAATGGTGTCAAAATTTCCACTGCTCGAGGAAAACTAAAAGCTATTAGTCCAATTTGCAAAGGTCAAACTCAGCTGCAGCAAAATCCTGACTTTCACATGATATGCAACTTCATGGCACTAAAGGCACTTTGGTGTTTTAATAAACAACAGTGACTAATCATTTCTCATCATTATCTTGATCATTTGCATATAAATATCGTTTCCTGTTTGAGAGACATTTCGATACCTTTTGAAATCTTCAGTGCTGTGATGCTTTGCACAATATCTAAAGCACCTTACTCTGATAATAGATTCAAAAACCACTAGGTGATAAAATGAAGCTAGATAAACAAAAACACTAATATGCAGATAAGCTATTTATCCAGTTAATACAATGTATTAATTGCTGCCCTTCATGATTATCAGAAGGTGGAAGGCAACGCCGTGACATCCACTAATGCGCAATTAATTATGCCAAAGTTGGTTCAAAACATTGGGTAATTAAACTAAAACTAAAAAAATAACTTGAACAATGAACAGGTATTTAGGAGAAAAATTGTTTACAAATTTCGAGTGACATATTTGGTAAATTATAAAAATGTGTTATATGGAACCTTCTTCTTGGTTCTATACATTTCCCTATATCAAAGAGTTACACTATGGTAGCTTGAAAACTCACTAGGTTTCATTAGGTAAATGCCAAGAATTCATTTGTAAGGGTGAGAGGTCTTTCTTACCCCTGTGGCATCTGGCAGGAGCAGCACATATAGAAGGCCTGGATTACTGCACTCAGCCTGTTGGCAGTCATGGAGATCACATCCTGACCATCTACATAAGCCTTGGGCGTCTTCATTACTACTTCAGGATCCAATGATGAGGGCAGAAGGTCTGGCGTGTCAGCAGCGACGGAAGGACCAGCTTCCCGCTGCTTCAGAAGGAGCGAGGCGATGTCACTTCCTGAAGAAGAGGAGGCAGTGTCTCCACATTTCCTATCCAATTCTGTGGAAATGAGCACCAGCCATTCGTCCAGAGAGTGCCACAGCAGCTCCAGAGGCTGAGAATAAGCATCATGAAAATGGCAAACCTCTCACAAGCTCTCATACGTTTAAAAAGTTAGAAATGTACAAGTGATTGAGTTACACTGTTTACAAAGTTAAGAGTTGCACTGCGTTACATAAAAATCAGTCATGTGGCTGAAAATCAGCTGTTGAATAATTAATGTCCATCTTAATATACAGTCCTGTCTGAAAGTACAGGAACAGAAAGGCCACTTCTTTTTATTTATTATTTGCTATACTCTAAAGACATTCTGGCTTGACATCAAAAGATGTATATAAACAGTGCTTCTCAATTTTTTTCTGTTACGCCCCCCCCCTTAGGAAGAAGAAAACATTCTGATATATGCTTGTAAAGGGAGGGGTAAGGGGTAGGGGCATTCAAGTGGTTGAATCCTACATAATGGAGCTTTAAACAAGGGGATAGTAAAGATGGAACCCCATACTGTATGTCATTAGAAAGTGATAAAAATGTCATTTTAGACAATTGTAAGACACAACCGTTAAAAACAGTATTTGAAATAAAATTAAAAAAAATAAATAAATAAAAAAAAAAAAATAAATAAATAAAAACTTTCGGTTCCACTATGAAAAGAAAGCAAACTTAATGAAGAGCAGATCACATTAACCAAAACACTGGCATTTTTATATTAAATATACAACTCCAAACAGTGAATTTAAAAGGCATGATAAGTAAGGCTACATGCTGTGCACACGTTTTCATCACCTTTATTTCATATCTTGTGGCGGCATTCGAGTTGTGTGCATAATTAAATAGCACAAACATTAAAAAGTAAAATGCAAAGTAAATGGAACAAGTGCTATTTTATAGGCTGCTGAATAATGAGGATGGAAGCAATACTGTTCAATTAAACTAAAATGATTAACATGTTAGTTTTTTTCTGGAACTATTCATCCAGTAATATAATGGGCAGTATAATAAGCTCATAGTATATACTTATTTTAATGCTTGCCTTCTTCTCATTCATACATCATATAATTATTTTTAATATATTTTGTCAGATTTTATGATGGCATTTTTTTAGCTTTCAAATGTAAGACAATCTGCCTCTTTAGTCTGCATTCCTATCCAGATGTTTTTAAGGCTTAAAGACAGATTAAGGCTTTATTAAGTTAAAAACGCAGTCTCCAACACCGATAGTCAAGAAAAATCTGGCAAATTAAGAGGCATGAACTCTACACAGGTAATCTTCATAATCTGGATGTTTCAAATTAAAGATGGTGACTCATCTACCATGAGAATGTGATTAAAAAAAAAATGCAATACCATATAATCAATACTGTAAAAAATGCATTTGAAGGAAAACACTATTCAGTCCTTTGAAGAAAGGCACACATTAAAAAATAGTTTGTCAACTTTGGCAGATACAATTCTTCCATAATGTTTTTATAAGTTAGACTGTACGCAATTTTCTTGTCTTCTGACAGACCATTTTTCTGTTTTATACCAGCATGTTTTTCATTCATCTGAACAATGAGTCAGACTACAACACCTGAAAGCATCTGAAAATATATGAAGGGCTGAGTGGATCAGAGATCTATTAATCATCACAAGGCTCCACAGTGTGTATAAATGGACAGAAATATGTTATTGAGCTCTTTTTAGAGGGGCACTGAAAGATCCAAAATAGCTTATGTGCAAAAAAAATCCCCAACTGTGGCTTATATTTAATATCGTATTAACAATTTTATCTTTCAGATAAAATAGTTGGTAAATGAGACACATCTGACCAGGACAATGAAAGTGTCTCCACAAATTCAAGCAGCGAGCACCCTCTTCAGGACAAATCATTCCAGTGCACCTTTTTTCAAGAACCTGAATTCCTTTTACTGTAGGTAAGATAATGGAGGAGCAACTGAAAACAGCAAACACTGACCTTGAAGACCTGACTGCGTGGGGTTTTGTTCCCATTGTATCCCATGTCAATGCCAGCATTAGGAGAGGACGGACCCAGGCGGAATACGTGGCAGAAGATCCGCACTATTCTAAGCAGACTCTTCATCTGGGCCTCATAATTACTAGACAAACTAAAATGGGAAAAAGAAAAAAAAAAAAAAAAAAAAAGATTATGCAGGAGCAGAATGCTGTCATGGAAGAGCTTTTATGGATGAGAGCATAGTAAAAGACTTCAACAGTGGCAATGACACCTACCTGAGCAGCTTGTGTCCATTGGTGGTGGCCACCTCAGCCAAGCTGGTAAGGATTCTATGATAACTGGAGTCATTCTGCTGAGATACATGCTCAAGAACCTGCCTGAGCTGAAGCCATACACAGAAGCAAAAAATTATAACAGTTTGTGGGTGGATGGATGGATAATCATGTTTATAAAAATGAGGGTAGAGTTTGTGAAA
>JAQLOM010000032.1:14339027-14354654 GCA_030068315.1 Chrysichthys thysi
GTTTCTGACAAAGGTGCATCCTGTAAAGTACAACTGAAAAATGGTTTCTCAGGTAAAAATGCATTAATTTGGCTAAGACAGTCCTGTGAAGACCACTTAATAAAGGATATGCTTTTTAATTGTTATACTGCATCTCAGGCATGCAGTAAATTAATGTGTAATAAAGCAAGAGTAACAAATGATAAGTCACCATTATAAACCTGGCATTATATTAATGACCTATAAAATGACCAGTCGTGTTTCCTTAGGCAAACAGTGTTTGTTAGTTTGGTGTTGTTGTCTTGTTAATGTGTGAAACGTGTTGCTGATCTGAGACTATTGTAGCCTGGGATCTGTTTATCATGCTCTGGTACTGTTATCTCCTGAAAGGTCCTGTTTAAAGGCAACATGCATGAGTGTGTAATCTTTAACTCAGTGCCAGTTAGGTATAGACTGGATTAAGAACAGTTTAAGAAACGGTCAACAGCTAGGATTTAGAAATTACTTAAGACTCAAAGCAACACCATCGAGAATGAATATTTCTAAATCCTATATAATACACACTTTTTAACTAAGCCAGTGTTCAGTAAAGTAGGGCTATAGTCTAGAACAGTAATGAACCGTATATAGATATTTAGGAGGAAAAAGAAATAATCTCAATCATGGTCCTTACTTTTCTGGGCTTTTTAAACCGCAAATAATCCTACAAGATATTTTAATAACACAGTCACCTAGGCGTTCTTGGGAAATCAAGTTCGTTCCGAGGAAACCATTTCACGTGCACTGAGAAAACGCAGAAAAATAAATGTTCTTTCCTCAGAGAGGATTCTCCGGGAATGTGTGCACTCAACGACGATTGGCTGCCGAGTCTCGCTAGGCTCCTCCCTCTTACCCGAATTCGAAGAGAATCGCGCGTCTGTAATTGGCGTACAGGGGCATGTGAACCGCTGAAGTGGGCGGGGCTTACGAGAAGGAGCAAAAGGGGGAGTGCACTAGATGCAAAAGAGAAAAACGTCTGTCTGTCGGAGGGCACGCTAGATCATGCAGGCTACATTATGGTTCGCGTAAAACACTGTGTTACATTTATGACGAGGACCAAATATTTCCACAGAAGGATTTACACTTTCCGAAGTTTGGAGCAAGGGAGCCAAAGGAAACATGGCCGAAGGTATCCTATGGTTGTAGCAACGTAGCCTGTGCTGCACAGCGCGCCTTCCGCGCCGCTGCTCTCTCTCTCTCTCTCTCTCTCTCACTCACTCACTCTCTCTCACTCACTCGTGTTGAGGCTAGTTCACCACTGTGATGCCTTTTCAAACGTGCATCCCGTGTTTATTCCCTGGTGATAGAAACATTCAGCCTGTGTTTGTGTACAACATTTTAGATCCGCGCTTGGGACGAGAAGTACACCTGTTTTGTTTATGTACACTCCTGCTGTACTATAAGCCTCATGTTGGGGTAGACTCCATGTGCACCTCGAGCTTAGCAAAATACACATAATATTAACCAAATGAGTCTGACCACGCAAACACGTTCCCGTGACCTTACCTGAACATTATATCCTGATGTGTGTACATATATATTTATATTTATATATACACACATATATATATATATATATATATATACAAGGCTTGCTGGTGATGTAGCCCAGGCTAACCTTGTGTCTTGTTTACCCTGTCAGGAGGAGTGGGGAATGGTGGAGGGAGCCTGGAAGGCACTGGCTGTTCGCCCATGTACGGCACAGGCCACTGTAAGTGGTTTAATGTACGAATGGGCTTTGGATTCATCTCGATGACAAATCGCGGAGGAAGTCCTCTGGACCCTCCAATGGACGTGTTTGTTCACCAAGTAAGTCCGCCGAGCTCATAAAAAAATGTAAACTTGGGGGCGCAGATAGATAACGCTGGAGGTTGTGTACCCTGTGTGGGCCTAGTCCGGTTCAGCTCCTCAACAGGGAAGGCCTTCTTTCTGAGAAAGCCGCATTTACACGCCCGGGGCCTCACTCCTCACCTCCATGCCTCTGGTTTTACCCGCAAAAGATTACTACGGGGTCACAGGATCAGGCTCGTGTTAGCGTAGGCCTCATTGTTTACACTTCAGATGAATGTTTTCGTCTGGTCACAAGCCCGTTTAAGGCATCTTTTCACAACTATTACACACGGTTAGGTACAAAACAGCACGTTAATTGAAAGTAGAAAACGCCAGGCTTTGTGATAACCTGAAGCTGAACCTCAAACTGAACATGGCGTTGGTTTAACCTGAAGAGCTAAGCCTCTCGTGTGTTCACTCAACTTTTCACTCCATTCCCATTTCACAGTATTTACCATCGATCAAACCTGCAGGCTGACCTTGTGGGAGTCGTTTCCAAAACCAGCTAAAAACAGGCCTGATATTAAAGACATGCAAACATCGCCTTTCAGGTCTTATTTCATAATTGTAGAGAAATTTACTCGCCTCAGTGCTTGGATTTTAATCATTACTTTCTTGTTGATATTCAAACATTGTGTCATCAAAAATGTAGCTGGATTGTTTCGTCTTAATCATACGAGATGTTTTTTTTTTTTTTTTAATAAACAGTTCTAGCACCGTCCCGTTAGTAAGTATCGTACTTATGTCCATATTAGCAACATGGCCAATATTTGACCATGGTTACAGCCTGTACCCATACATCCAGGGAAGGAAACACAACCCCAAAACACACCAGATCCCACCACAAAAAAAACAAAAACCTAATTTGTGCTAAAGATTAGCGAAAAGCAGTTTATCTACAGAATGATGAGTTACACTGCAGTTTGGATAGCGAGTCTTTTGTCTTACATTTATAATTTACACCAGATATGTATGGTTTTGCTATTCAGTGCATCGTATTGGAGGGGGGTAAAAAAAAAAGCTGCTGCACCGAGCATTATCTCATAGTGCTTGGGTGATTTTCAGGTTTTTCAAGGTTGAACAGTCATAGACTTCGTGGTGAACGTTCAGACAATCCTACTGCTTAAAGTAATTTGTAAAGGTGACACTACAATAGCATAATAAACCTATGAAGACTGCACTACAGTGGCCTAAAGAATCTGGAATGATTCCACTATACTTGCATAATAAATCTACGAATGTTATGCTATATTGGCAAAAGAAAATCTATAAAGAATAAACTATACCAACATAAAGATATTCGTAGAAGGATTATCCTATACTGTACTAGCATAAGGAACAATCTGGAAAGGTTGTTACTGTACTGCGATAGCATGTGATACTATTGTATAATATTAACATGTTTATTATGCAATTATAGCGTAGTCAGTAAATATTGTGAGAATAAATGGCTGATGAATCTGTGAAGATTTGTCCTATACTAGCACAGTGAATGATACTAGAGTATAGCCATTATAGATTTATTATGCTAGTAGAGCAAACCTGTAAAGATTAGCATTCAAAGCAATAAGTCTTTAATGTTTACGCTATACTGCCAGAGTTAATCTGTGAAGGTTATGCTATGCTAACATAATAAATTTGTCATGTTATGGTGTATTGCCATAATAAATGTATCAAGGTTATACTCTAGTATTTTAATAAATATTGTAAAAGGCCTAGTTTGATGAATTGGTTCTTTTTTGGTAACATCAGATAATCAAATGCTGTAATGAAAAACATTCAGCTCTATCTACTTTAGTCCTGTGATGATGACTAAGCACTGGGGTTTTTCCTTATAACCTTGATAGGTGCAGCGTTTGACTCTTTGATTGTCCTTGCACATGTCTCGTTTTACATCTTGACGTTTTTGTCCACCATTTTGTCCTGATCTTTCTTTATGTGACTGAAACCTTTATCCCAGTTGATATAATGATTTGGAGAAAAAAAACGTTTGTTTGTTTTTTTCCAGTTGTGACATTTGCATCCATGTTGTTGTGAGGGGTTTGTGTGTTTGGTAGCTTTGGCTAATTTCTTGAATGTGTTTGGAATTCCACCTGTATTCAAGATGGTGAAAAATTCATCATCAGGTTGTCATTGAATTGTAGAAACGTTAGCCGTGCCATAACGTCTTTAAGCAGAAAAACAATGTCTAGGCACTGTAGAAACGTGTCTGCTTATTGTGCTCAGCCTTGGTATATGAGTGTGGGGGAAGGGTTTCTCTAAATGCGTTTTCTCTGAGGTGAAACTACGAGGGGAAAACAAGTAAAACAAAATTGGAAAATGATTTTCAGCTTAAGGATTGCTTGCTCCTAGAATTTACACATCCAGTATGGGATTTAGCAGGGTGATGGTTCACATTTCTCACATGTTTGAGTTGTACAGAGATGGTTAGATTTTGATAGTGTGTTGAGAAGGCTGTGTGGGCCCCTAGTAAGATTAGCCAACAGCCCATTTCACCATTTGGCATGTAGGCCCCACCCTTCTCAGCTAATACCAGGCTTTGTTTCTCTTACTCGTGGGCTTTTGTCCCCTCTCTGTTCCTTTAAAAAAAAAAAAAGAAGAAAGGATGAAAAAAGGTAGCTTCTGTTCACGTGACTTCCTCTTGTGAGTCGTCCATACATGCTTGATTTCTACTGGGAGGAGCAGAAATGCCTCTGAGTGAGTGGCCTCTCATGGTTGCCAAAAACAGTTTGTAATCTCTTGTTGTCGTTATTTTCCTCTTACCAGAAACATGGCTGTAGAATGCCATTTACAATTAGCTTGCAACTACAACAGTGAGGATGTTCTTGCATTTGTGCTTTAAGTCGTATTTTTGTCTTTAACCATTGTTTAACTCAAACAGCCAAGATGGCTGCAAGCCAGCATGTGTTTATAGATAATGCTCTGTTATGTATTCTGTTTATCATGCAGAGTTTTAACTCTGTACAATTCTTTTGCTGTGCCTTGAAGAATTGTTATTTTTGTTAATGTATAATATACAAATCTGAAAATAATAGTTCAAATAATACAGCTATATTTGTTTATTTTTCCTAATGCTCTTATCTTTATACTCTTATCTAGTTTACCTTCAAATGATGATTTTGTAAAAAAAAAAAAAAAAAAAAAAAAAAATTATTAGTATTTTTAAAAGTATTTTATTGAAATATATAAAGGGAAAAATGGTTTGATTCTTTGTTCATGTTCATGGTGAATTTCAATGTTGTAGTTATTGGTTTATAATTGGTAATAGTAATAGGTAATAGTTATACATTTAGTTTTACATAATAGTTTACCTTTAGTCATACAGTTTTCATTGATTTGCTAATTTAATACTTGTATTAAATGTATGTTTTGTAGTCATAATTACAAAATTGATGCTTTATTTTTTACTTTAAAGATCATCTGTAGAAACTAACAATTTCTCTTTAAATGGATTTAAAAGTATTAAACAATTTATAGATAAATTGTTAATTTAGGTAAACATAAAGGTTATTTTAGTAATATATGATTTGGTAACTTAATAAATTGTTATTCGGTAAGTGTAGTTTAGAGTAATTTATATAATAACTTTTTTCAATAACAAAATTATGTATCACATAATACAAATTAATTTGCATCAATTAAACTAGACAGAATATAAATTACAATATTTTTTGTAGACAAAGTTTTTTTTTTTTTTCAGTTTGCTGAATACAGATTTGACGGTCAGGAAGAAACAATTAAATTCAAAATCTTCATTATTAAAATTCATCAACAGTTAGATGAATTAAATAATATAAATTGTTCAAATCAACCTAATAAAGTTACACACACTAGAGCAGTCATATGTCATAAATTCTCTCCATGACTGTTGTACTTTGGTATATGTTTACCATACAGGTAGTTTTTTTTTTAAATTATTTTAATATAGTCATTAATTTAAAGTTAATGTGAATGCTATTGCTTATGTTCATTTATTATTAGTATTTCTGAGTACAAATTTTATCTGAAGGCCAATAAATTGAAACTATAAGTACATGAAATATTCAGTACAGTAAACCAGATGTGGTTTGTATTATTTGGTACTGTTTCCTAAATTGGTTGTCATTGCTATATGCCGTAAAGCACCTGTGGATGTCTACCCATGCACAGCTGGCCATATTAACTGTACATTGCCTAACTGTATGTATGCATGTATTTATATGTTTTAGTATTTTACCAACCATATATTTTGTCTAATATATATATATATATATATATATGTGTGTGTGTGTGTGTGTGTGTGTGTTTCATAGGGTGGTGTGAAATGTTCTGGTTGACTTTCTGTAACTGTACACGTTTTGCTGTTCCTTTCTGCTGTCTCAGAGTAAGTTGCACATGGAGGGTTTTCGGAGTCTGAAGGAAGGTGAAGAGGTTGAGTTCACGTTCAAGAAGTCCTCCAAGGGCTTGGAGTGTGTGAGGGTGACCGGGCCTGGAGGAGTGCACTGCGTCGGCAGCGAGAAAAGACGCAAAGGGAAAAACATGCAGCAAAAAAGAAAGCCAAAGGGAGACCGGTGAGTGAGTGAATGTGTGAGTGAGTAAGTAGCAGTGTTCCAGATCACTTCCTGCAAAGGAAAGTATTCTTCTCCAGGCCCCGATGAGGGGAATTATGTAAACACTAGTTAAGGTAGACTGGATAATGAGGACTAACCTGTTTAAGTTGAAATGTTTAATAAGCGGTATAGCTGAGCTTTCACATTTGTTGTGTTGCAAGAAGGTCTTGTCATGACAGTGCTGCATTTCGAGCTGTGATAGCGGGGATAGTCTGTTCGATTCCATTCTTCATCAGAGCGGCTGCTCTGTGAGTCTGTGCTTGTTGCCATGGTTTTATCACATTTGTGAGCAAGAGCTTTTTTCCTGCTAAATTGCTGCTATTTCTGCTTGGGTTTGAACTGTATGACATCCTTCTAAGAACTCAACACACAAGTAAGGATTTGATTGTATGCACTGTAGAGAGCTGATCAACAACAGCCTAATCCAGGTTATTTAATACTTTTGGTCATCATGCTCAAGTCACTTTTGCCTTTCTGGTTAGAATTGTAATCTCAAGATTATTTCAAGATTGCTGACCGTGCTGTGTCACATGGTATCATTCAGTCTAAAAGAATTCCTAATATAAAAGGTCCCAGGATCTGTGAGTAAATCTGTTTTGTTCATGACAATGTATTACTTTACAGTATATCAGTTAGGTATCTAAACATACCTTTAAAAGCCTATAATATGCCCCCAACTACTTTTGACAAGTCTATGCATGGATGCATAAATTCTAGAACATTTTTGTGTACATTGTGCTGTTTTGCGCACATTCACATTGGCATTTGGAAATTATTGTAATATAAATGTTCTTCACACTGCATCCTATGCAAGAGCTCACCATAAGGACATTGATATAAATGTACAACTACTAACTAGCTACAACTACTATCTTGGTCCTAAACAATTTTCTGTATTGCTACAAAATTCTTCTAGAGGTTTTTTATTTTTGTTTCCCTCAGTGGATTCTAAACTCGGTCATATCTCAGGTGATTATCTTTGTGCCTCTTATCAAGATAAATACTTCTTAAAGGGACCGTGCACATTATGGAGCATGGATACTAATGAGGCACAATCTACATCAGCGGTCACTGACCCTGCTGGCTGGAGCCAAAAAGGGAGCAAGGAAAAGCAGTGATTTACCAAATTCCACAGCTCTTCAGCCTACACTGTAAAAAAATGACCGTAGATTTTTACGGTAATTTACCGGCAGCTCGGGTTGCCAGTAAAGAACTGTAAAATTTACAGTAAACAACTGTAAAACATATTTATGGTAAAGTACTGTAAGATCTTTGTCATAAAGAAATAACACCTGGCCAGCACAGCTCACATGGCTAATGCAGGACACAGTTGAGATGAAGGTTAAGGGTTTGGCCTGACCATGCTAGTTCAGGGATTAGAACATCCAGCCTTCAGAATTGTACACAACAACCTAACCATTGAGCCACTCCGATAACACTGCAACAAGCCTGCACTGATTCCACTACTGCTAACACTGACTTAACTATACTTAGAGAT
This sequence comes from Chrysichthys thysi, assembly GCA_030068315.1. Classification (NCBI taxonomy): domain Eukaryota; kingdom Metazoa; phylum Chordata; class Actinopteri; order Siluriformes; family Claroteidae; genus Chrysichthys; species Chrysichthys thysi. Next base: position 14,346,963 of record JAQLOM010000032.1, read on the forward strand.
TGTGTGGTGGCTCAGTGGTTAAGGCATTGTGTTGTAGGTAAACTGGTGATGTGTCCAAATCCCTTAAATAAGACTCAGGTGTATCTTGCATTGAGAAAATGCAATGTGTCATTTTAAACTATGTAAGATATTACAGTACTTTACTGTAAAAAGTTTGAACAGTCGTTTACTGTAAATTTTACAGTGCTTTTTTACTGGCAACCCAAATTTTTTACAGTGTACCTGCTCACCACACAGGACTACAAGCATGCCTGATCATGGAAACATGAAGAAGTTTGTATCGTTTGAAAAAGATCTGGCGAATCCACGAAGTACACCAGCTTTTAAATGAAGTCACAAGAAATACAAAGATGAATACTTGGCAGGGAATCAATATCAGAGCTTTAACCGTGGAGGTTTGTGAAATCGAGTACACAATGCTGAAGACCATCGGACTGAAATGTGTGTCATGCTGAAAGTAAATTTTGCTAATGAGGGAAAGTATGGGACAGGCATTCCCACATTTGGTTCTCTCTTTGTTCTACCTAGAATAGAGACTGTTACAAAGTGAGGTGTACAGAAAATATTGTCAGAATAGCATCAGTATGATGTTGTTAAGATCATACTAGATGTACATTTATACCAGGTAGGCAGTTAGGTCTAGTAGATAGGTATTTCTTTGCAGCACCTGTTCCCAACCCTGGCCCTGATAACGTCCATGTCCTGTACATTTTAGTGTTTTCCCTGCTCTAACAAATCAGCTTTAACTCAGGAATGATTGTTGATTAAAGGGAAAACACTGACATGTTCAGGGCAGGGGATACTTCAGGAACATGGCTGGGAACCTGAGGCTTACTCAATGAATATATACTTATCAGCTTAACAAGATGCATATAGCCTATTATTAGCAAAAAATATTATCTTGAGGACGCTATGGTGGTATGGTAGACTGTGCAAAATTGCTCCTGATTGTGAATGAGTGTGTTATTTGTGTGTGCATGTTAACCCATTAGCTTCCGTGGTCCCCATTTGGGGATCATATAATGAATGGGATAAAAAATAGATGGCATGTGCCATGATCCCCATTTGGGACTTTGACTACAAATTTCAGAAATATTAACAGTCATATTTCTTGAAAAAGTAGATGTTTTTGTTACTATTTGGATGTAAATTAATAGAAACACATGCAAATTTTCAGAAGGAAAATTTGGCAGTTAATGGGTTAAACATGCGCTGGACTAATCTTCCGTTCAGGGTGGATTCTGTTGTCGTGTTCGGGGTCTGGATCCACTGTGACCCTGACCAGGTCAAAGAGGTTACTGATGATGAACGATTCTTATCTTGATACATATTGGAGCGCATCCATTGAACTGCATTTTTAGAAATCTGAAATGTGTTGTTTTTAAGAATCATTCAGTATTTAATATGAAGTGCATTTTTTAATTCAACAGCTTCTAAACAGATTCATATTGGGCTTATGTGAAAAGATTGCTGATTCAGATTGTCTCTTCCAGCAGCTGTTTTAACTGCGGTGGTCTGGACCATCATGCCAAAGAGTGTGGCCTGCCTCCTCAACCCAAGAAGTGCCACTACTGCCAGAGTGCCTCCCACATGGTGGCACACTGTCCCCACAAATCGCCCTCAGCTGCTCAGGGAAGATGCAGCTTAGAGCCACCCAGCTCGAGCTCGGTCCAAAGCCCGAGCCCTCAAAGAGCCTTGCATACATCTCAGGACAGCTCCACACTTAGCAAAGCCTCCAGCTCTCCCAAGGAGCCCACACCAAAAGCTGCCTCATCACAAAGAAAAAAGAGGAAGAAATGAGTCTCTTTGTCAGCACACCAGTCTTTCAGGCTGCGTAGTTTTATCCAGTTTCTCGTCACGAGAATTCTACTGGACTCACTCTACCTCAGACTAATGAGTAAAAAGGCCAGGTTGACACCTCTGGATCTCTTTAACTTAAAGAGCGGGAATGCGTGCTGCTTTCTTTATTTGTGATCAACTGCACTGTGAATGATTTCGGGAGTACAAGTGGCTTTCCAGTGCTTTTAAGAGACTGATACCTCATGCACAATATACTTTTAGCTAGAAAGCATTTTACTAATTTTGTTGCTTACCTGATTATTCTTAACCATGTTATCTGACTTTGAATGCAGTATGAAACATTTAAAACAGCAGGATCCTCAACTTCTGTAGGCACACTGTACGATCTCGAGCCAAAGAAATGAAGAGAATGGAGCTCTCTTATGTGTTTTTAAAGGTTTAAACAAGCTCCCTGTATCATGCTTAATTCCCTTTTCCGTTGCGCTAAAGCCACAAAAATCCACATTGCCACCTGGGTAATTAGTATGAATGTGATAGCAATCATCAGACATCTATAGAGATTTCTTTTTTGGTCTTATTGTTTACATGTTTAAAATCAGGTTGTAAATTTGAACCATCATAATATTTGTTTAAGTTCAGACAGGAGGCTTGAATAGATGTACTGTCTCTTGATACTGTTACTGTTGTCTCCATGGTTACTATGACGATATCGTTTTTGGAGAGAAAAAGTCTCCGAGAGACCATTTAAAGCTGAACGTACGTGTGCGATTAAGTGCAGTATTTTATGCACATGCACACGATATCAGACTATTATCCGAAAAGACAGCTCTCTTGTTATTTATGCTAATGTAGCGGTCAGACATGAAGGATATGATATATAAGCAGTAGCTAATTCTACATAAGACAGTCATAGCGCTATTAACTGATGCACATAGTGGACGAGCAGACACGAAGATGTACAGTGAGTTCTAACAGGAGACCTGATATAAATTTTCCGGAAGAAGTAACTTCTCTTTTAAACTTTTAAAGGAATACGCCAAGATTTTCCAACTTATTTTATCTGTACTGCATCTATAGCATGTGTCGGATTCATGGACAAGGTTGAGCTGTAGAGATGTTGAGATTAGATGTCTACAGGCAGTTTTGGTCTTTTTGTTTCGATACTTACCATCATGTTTTCTTCTAATGACAAAACAACTGAACACTCGAAACTTCTTTATAATGGATGTCTAAGGCAGTTGTTGGGGCAGAAGCATTTATGTGAAATATATTTTGTATCCTTTGACAGAGAAGTGGTTAACAAATCAGTTTCCAGCTCGTCACACACGGATACCACAAAACATTTGGGGGAAGTGGAAGTGACCTCCTTACTGTATGAAAAGCATTAGTAGGATATTCTCTCATTTTTACCTCATGTTAACCCCACTGCTGATAGAGTGTAACTATATATTTGCCTTATATAGTTGCATATTTTAAATGTTTGCTGAAGGAATTAATAACTGTTCTTAGACTTGCATTATAAGTAGGTGTGGAGAAAAAGGGTTTGCAGTTGTTTTGAAGTTGTGTGATTAACTAATATGCTTAATTATGGGCCATATCAGTTACTATATTCATGATAATAACTAAAATTGTTTTGCTTTGTTAATTTAACTAGCTGCTTTTTTTTTATCATGGGCTACATGTAAGATAAAATAATGAAATGGGATTAAATAATTAGTTTCTGTTTCCATTTTCTTAGAAATCTGCATTCGCATATCTAGATGCTGCATGATTAGTCATGTAGTGCTCAAAGAATGAGTTATTATTATTCTTATTATTTCTCTGACATTAGAAATAGGTAGAGTTTTGCTATGATTGAACAACTAGCCAATCTAAGGTGAAGTAAGTTAATGGCGCTTATATGTTTACAGATTATTTATACAATCTAACATGTAGCTCTTTTCATGTTAACAGAAAGTGGAGTTGTAGTGACGTATGAGCAGACATTTGTTTTATTTTATTTTTGTTCTAGCCTTAGCTATTCAATCTGTTACCTGTGGCACCACAGACAAACACAAGCCGAATCCCTGACTGTTACACAGAACTGAACAATGAGCTTCTGACCTTCAGAGTGAGAAGCTTCCTCTCAGGGACTTGTTTACCAAATATGTAACTTATGACTATAATTTACAGTGAATTTATTCCTAAACAGGCTTCTTGTATGTGTTTAATTGTAAAAAAAAAAAAAAAAAAAATTCTATATGAAATGCAGAGGTTGTAAATATCAGAAAAGTTAACAGAGAAACAGGACCGTTTCTCAAGTGATTGAGTACTGTGTTGCGATTTTTGCATCTTCTAAAAATTTATTACTGAAGTACAAATCAATGGCTTGCTGGACCTTACTGTACTGACATATCTGTAGTGACGGAAGTTCTCTATTCAGGCAATATCTCAAGGTCTGCGAAAACAGGCTAATACTGTACCTGCTGTTTTGAAAAGTTTAACGCCTCCTAGTGGGCATGGAGGGTACTCTTTGGAGAGTAGTGGCTGTGATGGTTGTGATTTTTTTTTTTTTTTTTTTTTCAGTTTACAGTAACTCCTACCTCAGTTGTTTTCTTCATAACAGTCAGATTACTGCACAAAGGAGGAATTATTTGCTTTGACAATTTATAACTAAGAAGAGCAAAATAAATAACGTTAAATGCAATTTACTGTAAAATGCCTCTGTTGAAACATAGACACACAATGGTGTTGCATAATTAACGTTTTATTAAGCCTTTGCTTTCACACTGCTAAAGACAAGACAAACTCACTGCTTGTTGTTGATGTCGTTGACATTTCACAGCTGTGCGAGCTAAAATCTATTCTAATCACCTTCTAACCAACACAGTTTTTCTCTTGACAATTTTAGATCCAGAAGTTTAATCTTCTTTTCAAAACCCACTGATGTGATCCCTGCTCTGTATTAACATGAGCAAATTATTGTGATTTTAAAAAATGTTAAAATTATTAAATGATTCTAAGATATTGATAGAAAAAAATTGTCGATTGTTAATATTCATGTGTATCCATGTGTATTTTTTTTTTTTCAAACCAAAGAATTTAACTGTCCATTTGGTTTTGTTACATTTTGATTGTGATTGTAATTTCACTTCATTATGTGATTGAATGCAAAAGTGCAGAGAAGTTCTCAGGAATCTTTGTCATCTTAGAGTGCCAGCCTTTAAATATAATAAAGTGACATAAGTGTGTTTGTGATATTTTATGTGCAGTCACCACAGAGCTTTAGAATCATCATTACATTATCAGGATTCATTGGGATAAAGTCTATATCTTTGTCTTCAAGAGAAGTTGGCTCTATCTGTAGTTAATTTCTAGATAATAATAATCATATTTCCTAATTAAATTTCTTTGAATAGGTAAAAATGAAATTAATGAAAACTGATTTTTGCATGAATCTTCAAAAGGCAAATGTTGCAGCAAAAATGGCCTTTTGATCTATACTGTGTCCAAATGCTTACATTTTTCTCCAATCTGAAACACATTAACCCTTCACAGAGCACTAATTAAAATACTTGGCAATTCAAAATTTTAACACTAGAATGTTATCCTGGTCAGGAACGCTTCTGAAGACGAACAAATCGGTTCCCGACCAAAAAATTTGTTAAAATGTTGCATCTAGTCATGACCACATAATCAGGTGCTGAACAAATACAGCCCTGGCCATTTTCTGGCTCCGTTTTGTACACGCCAATGTTTTCCCATTTTCTGTTCTTTGTGTATTGCACACCTAGCAAAGACGCACGTATCTCTTTAATCGGTCTTGGTCAGATGTGCTTTCACTGGCTGTACAGTAACCTCCTCCTCGCCCATCTTCCTCCTCACTTCCTTAACGCCAGAATTCGACTCATGCAAGGTTAGTTTTCTTGGTTGTTTTCAGTAAGTTTTTGTATAATTAAGGATTTTTCAAACCTTGATTTTTTTTTTCTGTGCTTAAAACTTTAAAAAAAATATTTTTGCACTATAAGCCTTCATTATGTGTCCAAAGAAAGTGGAAATGGTAGTGAGAGTAAGAAGCCTAAGCGTATAGCAGTTGAAATAAAGAAAGAAATAATCGCAAAACATGAGAACCGTCACCATATCCCTCTGCCACCGTCCACCTACGCCAGCGACTATGTATCCACCCCAAAGGTAACGTGCATTAAAATAATCTGTTTATATAATTTAGTTTTATTTTTCTATAATTAAGATTATTTTCATTTTATTCTATGCTTTATTGCCGCACATAAACCCATAATATACTTTAAAAACAAGTTTTGAGGGCTGAAACACATTAATTGTATTTTCATTCATTTCAATAGGAAAAATTGATTAAGGTTGCGAACAAATTGGGTCACGAACAGAGTCTCGGAACAGATCAAGTTTGTGACCCAAGGTCCCATTGTATTACAAGACTTTATATTACAAGAATTTCTTTTTTTTTTTATGTTGAAAATCAAGGTCAGTAGAGTTACATTATCTGGCTAGTGCAGGGTAAAGTTTTTCCAAAAAGTGTACATATCTAAAAATACAGGAAAAACACTTACACTTAAAGGAACATTTATTTGGGATGTGAGAAATCCATGTGGTTTTACGACCTCACAGATGGGTATGGGGAGTGGGTGGAGGGAGCATTTTGGATGTCCATTAAAGTTACCAAATATGGTTGTTTATGAAAGGATTTAGTATGATTAGTATGACTATACTGAAATGCGTTGGGTTTAGTGATTCTGGTGCTATTTTTTTATTGGTTGGTGTTGTATTTTTGTTATTACTACGAGAATCTAGTGGTTGTGTTTCCTCTCGCACAACACAGTTACAAGGGTGACTAGTCAGAGAAATGTTAGTAGCCCCTTATAAAAGGAAAATAATCTTTTTCACTGTTTTATTTCCAGTGACACTGTATTAATGTGAAGTCCAATGTAGAATAGCAAAGACAGCAAACATTGGATTCAGAAGTTCCAGAATGCAGTGCTGCCATATGACAGTTGTACTGAGTTACAGCAGACTCATTTGCAGACATTTCATTTGAGTTGACAAGCAAGATGATGTTGACTGAGTGTGGTGGTAATTTGACGCTTTGGAATCTTGATTTGATTTGAGTACAGTGTACAGATGAGCACTGGACACACTAACGGTCTAAATCGCTGCTGCATGCTCTCTTTAGAAAGTGATGAAGCAAGTGCTAAATTCCACTCGTACCTTAATCAACAGGTAGTTCAAAAACACAGTAATATGGGAAACATTAATCAAAGTGAAAACAGACTCATGTTGATTGAAGTTTAAAGCAATATTGTCAACTCAGTTTCATAAATAAAGTGTTGGATGCCATCCTCCTCTCCATTTTTCTCCCCAGTGTATTCACCTGCCAACTCCCACTCAGCAGCTATGCTCCCCATTATACAACAACTGCTAGCTGGGGAGTGGGAGGGCATACATGTGTTTCTTCTGAGACATGTAATGCCAGCCAACATTATTTCAAACTACTGCTCATGCTGCAACGAGCTCACTTAGAAGAAAGTGCTATCTACCCTGTTCCACACACATGAGATCACTTATGCACTGATTGGCTGGTGATTAAAGTGACTGACAGTATGGAAAGAGTACAACCCGAATTCCAGAAAAGTTGGGATGTTTTTTTTAAATTTGAATAAAATGAAAACTAAAAGACTTTGAAACCACATGAGCCAATATTTTATTTATAGCAGAGCATAAATAACGTAACAAATGTTTAAACTGAGAAATTTTACAATTTTATGCACAAAAAGAGCTCATTTCAAATTTGATCCTTGATACGGGTCTCAAAATAGTTGGGACAGGGGCATGTTTACCATGGTGTAGCATCTCCTCTTCTTTTCAAAACAGTTTGAAGAC
>JAQLOM010000032.1:14463437-14474627 GCA_030068315.1 Chrysichthys thysi
ATATATATATATATATATATATATATAGTGCATGAGTGTGGCCTAGGTATCTGAAGTATTCAGGTGTTTTGTGGAATGTCCCAAGGCTTGTTTATCGCTTAGCATCCTTAATCATATTTACATTTATATGAGTTCCATACAAACTGGCAATGAAGCATGGATTTAACAATGCCTAAAAGTACAGAATAAAATATATGATAAAAAAAATAATAAGGATGGGATTAGAAACAATATGTTTATTACTAAGTAAGAAAAAGGACACAGCAAATGTATTTGAATAAATCCAGAAGAAGATTTAGACTGGCTTGGTACCTAGATTTTCCTAATCAAGTTAACAAAGTTTAAACTATTCAGTATAGTGGAATAGGATTTTGTGTGTGTGTGTGTGTGTGTGTGTGTGTGTGTGTGTGTGTGTGTGTGTGTGTGTGTGTGTGTTTAATGAACATTTAATAAATGGCTGGTATAATTCTTCGTCCAGTGCTCAGTAAGTTGCCTGCTGTAGTTTGCTGTGGGAAGCAAAATCCATTAACATCCGACCTTGGGCCTCTTTATTCCATTTCAGATCCTCAAATAGAAATAGACTAGAAATAGAAATGGTCTGATTCAATCATTTGATCTTGGATATGGTGAATGATTAGTCAGATGTGTTCAGGCCAGTGTGATATGTGGATATGATCATGAGTGCCCCAAACACTTTTGACCCTTTTCCCATCATGTGATAGAAATCTATCTAAAATGTTTAGGCTTCCTGAGCCTCGCAGTAGAGCTCCACACCAACAACAAGCAACAGACAAACTTCTAGTGTCCTTCCTGCCTGATGTTGGAGCAGCCTATAAAACCCCAACTCTCTCAGCCAGAAAACGAGAGGAAGGAACAAATTCCAAAACAGATGCCAGCCAAAAAGTCCGACCTGAAGAATAACGTGCACTTTTCTCTCTCTCTCTCTCTCTTGCTTTTTTTCATAAACCGGTGCTTTTGGTACTTGCAGTGTAGGAGACCCGCGTCCGCGTGCACGTGCGTCTGTCTTACCTTCCATCCGGCCGAGCTGTTGCTGTCTCCTTTATCCTTGAAATAAGGTACGAATCGCACCATCCAGTCGTAGATCTGCGACAGGGTGAGCCGTTTGTCGGGCGTGCTCTCGATGGCGCGGGTGATCAGGTCCGCGTAGGACAGGTTCCCCCACGCGTTGCGCCGTGAGGACTTGGCTTTGCGCAGCTGTCCGGCGACATCGAGGGCAGCGCCGCTCAGAAGGGCCAGCGGCGCGGCTCCGAGCTCGCGCTTCACCTCGGCGGGGTTCACGCTCTTCCTCCCTGATCTGCACGGCGGCCCGAGCTCGGGCTCCGTCTTCAGCACTGGACACGGGGCTCCGTTGAGCTCGGCGGCCGCGGGGAAGTCCTCGGGACACGGCGGAGGCGGCGGCCAGGTGCATGAGCGCGGCCGGCCGCGCGGCTCCAAGTCCGCATCCAGGTCAAGTCCACGCGCATCCAGGTCCTCGTCCTCCACCATCATCGTTCTCGGCACCGGAGTAAACACGAAGCAAGCGCACGATCCGTCACCTGAGCCGAAATGTCTACTACAGTGGGAGGACGGGGAACCGGCAAGCGAACAAACACGGCATGTCGCTCCGACAGCTCTCAGAAAGCGCCACGCAGAAACGAGCTCCGATTACACCCCATCACACACTCCATGTTGGGGTTTTTTATTATGCGTATTTTTGGGTTTTGCCCTACTAAAACCGACCATACGCACACTTAAGGGAATGCACCCAACCCGCACGGCCAGGCTGCACGCACTCAGTCCAGATGAACGCACACTCCACTTGGGGATGTGAAGAGCTCCTGGAGTCTCCTCCAACCGCCCGCAGCAACAGATGAGCTCTAGGATGCGAGCAGGCGGCGGTTGCTCCTGAGCGCTGGGAAAAGTTGCATCTGTACTTTGCGTTAGGAAGCTCACGGGTGGAGAAGTCCCGGCGGAATCACGGAGCCTCGGCCGGGAAACAGAGAGAAATCCCGTCATCAGATGTGCCTCAGTCCGACTTGGGGATGCACGCTCATGCGCTCGTTATCAGCCCGTGCGTGGAAATCCAGTGCAGGTTCGTCTCAGGTTCAAAGCTCAGTGTTGTCAGTGATCCAGTGTGCCCGGGATCCCTCGCGCTCCGTTGAGATCCGGTTCACGCGCCGCTGCGCTCGGCCCTTTTGGCGGGTGGATCAGGATGACGCACCGGCGGTGTGGAGTGGAAGCAACGCAGCTCGCCCATAATTGGCCAGTGAGGAGGGTGCGAGGCCATGCCCACCTATTGCGCTGGAGGAGATCAACGTTAAGCAAACGTCTTAAGATGTTTCGATTGATCGATCACGCGCTGCCCATGTTCCTCAAACAAATCCCACATGTCATGTACATCCACCCATCTCATGAGCTTTAGGGGATGCAAGGTTCCACACAGGTCTCCCCCATGATCTTTATACTACCTACACACCAAGAGCATGCCTGCCCCCAGGGTCTCCACTGACGACCTGAAGGCTTCCTGTCCAAGTGCTCACTCACACTGGGTTGTGTGGAACAGTGACTGCCTGTCTCATAGTATTACTGTACATCACATTAATGTGTGCTACAGGTGTAGGCCTAAACTTTCAGGAGGAAAAAGTACATAAGTGTATTTCTTTCTTTCTTTGTCTTTACCCTGAAATGTGTACATTCTGTACCTGTGAGATGTTTACCTGGGACCTTTGGGCACTTTTGGTGGGAAACACAATGGGTAGATAAGCCTTGCAGGCCCCGGTCAATTGATAAGGATAGATAGAGTTTGGTAAGCTTTTTTACTGAGATTGTGTGGAGGAAATTACACCAGCGTTGTAGACACTATAGGCGTATATCCTGGAGGATCAAACAGTGCCTGTGTTTGATAAGCATCAGCCACATACAAAAAAAAGAAAGAAAAAAGAAAAGAAAAAAAAAACCCTGCAATTTTATTTGAGCAGAAAAATGAAACAAGTTATTCAGCACACTGGATGTTGCGCTGTATTAAACCTTGGTCTGTTCTTTCATTGGGATGAAGAGTGAGTTCACCCCAGTGTCACTAAACAGATTTAAGTGAGATCATTGTGGATTAGTTATCTCTAGAGTCTGATGTGATATAGGGAGTGTCGGGGAAATTTTTTATTTTTTTGAATTGTTCCCGTCTGGATTTGAGACTTTCAGAAAATGGGTCTGTGTGGTAATGATCCATTACCACTGAAACAAGAATCTTACAAAACATCATTCACTACTACAGAAACTTTACTCAGTCGAACATTGGTCTATAGGAGGTGACACCAAGTAGCGTAGCTTTCTTTTTGCACTACCAATTAAGGTAAACTCAGCTAGTCTTGCTTCTCTTGATTTTCTGTGTAATATTCTTGCTCATGCAGTATTTGATCCCAGCTAATGCACAGAAGCTCATTGTTACACCTTTGAGTAAATTTTCCTATACACAAATATAGTTAGCATTTCTATCACAAATAACTAACTATTGAGTTATCTTCAATCATTCATTCATTTTCCATGCACTTAATCCTGTTTAGGGTTGAAGGGGGAGGCTGGAGCCGATCCCAGCTGACTTCGGGCGAGAGGCAGGGTACACCCTGGGCAGGTCACCAATCCACCACAGGGTCAACACACAGAGACAGACAACCATTCATACTCACATTCACATCCATAGGCAATTTAGAGTAGCCAATTAGCCTAATCCCTTCTGTGCGTGTCTTTAGACTGTTGGAGGAAAAGAGAGTACCCAGAGGTAACCCACACAGGTACATGGAGAACATGCAAACTCCACACAGAACATTCCCACTTGACCACAAGGCTTGAACCCAGACCTTCTTTCTGCAAGGTGACAGTGCTAACTATCACACCACCTTATCAAGTTAGTACACCAGCTTATCAAGTTAAGTCTTAAAGTTATCTTTTCATTCCTTTTTGCACATGACAAGTAAATACATTTCAAATGACTGACAAGCAATGAAATAATTTTTTATTCTGAATAAATGATTCCACACACGTACTGTATATACATTCAGCACTTCATTAGGAACACCTGTACACCTACTTAATCATACAGGCATCCTATCAGCCATCATGTGGCAGCAGAGCAGTTCATAAAATTATGCAGATATGGTCCAGATAAAGTTCACAGCAATCATCAGACTGGGGGAAAATGTAACCTCAGTGGTTTTGACCATGACATGATTGTTAGTGCCAGATGGGCTGGTTGGTGCATTTCTTAATCTTTTGGGATTTTCACACAAAAAAAAGTCTCTGGAGTTTACTCAGAATGTTCCAATAAAGTAAAAGAAAAAAAATCCAGTGAGCAGCAGTTCTGTGAATGTAAACACCTTGTAACTGAGAGAGGTCAACAGAGAATGGCCAGAATTGTTTGGGCTGACAGAAAGGCTACAGCAACTCAAATAGTCTCTGTACAATTGTTCTGTGCAGAAAAGCATCTCAGAATGCACAACACATCCACCTTGAGGATAGGTGACAATAGCAGAAGACCACCTCAGGTTCCACTGCAACAGAAAGCTGAGGATCCAGTGTGCACAGGCCCACCAGAACAGGACCATAAAAGACTGGAAAAAATGTAGCCTGGTCTGATGAATCTCGATTTCTGCTTAGGCACACAGAGAGTGGAGTCAAACATCACTTGACTGCCACAACCTATTTAAGTATTGTGCATCCTTTCATGGGCTCAATTTACCATCTTCTAATGCCTAATTCCAGCATGATGACACATCATGTCATGTCATAACACAAAAGTAGTTTCAAACTGGTTTTAGGAAAATGACATTGAGTTCAGAGTTCTTCAGTGTCCTTCTCCATCACCAGACCTGAATCCAGTAGAACACTTTTTTGGATGTAGTAGAATGGGAGATTTACAGTATGAATATGGGTGTTTAGCTCCACATGCCTTTCACATGATTGATGAAAGTCAAGGCACACAATACTGCATAGTCAATGGAAATGATATGCAAACTGTGCTTGGAAAAAAACAACACACTGTGCAAATTTCCCCTTTCTCCACAGCAAACATTTTGCCCATTATTTGATATTAACATTTAAAATAAAGACTTCAGAAATTGATAAGGTGGCAAATGTGTATTTCTGGGGATATAATGAAAGATCTCTGTGGAGAATAAAACACAACGCATTTGGACTTTCCGCAGGTGACAAAAGTAACCACTTCCTAAATCCACAAAATCACATCCATACACAAGAATGAATTCTTACCCATCCCCACCCAGCACACCTACAATTTGGACACACTCAGTTACACAATACACCCACTGAAACTTAAATGTGTGGTGCCATTTACTTAGGAAATTACAACTGTGTTATTGCACATGCCAAACATAGAACAGGTATGAGGTGTTCTGATGAGTCATACACAACTTGGAGTTCAGCACTCTCTTGGGATTTGGGAACCAAGACTTCAGCACAGCACAATCTATATTTTGCATCTAATAACTTGCCAAAAAAATATAAAAAATCTTTAGTTGTTGCTGATAAGAAAAGGCACTTTTACCAAGAGGTGTATTGAGATATGCAGAACAATTATTGAAGTAGACCTAGTCACGATCCTCAGAGATAAGAAAAGAATCAACTATGTGCAATAATCACACTAAAGTGAACCTGTTTGTGGATTATTAAAAACACACAAAAACAAATGCATAAATCAAAAGCTCAAGTCGAAAGTACTGCACTCCCTTTAGAGGCTGTAGACCAGGGCTGAGAATGAGCAACCACAGCATCACCAAGAATACTGCTTCTCAAAGCCCTTACCAGCCATTCCAGCTGGATTGGTTTGGGTAATGTTTGGGAACAATAGTTGTGTTTCCATTAACAGGTGTAATGCTCAATTTAAAATGGCAAACCAAAAAACACAGCAAAGGAAACACGTGGATTTTGGACAACTTTCAAATATTGCTTTCTCACACCTCAGTTTCCAGTTATGAAAACTTCTCTGAGGAAAAAACATTTAGTTAAAACCACTTAACGCATGCACAATGTTACCTAAAGCTCCTATACGTACTCCCTATGCATACTCCCTGCAACACTCATGCCAGTGATTACTCCTGAAATGGCATTGATTACTCCTAAAATTTACAGAGATGAAAGGCATGTCTGGGGGGTTCAATTAAAACAGGGCAACAAGTTTGAAAATAGCTGATCGCTGATTTAAAAAAAAAAAAAAAAAAAAATCAGCTCACATGGGGCGCTGAGAGAGTTTAACTAATGTGATACACTCACACACCTCTTATCACATCCACAAATATAACAGGAGCACAGTGATGAAGCTTCCAAGGGAGACAGAAAATTGGAATGATACCACTTTCCTATATTCTCACAGGTGAAGGGGAACTTTTGGTGCCAGTGCAATATTAATTTCCATTCTGGCAACAGTAACATAATATGAAGACACAGCATATGGAATTATGCTCCGTAGGGATTACTGATAGTTCAGGAACTGTTATGATATGTGAAAACTGAACGCATTCAAGTCTATTCATTTGCAGGGAGCAGGCATCAGATCTGATCAGGTTTAAGTGATATACATTTTAAAATGTATAAAAAAAAAAGGGGCTAACCTATTGTTGTACAATTTATGAGAAGATACTCACGCTTAATAATAGTGAGGGGTTCATTTTAATTCATTAATTTATTTATTTTTAAGAAAAGTTCTACTCTTTCAGAATGAAAAAAAATTCCCTTAAGTGACTCATGACTATAAGGGGTATAAAACTGACTAACAAGACAGCACAGGGCCAGCGGGATCCTGCAGTACCATACAGACTATATACCCAATCTACCCCTTTCTGATAGGAAGCCAACATCAATTCGATTCATCTGAGACAAACATGAGAACTCCAGTAATTTCTATCTCCATTCAAATGAGTGTATGGACTAAAACAGAAATTAATGGTAAATTCTCTCATACATTTTAAATAGTGGGATCCCAGTAGGAGCACCGAAAGAGTAATGGCCTCATCTCTAGCTGCCATCTCTGGTGTCGGCTCTCATGAGTTAATAGTGGAGATGAGCGCAGATAAGGGGGGAAAAAATTCAGCACTTTTCTGTCAGGGAAGAAAGGAGAGCTTTCACAGGTCCATGTATCATTAAGCAATTGAGAAAGCTAATTAGAGATACTGGGGGGGAGGGGGGGGTGCAGATCTCACGTCTAATTATTGCCATAGCAACTGCATCTCTCATTTGTGAGGTATAAAAGGCCTGCCACTCACTGAGGAAACAGGAAAAGCGTCAAACAGGGTAAGAGAGCCACCTAGTGCAAAAACTGCATTAAAACAACCATAGAAAAATGACATCTGTAACAGGAAAAGCATGCAATGGTAAATTAGTCATTTTTTATTCTGAAAAAGAAGAAAAAAAAAAGAAAAAAAAATCTACACCCTCTTGTATTCAAACTACTGACAAGACTAAATAGCACATTGAAATTCAAAACTGCATATCGTTTATCCATAGAAAGCAAATTGCTTACAAACATGGGGCCCTGATGGCATGGATAAATTATTCAGGTGCGAATTAAATACATCTCGCAATCTAGCTCATTTTTCTATTGCAAGCTGTGGTATTTTGGGGTGATGTTACTTTCTTCCAAAGTAATTCAAAGCTGCCACTTCAAGATCAGTCAGGATGCCTTCTGGCACCTACATGAGCCTTTTGGGGTCGATTTTCTCCAAGTGTACAAGGGGTTTAAGCTGCTCTGCAAAGCTACGCATGTCCTCAGACACCGTGTCCTGTCCAGCTGGTGCCAACACACTAAGTTCCACTAGGTAGGATAGAGACAGAGGTTCAGTGTTGTCTGTATTGCCTGGCACAAGCACTCGGGACAGTTTGCTCACGACCACCTTGAGGGCCCCTTTGCGGAAAATATGCCCTTTGGCCACAAACTCGTGATCCATTCGGAAACCCATCTCATTGAGGAAATCAGGTAGGCTATGAGATGCTGCGACATCCACGCAGTTTCGTACCAAGGCATGACGACTCTTATCGCCCACCTCCGGTTGCCCGAGGTAACGGAGGTGCCAGGGGGCAGTAGGGTGAGCGAGTGACCGTCTGGCTCTCAGAATGAATGGATTTCCCTGCTGACCTTTCAGAAGGTAGACAAGCTCATGATCAGCAAAGCTCTCTGGCTCGATGTTGTCACATAAACCTCTAAGCCGATGGAGCAGGCTGTCCAAAGATTGGTCCAGTACACTGCCTTGGGGGGTGAGAAAGAAAAAAAAAATGTAAAGCATACAAACGTACTCATTATAAAAGTAGAAATTTCACCTGGTGGAAAAGCCAAATCACTTAAGGCTAAATGATGCAGGACAGGAAAGACATTTGCGTTAACAAGTGGTTACTTTTTACTTTGCCTTAACTTTCCTAGATGAACTCTGAGGAGTGAATTTTTGCGAAGCTCATTTGCAAAACGTTAACCTTATATACACAC
The DNA here is from genome assembly GCA_030068315.1 of Chrysichthys thysi. Classification (NCBI taxonomy): domain Eukaryota; kingdom Metazoa; phylum Chordata; class Actinopteri; order Siluriformes; family Claroteidae; genus Chrysichthys; species Chrysichthys thysi. The sequence continues at coordinate 14,471,923 of JAQLOM010000032.1, forward strand.
ACTCCAAAATCACAAATCCTTCAAAACCAATATACTCAACAGTAACACATGAACAGGTGCTACCCAAGAGGGAAAAAGTCTGACTGGATCTGGGTGAGAATATTCAAACAGACGGACGGATGGACGGATGGCATTTGCATTTGCAGTTTTAAAAAAGATGAGAATCTACACGATGGCTGAAAAAGTCCAGAATCAATGAGAATAAAACCATATAAATAATTTGGCACTTATTTACAACACCTGCTCTACATATTCTCCCTTACACAATACAGATTTTCTCAGCTGCTGCATTTCATTTTTGCACATGTTGCTCAGCATAATTGGATCCACATATCTGCTCAGCATCCCAGCGGTTCCTCACTTGTCGGATATCAAATACGTCAATAGACAGGTCATTCAACACATAAAGATCAGGGTAGGATGTACCATGGGTCTCAATTTAATAATTTGTTATAATCGAGTATTTAGGGTGGACAAATTTTATTTAATATATTGGCTTTTGCTATTTTGGCATACAAGTTCATTCTTTCATACTTTCCATTCATGTCACCAATAAAGGCCGAAAAAAAAAAAACTGTCTTTACTGCACTGATCCCCAGATCTACAGTCATGGCCAAAATTATCGGCACCCCTGGAATTTTTCCAGAATTTCCACCATTTCTCCCAAAAGACTACTGCAATTACAAATGTTTTGGTATACACATGTTTATTTCCTTTATGCGCATTAGAGCAACACAAAAAAAAAACATTCAAACTGGGCCAGAGAAGATTATTGGCACCCTCAACTTAATATTTGATTGCACACCCTTTGGAAAAAAAACAACAAACCAATCGCTTCCTATAACCATCAACAAGCTTGTTCCACCTCTCAACTGGAATTTTCAACCACTCTTCTTTTTCAAACTGCAAAAGGTCTCACAGATTTGAAAGGCGCCTTCTTCCAAAAGCTATTTTGAGATCTCTCCATAAGTGTTCAATCGGATTTAGATCCGGACTCATTGCTGGCCACTTCAGAACTCTCCAGTGCTTTGTATTCAACCATTCCTGGGTGCTTTTAGAGGCACGTTTGGGGTCACTGTCTTGTGGAACACCCATGACCTCTGACGCAGACAGAGCTTTGACACTGGGCCCTACCTTGCACCCCAAAATCTTTTGGTAGTCTTCAGATTTCATGATGCCTTGCACATAGTCAAGGCACCCAGTGTCAGAGGCAGCAAAACATCCCCAAAATCATCACTGAACCTCCACCATGTTTGACTGTAGGTACTGCATTCTTTTCTTTGTAGGCCTCATTCTGTTTTCTGTAAACAGTAGAATGGTGTGCTTTACCAAAAAGCCCTACCTTGGTCTCATCTGTCCACAAGACATTATACCAGAAGGATTTTGGTTTCTTCAAGTACATTTTAGCAAACTCCAGTCTGGATTTTTTTTTTTAAGTTTCTGTGTCAGCAGTGGGGTCCAGTCATAGTGTTTTATTTTGTTCAGATGTCGATGGATAGTTCGAGTTGACAATGTTGCACTCGGAGTCTGCAGAACAGCTTGAATTTGTTCAGAAGTTGATTGGGGCTGTTTATCCACCATGCAGACTATCCTGCATTGTAGTCTTTCACCAATTTTTCTCTTCCATCCACATCCAGGGAGATTAGCTACAGTGCCATGTGTTGTAAACTTCTTGATTATGTTGCACACAGTGGATAAAGGAACATGAAGATCTCTGGAGATGGACTTGTAGCCTTGAGATTGTTGATATTTTTCCACAATTTTTGTTCTCAACTCCTCAGACAGTTCTCTGCTCTTCTTTCTGGTCTCCATGCTTAGTGTGGCGCACACAGACACACAACAGAAAGGTCGAGTCAACTTTTCTCCATTTCAACTGGCTTCAGTTGTGACTGTTATAGTGCCAGCACCTGTTTCTTGGCACACATGAACATAAATGATAATCATATGCTTGAAATAAAACGATTCACCCACAATTTTGAAAAGGTGCCAATAATTTTTTCTCCAGCCCAGTTTTTGAGTCTTTTGTGAAATGTCAATTTTGGCTTTTTTCTCTGCTTTTTTGTGTTTTTCCAATGCACATAAAGGAAATAAACACGTGTATACCAAAACATTTGTAATTGCAATTAGTCTTCTGGGAGAAATGGTGCATTTTCAGGAAAAATTCCAGGGGTACCGATAATTTCGGCCATGACTGTACAAAATGTTTCCAAATACACTTCACTGCAGCTCACATTTTATGATGTTACACATTATAATCCAGACATGGACCTGACTACAGGCTGGACATGCCCTAATATTAACTTTGCAATAACTGCACATAGTAAGCTTATACACTCAGTTGTTTATAAAAAGCAACCTTTGCTTTACATTACAGTGGATCATCAGTTCAACCACAAAGTTCATCATCTATGCCACTGCTTTCCCAACCTGGTACTTGAGTGCTCCCTGTAATATACATTATAATGTTTTCCCTGCTCAATAAAAACAAACAGTTAGCCCTTTTTTGCACTGAAGTACAGTGAACCCCCGCAATACTGCGGTTCACCTTTCGCGGATTCACAGCGTCGCGGATTTTCTAAATTTGATTGGTGGAATTTTCTGGCTTTTGCAGGACTCTGGAATATAAAGTATTATTTAAAAAAATGTTCATTCAAACATTAAAAGAACATTTAAATCAAAATAAAACAGTATGCACTGTATTTCAT
>JAQLOM010000032.1:14494389-14506694 GCA_030068315.1 Chrysichthys thysi
CATGAAATTCCAAATTGTCTCACTTTTGACATTTGATATGTTGTCTATGTTCTATTGTGAATACAATATCAGTTTGTGAGATTTGTAAATCATTGCATTCCATCTTTATTTACAATTTGTACTTTGTCCCAACTTTTTTGGAATTGGGGTTGTATGTTCTGTTGTGAATAAAATATTGGCTTCTTCCTATAGTGGTTATAATGTTATGACGGATCAGTGGGCATAACTTATTTTACTAAAAGCACCACCAGATTTAGGTACCTTATTGAATGGTTATCTTCTACACAATAGGCTTGTGTTGTAGCAATGTCATATGATCATACAGCAATTTCCTGTAATCACCTGGCACATTTTATCTTATAATACTTGATTTCAGTCCACATTACTTTCAGGGGAAAGTATGTAAAATTGATTGAAAAAAGCATTATAATCCGTTAAATGTCTGGAAAATAGACTACATGGTTAGGAAAAGTAACTATGTAAATATAAATACTATAATATAAACACAACAAATACTCACTTACTTGTCTTCTACTGCTTAATCCTGTTCAGGGTTGTGGGGGGAAGCTGGAGCCAATCCCAGCTGACTTCGACTGAGAGGTGGGGTACACCATGGGCAGGCCACCAATCCACCACAGGGCTAACCCACAGAGACAGACAACCATTCACACTCACATTCACACCTACGGGCAACTTAGAGTAGCCAATTAGCCTAATCCCCCCTGTGCACGTCTTTGGACTGTGGGAGGAAACTGGAGTACCCGGAGGAAACCCACACAGACACAATGCAAACTCCACACAGAAAGGAACTCAGGGGATCAAACCCAGGACCTTCTTGCCATGAGGTGACGGTGCTAGCCACCACACCACCGTGCCAACCACTATAAATAACAGGAAAGTAAATACCGGTATGTCAGCATTTGAACATTGTGTGTGTGTGTGTGTGTGGGTGGTTGTGGACCATGTTTTCATGATGTCTGTTATTTTTTACCTTGTGGAACCATTTTTCTTCCCACAAGGTGAAACTCAATTTTACAAAAAAAAAATCCATGCAAACAATCAGAGAACTGAAATAGTCAAAAGTCTTGTACTGTACTTTATTTGGTGACTTATGCTTAAGGCTGGGGTTAAGCGTATAGAAATGAATGGGAGGTCCCCACAAAGACAAATACAAACGTGTGCGCGCGTGTGTGTGTGCGCGTGTGCCCTATTTAATTTAAGTTTTCGCACGTATGTGTCTAGCATGTGTTCGAGCACACAGGCTTCGTGGTTTTGTCATGTTTCTAACACAGCAGCTACAGAGGGGGAAGGGGGACTGATGTAATTTTGTGTATTCAAGCCTTTTGTAAACGTGTGAAAAGACATACTGCGACACGCTGAGTGATATTCACAGAAGTTGAAGGGTCGGCATGTTTCCTTGGCGACTGTTAAACTGAAACTCAAACGTTAAGAGGAAGTGGCCAGACCTCGCGTTATACACTGTCCTGAAGCGGAACCAGTCGATGTGTCGGATGCTTGTTGTCAGAAGAGCAGTGAGCTGTGAGGTGAGGTTGTAGTGTCTGGGCTTGACGCTGTGGAGACTTCAGGGATGGAGGACCGCGGTGGAGCTCTGGCTCTGCAGGACTACATCTGCCATGTGGACCAGGCGTCCTTTCCGCGCATACTGCAGGTCTGCTCCGGAGTTTATTTCCAAGGTAAGAAGGCTGTGTGCTGACACCGAGCTTCACTTCTTAGACCTCTCTGTCCCTCATCTGCGTCCTGCCACCTGCTCCGTGTAGAACAGCGACACAACAGAAGGTTTATGAACTTCTCCTGGCTCCATGAGGAGGATTGTTGGGCGCACCTCAACTCTCTCTGGGTCCCAACTTCACTGTGTAGTGCTTAATAATAATAATAATAATAATAATAATAATAATAATAATAATAATAATTATTATTATTATTATTATTATTATTATTATAAATTATTGTTATTACAATTATAATAATAACAACAATAATAATAATAATAATAATAATAACAATAATTATAAATTATTATTATTACAATTTTAATAATAATAATAACAACAATAATAATAATAATAATAAGGGTAAGAATAATTATCTTATCAAGACACATGCATGAACAGATATTTACGTCAGTCCACTTTTTTTTTAGTCCCTCCTTACCCCAGTATTTTCACTTTTGACCAGTTGTTGGTGGAGCATTTCCTCCATATACTGGAATACTTGAATACATTTTGGGAAACAAAAATGATGAAGACTTTGATGGCACGATACCAGTGTTCGTTTCTACCAACTATCCAATATTATCTTACCATTAATCTGATTTTTAACTGAAGCACTTAAAAAAAAATAGGACAAAAATATATAGATAAACACAACTTACATAGACAAAACAGCAGCGTTCACCCAAAAAATCACTTAAAATAACGGTGCATAGATAGATAGATAGATAGATAGATAGATAGATAGATAGATAGATAGATAGATATGTATAATCTGTGTGCGATCCACTATTTTTCTGAATATTTAGGTTTGCTACTTGTTTCATGTGCTCGTGTTGACATAAGCCAATGGTGTCCAGTCTTATCCGGAAAGGGCCACTGTGGGTGCTGGTTTTCATTCCAACCAAGCAGGAGCCTCACCTGATTCCACCTGTTTAACCAGGTGCTTTTAGCTCTCAGTAGGTTACCGTGAGTCTCCTGCACTCCTGGTTGGAATGAAAACCTGCACCCACACCGGCCCTTGGCGGATAAGATTGGACACACCTAACATAAGATATTTAATACAGGCAATAAACTAAAGAACTCAAAATATTTGAAATCTACATAATCCCAATCATTTCTTAATGATTTATGAGTAATTTAGTACATGGTGATCATCAACCTGTTTTATTAAATCATCCACGTTGGGAATAGTTAGCTATGATTTATGGTCTGCCAGTCACCAAATAGTTGTAAAGATCCTCAGTCTTTTTTTGGTTTAATGAGTGATGAGTGGGCAAATGTTTTACAGGCTCAGTGTACGAGATCTCTGGGAGTGAGGTGTGTCTGTCTACTGGCGATTTGGTGAAGGTTACAGGATTTGAGCTCTTGTCGGTCTCTTGTAACGACATTAGCAACAATACGACATTTGAGCTGCCAATCGATTATTCAGGTAGGTATTGTAATAAGTGAATGAACACAATGTCACACTTAATCATTTGTAACATTTCACACAATTAAAAAAATTGATCTGAAAAATTGAATCTAAAAAAAAAATTCTTTTTGGTAGAACTGAAGAAAAAAAAGCAAGTCTACCTCTGTGCTGAATAATATCTGTACAGTGTTAAAATGCAGTGATGGATGAATGATGAATTCTAAAATAGATTACAGGACCTAGTTATGCTTGACGTAGTGGCCTGAAATGGGTATATAATGCATTTAAAGGCACAACTTGTACTTTGGGTACCACTGGCCTCTAAAATGCTGTCGTCATTCCTTTTCCTTATTGTCAATGCCCATCTCCAGGTCTGTTCACCCTGGTTCCTGAGAATCTACCTTACAATACAATAGAGGAGATAGTAGGCCTGGTACCTATTGGTGTGGATGCCTTTGGCACGTTCACCTTCTTCAGCAAACATGATCTAATCATTGAGAACCTCACAGTGCCAGCTGAAACAGAGATAACCTTTCTATCTGTGGAGCGCTATAAAGATGGGGAGAGTTTTGCCCGCTGCCGACTGAAGGGCCAGCAGGAAGCTTCTGCAGAAATGCACATTCCTTTCTCCTGTCATGGAGAGTTCTACGAATGTCCGAACGAACATGGCTACTCCCTTCACGACATCATGTACTCAGCCAGGCTGTGCAGGAGACGGTTCTGCAAGGCAAAACCAAATAAAGGTGGCAGCCCCCTGTTTTTTAGCCCAGTCTATCAAATCCAAGGCATCATGCACAGTATGTATTACCAATCCATCTAACTTAATATGTCTTTATGTTTATCACTAGTTTACATATGTAGCTAAGCCTCTTCAGTGTTTGAAGCATGATTTTGTTTTTTTTCCCAGTGAGAAAGAACATAGTGAAGTTTCCGTCCAGCCTGGAAGTGGATGTAATGGACGTGACTGAAGAATGTAAACATTTAACATTTGTAACGCCATTAACTCTAGCTGAGGTAGCTGCTCAGCCAAATGAGGCCTTTCCTACTATGGCAGAGATCTTGGAGGGACCTGAGGCCAATCTCATTTTTCGCTGCAGCTGGTTCAAAGAGCTACAAAAAGGGAAGCATCTTGTGCTGAACAGGTGCAAGAAAGCACACATGGTGTTAGCATGTACCCCAAGGGGGCGAAAAGCCCAGCAGTACTTCCTGCTTTCTCAGGACTATGGTGGCCAACTACGGAGGAGAGCAAGGGAGTTTAACTCAGTGTACGACGTGTATGTGGCATTCTGCAGGTCTCCAGGACTGAAAGTATCCGTAACAAGGCACTGTGAGGCAATTGAGGAGGAAGGAGTGCCTGCCCTTAGTATTGGGGAACAGCTGGAGGTTCTGAGGTTGCAGACAGCAAACAAGTCAGAAAGTGAGGTAGGTGCTGCACATAGTGTGGACAGTCTGATTTGCAGAAAGGTCGAGGATGACGATGAGGATGACGACGATGACGATGAGAATGAAAGTGAGAGAGAGAGTGAGGTCTGCCTCCCTCTGTTCACTCCAGCCAACTTTGTTGAGAAACTTTCAGACAAGAAAAAGTACAGTTTAGCCGAAATGGGAAAGAACTTTTCCTTTCCTCTGGAGGTTAAGGTGGTGAATCACGATAAAAAACTGGAAAAAGATCCATTGGCAGGTTTAGCCGCTTTGACACTGGAAAATGTTATGGAAGAGACCTCTGTGCTTGCCAGCTTTCCAAACACTCCAGATCAATGCTTTGAATTGCCTATTCGCTGGTTGCAATTATCGATCTCCTTCATCTCAGACCCCTTACCATGGCCTGATGGCGAGAATCCACAGGTTCACCTACAGACGGTCACGGAGGTAACAGAGCACTGCTACCATGAATATCACAAGCTTACCGAAAAACCTGTGGCTCCTCCTCCACGTCCTCCCAAGCGCAAATCGTTGATCTTACACTCACAGAAAGGATCTGCTAAACCTAAAGGAGCCACCCTGCCTGTCAAAAGTAGCCTCCCCAATGCAAAACTGGATAGTTCATCACTGGAACCAACAAAACGCAGACCACCTCCACCACCACCAAATGAAGTAAGCATTTTTCACATTAACTTCATCATTCATTGTTCCACTAGTATTAATTTAAAAACAAACAAAAAAAATGTATTGCTGTCTGGTAGATTCTGATACTTGTTTTGCTTTTTACATGTTCAAGAACACCGACTCCTAGCTATAGCTTTACTTTTTTTTTTTTAACCACGCCTAAAGGACACTTCCCCTTTTTCTCCAGCTAAATTACTGTGTTATGTTCATGACTTTGAGTCCCCTGCTTGTTTCCCTTATGCAAACTAGACAGAAGATATACCCCCTCCCTTGGTTCCTAGAAAGTCTGCCACAGAGAATTTAGCCATACCTAATACATATGTGAAGTCCCCCAGGAAGCAGTGTGAAAAGCCTCAAAATTCAGGTCAGTGCTCACTTGGTAGAATATAAAGCTTTACTCTCATCATAGATGTCACAATTTCCTTTTGAGTAATTTTGACCCCCTCCCCCTTTTTGTTTTTTTTTTACCTAAACAGAAAGGAAATCCTCAGACAGTGATCATGACTATGAACCTGTGGAAGACATGCTAAGTGCTCTTGATCATATCATGTTTTACTAGATCTTTAATAATCTTCAAAAGGACACTCACCAAAAACCACAGAGATAAAGTGTTGTGGTCTAGTATAAGAAAGATTGTTTTAATTTCCTTTTTTATTAGTCAGTAGGGAAAAAAAAAATCAGTAACAGATAAAGAAGAATAGAAGACAATTACAAATGAACCATTTATTTAAAGATAATGTTCTTAAAGGACACGGTGTATATTAAAAAATATTTACCAAGATTTTCTTACTGCTTTTTATATTTCCCCTCACAAACTACATGAACTGTTGAAAGACCTGCATGAACATACAGCATCTTGAATGTGGCTCCGTTGACACCCAACAGGCTGACCATTTCCTGCCCATAAATTATCCCTAGCACTGATTATGTAACATTGCTGACGCAGTGCACGTTAAAGTGCTAGCATAGATTATTCTAGTTTTATAATTACAGGCAGTTACAGATGGTTTACTGTTGCACTGCTTAACGCTGATGGATGATCCTTAGGCCTCTTGATCTGTTGATCTGAAGTGGTCCTCATCAATAGTAGAGAAAATGTGTCCTTCATTGCTGAGAAAGTCCACAACTTGCCTGTGAATACAATTAAGAGTATTTACTCTAATGTGCAGTGGACGAACTCTAGTACTCTAGTGCGAGCTGGGACAGGAGTCTGTGAAGTAAAGTCAGGGATCCATGTTTTTTTTTTTTTTTTTTATTGCATTAACAGTGGTGCAAATCACAACCCACCAAGGTAATTACAATTATGTCATTGTAGTGATTAGCCTTTAAATTGCATTAATCCAAACTTCTATTACTCAAACGAGCAGAACTAGAAAAAGTCAAATAGGACAAAGTGGGTACTTTCTGACCCAACAGTCCTAGGGACTTGTTTAACGGAAGCCACCTTCCAGGCCCATTTTGTTGTTTGTGTTCACACCGGCAGCAGGAACAATGAAGTGATTCAAGCCATCAAAATTGCACTGGATTTCCTGCTTCACATACAGGCTCAATAAAGTCTCGACTTCCATCAATTCATTTGTCTGCATTTTATTTTCTATCTTTAACACAAAAGGTAAGACCTTTTTACTATTCATTTCATTTTATTTTTTAAATTAAGGATTTACATCTGTATGTGAATTTGGCCGGTCAAACTGAATTTGGCTGTTCAGTACAAAAGATATGAAGATTTATTTTTCATCTTGAATATTTGGTAATTTAAAAAAAAAAAAAAAAATCCACTGCTGGTGAATTTTGCAGTCATTTTAGAGATGATTTCAACCAAGTCACCTCTACTATTCACCTTTACTTCTCAGCACAATTTGCAGAGCGTGCACTTCCTCATTGCTTGTTTATGTTTCTACCGTATGGAGCTCTCGGAATAACAATACAGGTGGCGCGTGCATTTCTGTTTAAATCAAGGTCTTACAGTGTTTTCTTTTTTTTTTTTAAATTTCACCTCAGTTTGCCAACTGATTTTTAGCTTGTCTCGTGTGTTAACTAGCACATGCACTCGTGATTTATGATTCATGTTTTATTTTGTTATGGCGATGCACACTGACTGACAAAAACTAACAGGTGCTTAACTTGAACGGTCACAATTAGGAGCTAAATATGTCCCTCAAAACGGTGTTCTAAGAAGTACAATTGTTCTCAATTACTGCAGTGCAAACACCCTTAAAGAAGGGGGGCTACTTCCTCCAACAGTTCTAAGTACTGCTGTAAACTTTCATGAAAAACTTCCTCGTCTGAACGGGCATTATGTGTACTGCTGGTAGAAAGTGCAGGAAAAGAAATGAACGTGGCTCTGGTAAATAGACAAAAATATTCTATACTTTTAGACAATGTTTAAAAAAAACACAATCAATCTGTTCTTGTGGAATTCATTTTGTAGTTAAAGCACTAGAAAACATTTCCCTGATATCGATAAAATGATACAACTCCTCAGATCACTAAAATAAAACATTAGCAGCACCCTGTTTTTCTAAATGTTTGATTATGAACCATAAGATATTATTGTTTTAAGGGTGGTTTGAATAACAGTTTTAGGGTACTTGTTTGGAAACCCCAACATGTATTCAAAGCCATTGAAATGTTGGATAACCTAAACTTGGTACTATTTATGCCATACAATCAGTTTCTAACCCAGAATTCTGACCAAATGGCAAAAAAAATTGGTCTAGTTGTGAACATTTAGGCATAAAAATGGATAGAAAAACCATAGCACTGGCAAAGCGACAGGTACCTGATGACAGTCATGCTCATGCCACTTAGTCTTTGCTTTAGTTCCTGTATGCTGATCCCCTGGGGTTCTGGGCAGCCCTTTATCATACATAAGACCTACACAACAGACACCATAAGAGAGAGGGGAAAAAATATCAAACAAATATCTGTTATGCCTTGTCCCATTTGATTTGGCAGTGACCACCTTCAGTGTCTCAAATATCAAATCTGGAATGAGACTAGTATGAGAACACTTTCTCACTACACCACAGCACTTTTAAGCCATTCCTAACAAGAAAAGAAGCATCTCATTTTCCATTAAAATAATATTAATATTTTACTCCAGTTGATCATGCATTTTTCATCATTTTTACCTGATTTTGATGAGGGTTTAATCCATTATTGGCCATGGCAATGGCACCAGAGTAGCCACCACTCATGCCCATGCCGCCCAGGCCAGGTCGGGACATAGGCACCATGCTTCCTCCTCCTCCCCCCATCTGAAAAATACAAAGGAGAAAAGGGGGGGGGGGGATCACACACACAGCTTTCACTTTATTCCTGCCTCTTTGTCAGTGCATTGACCATGCTGGGTAACCTTACAACATTACATTTAATGCACGTTGACAAGTTGTTTTTTTTTGTTTTTTTTTAATTTTCATACTAGTTCACACTATGCTTTCTGTCTTATTTTATGTGATGTATTTAGCACTCAGAGAGAAGTACTAAGACTAACTAGATGTTATATGTAAAGACTTCTGCTGTTGCACAGGAAGTACTATGGTTTTGGTAGATGAGTAGAGGACTTCTCACCATGGTCTGTGGTTTGCTCAGCAGCATGTGAGCCTGCACAACTTCCAGCATATGAGAAGTGATCTCATTCATGTCCTCTAATGGCCGGACACTAAATGCCACCAAAGACCTGTTATTCTGTTGTGTAAAAAGAAGAGTGTCAGCTGCTATGCTGTGTGCTGAATCTATAAGCTACATTCTAACATTAATACAATAAGGACAGAGGAAAATTAACATGACAATAAAAGACAACGTATTAAAAAAAACAAAAGAAACGGTACATTTTTAATATAGACCTTTCCCAAATCACGTATACGAGACAGAAATTGCAGTGGGCATATATTTAAGGCTTCACTGTAACCAAAGGGTGCTCGACTGTGGAGGAGAAGGCGCTGCTACTCTTTTGGGAGTTACCCTAAAATCTTCTACGTTTGAACACAGCTGTGCGCCAGGATTTCCCATATATCGATTTATTTGTGACAGCCTTCCACAACATCAATACTGGCCCCCATGCACTTGTGCACCAGTTAGTCCAAAACTGATGCATTCAAGTTTACACTGATGTCTTAGTGTATCTATTTTCCTAACACAATGCTGTAATCTCCAAGAAGCAACTCTTCAAATAAGTTATTAGCAAATTTATGAAGCCTAGCCAGTAAGGACTGATATAAGGAAATGTTAGTTAGTATCACCTGCTTGTGCAAGTGCATTATTTTTTTTTTGTTTGTTTCAAAGTACTATATAGTTAAAATATTTGCAGTGGAACACCTTACACATGGTATGATTTAATAATTAATTTGAGAAAGCCTGGATGTGTCTCCTTCTGTGTGCACACAGGAGGCAAGTGGAGATTAGAGTAAATGTGAGATAGGAAGGTGTGGGGCTTCCAAAGGTGTGAGTTAAGCGGAAGGTGTGTGCACGCGTCGTCCGAAGTTAAAATGTGGTGTATCTATGTAAAATATGCAAAAGTTAGCAGATCTAATGTAATTTTGTTTTATTTCATGTCAGATTCACAGTATAATCTAAACTTCCAGTGATCAAAATCTTATCAAAAGAAAATATAATGGGCGGTGCAATATCGTAACTAAAGTCATGCATTATAGCCTTTACAAAGCCACACACCATTCACAGTATCGCTGAGTGCAAAAAAGAGCCTGTCAGAAATGCTTCAGAATGAATACTGCCTCAGCAAAAGCTTTACAAATAAAGTTTTTAACTTAAAAAAAAAAAAAAAAAATACAATTATAAAAAAAAATTTAAAAAAAAGTTTCACAATCCTAAAATGCATTCAACACTGGTTTGATTTCAATATAATTCATAATTGCAAACAAAATAATAAGTAATAAGAAAAACAGCCAAATTGTATAAGCATGCGTTGATATTTACCTGAAAAGAACGCAGGTTGCCAGAGACCTTGACATACGTGTCTGGAGGAATGACTGAGCTGTCCACACTGGGATCCTAACAGGGACGAGTTACACTTTTAAGGAAGAACCATTGTTTGGCCAAATAATGGCCATTTCAATGCTTTGCCCATAATCCTGCATTCTAGAAATTCTAGTGGATGAAACTGATTACGGGGTGGACGAATCAGTAGCCGGGGCACCCAGAACAAGGGGATTACATGCCTGGGCTACTCTATTTTTTACTCATATTTGCTCAGTAGAAAGCAAGAAAACACTACTCGTTACTGACATTAAATACTGATATGCTATAATTTATTGAGGTGTAAAGGCAGAGGAAGCACGTGTACTGTAGTAGGAGTCCTTTAGCTTCACCTACAAACACTACTAAAATAATATTATATGGATAAACTAATAGGCTAAATGAAAATGTAGTTTAATTTAGTTAAATCTAATGTAGTTTAATCTAATTTAAAATGTAGAATTTTGAGAAGTTTTTGAATTTGAATGTCTAACATGACATTACTTTTATACCATGGTGATTTGCCAACAAATACAATTTTTAATTCATTACTGAACACATCATGCTTTTTTATTGTTTTTTATCTAGTTACACTTAATTTTGGGGAACGGCCATGAGATTTGAGGACAGAGGAATTTATGCTTTCTGTTGACGAAATGAGTTTTTTTTTTATTATTTTCTCATTAACTTTAATGATGAAGTGGTGAGGAAATTACTGCATAGAGCTGCTATAACAGAAGTGGTAACAGAAACTAACTCCCATGTCAGGAACATACTGACATTTACAAACTACTGACACTCATGCCTCCTAACAGAAAACTACAATACATCAACATGGCATGCTTTTCTTTGTTTTAATCACACAGTTTAATCAGTTTATTATTACGCTTAGGTTATGTGGCACATCCTCCCACAAACTTCCCTGTAAGTGACCTGTTGTAAGAATATATATGTAACAGTTCTAAATATACAAAGTCATGCTGTTATATTAAATTAATCAACACCTTTTGATTTGAGAAGTCACACATGCTGTAGTATAATCATTTTAATCAACAGATTCTCTGCGCAAATAAAAATTCCCTTGACAGATGTGTCGACGTATACTGTGCATTCTGTTCTGTGCGATTCTCTGTCTGGGCAAGATCAGCACCCGTGATACAATGCATACTTTAAGTTTCAAGGATAATGCCGAGAAATATTCTGTTTCATTATGTGTGTGTGTGTGTGTGTGTGTACATGCAAGTCTCATACATAAAAGAAATAAACTCTCTCAGACAAAGACTTAAAAAAGTATGAAAAAAGTAAAAAAAAATCTAGGTCTGTGAATGCGTGGTCTGAAACAGTCCCTCAGAGAAATCATGAAGGGTTAACTGTTGAACTGAACTGAAACAGGAATTAAACCTATACTTAGAATTATGACGGAATCCTTCCCAACTCAGCACTTATCTCAGCCTTGCTGAAGGGGGAAAAAGGAGGAAGTTGGTCTCTTTTGAAACTATGCAAAATGCTTAAATAAATTTGTTTACTGAGCAAAATCAAATGCTTTGAAATGCAAAATCAGTTTTGATCCACCCCCCATTAAAACATTAACGCTGCTCATCCTACATCAGGGGTCTCCAACCTTTTTCCCCACTGAGAGCTACTTTTAGAAAAAATAAAATCGCCGCGAGCCCCCCCGCCCCACCCCGCGCGAGAGTGCAATGCCGTTGCAGCCGCCGCCAACCCCCCCCCCCCCCAACAGTAACGCTATCTGCCTCCTGTTTCTTTTAGTAGCCATGGCCTTCCACTAGCCTGCTAACGGTCAAGCTGGTAACGTCACTGAATTCAGGAAGGACGGTATCAATAACCCAGTGTTTCTCAACCTTTTCTAGGTTTTGGTACCCTTTCCATGAATGAAAAATCTCAAGGCACCCCAAACTTTTTTTTAATGTAAATTATCATTAGATAAGAATACACATCTCTGAAGACAAATAAATGTGTAACACATGTACCATACTATTACTATTCATGAATGCACACACACACACACACACACACACACACACACACACACACACACACACACACACACACACACA
>JAQLOM010000032.1:14530204-14542726 GCA_030068315.1 Chrysichthys thysi
CTCTCTCTCTCTCTCTCTCTCTCTCTCTCTCTCTCTCTCTCTCTCTCTCTCTCTCTCTCTCTCTCTCTCTCCATGTAGAAAACTATAATCACAAGTCACATATAGTGGTCGCTTCTGTTGCTGATATACAATCACACACTGAAAATTCCTGAGTATAAAGCAATTCTATACCTGAGTGTTACACCAAAGACAAAACAGTACATTCTTCTTTAAAAATACCTGAGGTAGTTCCAAAAGCAACGTCAGTAGGAACCCATGTTCATCTTTTTAATGTCGTGGAGTGATTGGCTTGTGAAATCTATCTTCTGTGCACACTTGACTCAGTTGGTGATCTCTGTGGGTGGAGGGGAATAATTCTGTGCTTCTTCCTCTCCCTTCAAAGAGAAAGTTGTTTCCTGAGAGCCTGGTGAAGACTGCTGGGCTTTGACTGGGCAATTGGCAACCATATGTGAAACGCTCTGGCAGAAATGACACTTTTTTGGCTGAGGAGGCAGCTTGCACTCTTTTGCATGGTGGTCAAAACCTCCGCAATTGTAGCATCTGAGAAATAGAGATTAAATCATTCCTAACACAACATGACACTGGAAGACTGAGATATTACCTTTCCAACTGTATTTCTATTCAAAAAAGAAAAAAAAATACTGCGTAACAAATTCACAAAAGGATAATATGGAACGTACAAGGCAGTAGCTGAGACACATAGCTATCCAAGATAAGTGTGGTTTAATAATGCTGATATGGATTTTGCTGTATATAGCATTCTTTCATTTATTCATTCATCCTCTCTATCTGGTCACTTCCAGTTCTCTGAATCTAGAGCCCATCCCAGAAACACTGGGGACAGAGCAGGTATACACAATGGATGGCACACTAGGCAAGCTGTAGGGCATCATACACACTCATTCACACTCAGGGTAATTTAGCTCAAGCACCAACTGTCATGTTTTGGGGAGATGTGAGGAAACCAGGGAACCCATAGGAAACCCATGTAGACACACACAGTGGACACAAAATGTGGACAAACATTATTTGTTGTTTAAGATATTCATTTTCTTAATTTCGATTGATTAGTACCCAGTTAAATTCAAGGATGGAGTGGTCTCAACTGCCAATCATCAATTTTTTTTTTCCAGACAAATGGTTTTAGAAGGTTAAATAAATGGTTATCGTAAAATTCCCCTTAAGACGCTTCCATGCAATCCATGATATTAGATACGTGGCTGGTCCAGAGCCTGACTGGTGAACATCAAATCTCGCACCATGGACTTTGACCATGGATCGGGCCAATACATTTCTGAATGATATTTCAGCAGTAAACTCACCAAATGCAAAATATCTATTTTTATGCAACTTGCTACAACCCATATTTTGTTCAGCCATTGGTAGCCACTGCTGTGTCAGAGGGGGTTGGCTTTAAAAAGTCATTTATAGCATGGCCACGTGTGGCAATGTGAATGACAGATGGGTGGTGGATGCACTCTGTCGCTACTGCATTGATGCGTATGCAGATGAGGTCGTGTGGGGACACTAGGGAATGCAACGATGCTGCTGGTGGTTTATAGGCACTGAACTGAGAGTCCACACGGGTCGAGCGCTGCAGCAGCTTGGGGGTGTGGATCAATCACAGAAAGTGTGTGCAGAAAGTCTATAGAGCCCTTTGTCAGAAAAAACTGCAATGTTAACCTATGAACTATGACCTCTGACTCCTCAAACTTCACCCCCCAAGCCCTAAACGTATGCAGTTTCCATGGCAATCATGACCCCTGACCACTTTTAGGCACCTACATCTGTTATCAATTAAATGAGCTGCTGTGTTTCTTCCTCAATGCATCAAGGGTTCTGAACATTGGCATAAGAAACAAAAATGTGTGTACATGTGCACTTATGTATTGTTCTGGAAACCCTCAATCGATTGTTAGAGGAAAGCAAGACTTTGCAAATGGACCACTAAAATCAAACATCTCATACATTTTGGTATTGTATGTAAGATTTCTTATATTTATAATTTCTTACACTGCAAAGCAGTGACATTTTATTGTAAGCACACAGAGACCCTGATGGATAAAAAAACCTTTCACCCTTTTCTGCGTAGCTTTTTCATCTTGCTGCATGTCCTTGTTACAAGGATGAAGCATATGGACAATACTGCTCTAACAAAAACAACTTGTTAAAATGTACCGTTTGTCATTGACAAGGATGAGTAATCACGTTAGACAGCTGTGGCACCTCTTAAAGGACCAACGCGGTCCGAGGCAGTTGCATCAAAGACAGGTCACTTGGGACTATTTGGGGCTGTAACAATTCCTACTTAAATTCAACTACATTTTGTTCTTTAGCATAACCAGGACTGACTGACCAAGAGGCCACCTGAGACACCTTTAACAGCTGTTAATATTGCTAATCCACAATATTATGTGTGCTGTGGATTACAGACATTGTGAAATTCCTACATTTTTATTAGGAGTTCACCTTAAATCATGAATGCATGGTAAACTCTAAAATTTACCAGAACCTGCATCCAGATACAAAGCAGTGGCCTAATATCTTAAGAACAGCCACAGGAATTGGGGGTGCATGTTAGGGAAAATCTATTGAGTAGAAATGCACTAGTGGCCAGAAATTTTAAACAGTTATTGATCCAGGTCACATGTCACGCCAGTCTGTTTGACCCCAACCATGAGAAGAGTTGAGCATAGAATGAGTGGGGGCACAAGAGATCATAAAAATAACATTACAAATAAAACTAAAGTGAGAGGGTAAGCACTCTACTTACAATGCAATAAAACAAGGACATGTACTCCTTCATATTTAAGGTAATGAGGTTAATCCTTCAGGGAGAGTTGATAAGACAAAGCCCACTAACCCACAATTGTATCCTACTTTGGTAAACCAGTATTAAGATTTGTGAGTAATGATCAGTTTACTCACCGGTCTCCTTTGGAGCGGCGTTTCTGGGCACTCTTGCCTTTGGGTCTCTTTTCACTGCCTATACAGTGCGTTCCACCAGGCCCCGTCACCCGCACAGACTCCAGGCCCTTGGAAGACTTTTTAAAGGTGAACTCAACCTCCTCACCTTCCTTCAGACTTCTAAACCCCTCCATGTACAGCTTGCTCTGAGAAGAAACCAAAATGTTTCAGCATTTACTTTTCCATTATATTTTCTATTACGTTTCAATATTTTACACATTAACTAAGGTGAATCCTGATAAAAGGGAAAAGTTGATCGTTCTACTTTAAAGGTTAATACTTCTACTTCATTCCGAAAACTAAAAAAAATATGAAAATGCACAAAAAAAAAAAAAAGACTGAAGATGAAAAACCTCTTTCCTGTTAAGCCTCTATATGCAAATGTATATTCTACACATACGTTACTGGCTTTGTAGTCACGTACATACAGCTAAGACCAAATGTGCATCAACTCAGAATTCCGGTCGAACGTGCACCAGTTCAGAACTGCACTTGGTCTCTGCTGTAGGGAGAGGGATTACAGATTAGAGGATGGAGTAGAAGCTGTGTTAACCCAACGTCTGCATTTCCTTTAGATTCTGCATTCCACACACCCCATCGTAGAGACTCTCACACACACCCTCCCCCAATACCACACACCAGTGCCTTAATTCCTGTCTCACTGACACTGACCACCAAGTTGGACAGGGTGGGGGCCCAGGAAAATTCCTTAAATGGTTTCTCACAGAAGCATGTAGAGGCGGTCTAGAGCAGGGGTTCATCACACCTCTTGTCCTTGTACAGGTTCAATTTTTCCCTGCTTCCTACAGTACCAGTCCATTAGATAATCATTAAATCATGCACCTTGAGTTGAGAGTGTCGAAAACGTAAAACTTTGCAGGATGTTACGAGCGCTGAAAAACCATGCACCAGAAAATATCCAACACATTTTCACGGTTTCACACGCAAATAGCTAAACTTATAATAGGCAAATTTCATCTAATAGGCAACTTCAACTCAGTGATAAAGCTATGTTTCTCTTCCTGACAAACACTTCAGCTTGAGAAATACTAAACTGACATTGTTAAGATTTTATGCTGGAGAAAATGGACACACGCAGAGCCTAGATAGGTTTTTTAACACTCCTAAGATAAAGAATTATGGCCCTGGGTCAGTGACAAGAGCAATATTAACTTAATATAAGCTGAAGACAATAAGATGTTTAATGGACACTTGTGGCATAGGTTAGGTCAATACTTCAACTGAACAAAGAACTTACTCCAGCACTATTTATGCAAAGTAAAGAATCATTCAGGTGTCAAGTCTGCTTTAAGGCTTTCTGTGTTTAGAACTCATTATTTATCCCTTGTGGCCAGCAAACTACAATAAAACATTCAGCGAACATCAATAAAGCACACAAAAACACATAAACTACGTTCCGTCCCCTGAATCGCTTGATTTTAAAATGAACACAGTCTGTAATAGGTCCATATTGCCCAATAATTGAAATGGTTGACCATAAACAATCAAGTACAATATTACTCGTAGGCTACCAAGAGTTATGGATCACATGCACAAGCATCACTTACTGGATATGAAAGTATAATAATAATAATAATAATAATAATAATAATAATAATAATAATAATAATAATAATCATCATCATCATCATCATCATCATCATCATCATCATCATCATCCCTAATACAACAAAGAATTAAAGATTCTAAAAATCTTCTCTAAAAAAAAGCTGGTTCAAGAAGAGTTTCAGAAAGTCCAAACTGTCTACCATCCTAGTGCCTGATTGTAATGCTTGACATGGAGTAGTGACAGAGGTAATGCCATCACCCATACAATGCAGCCTAGTTTTTTGAACAACTAGAGTGTGCCCAAAGAATGTCAAGACAGTGTCAGATATATTCTCAAGCTGAACTGTGCAGGCCTTTACGAGAGATGAGGAACTGTGATGACAGACAGCCACTTAAGAAATCAAGGTACAGCCAGATATTGGATATATTTAATAAATGTAAAAGAGCCTGCTGTTTAATTGCTTTCGCATGAGATTTAAATGAGAAAATTGAAGACATGGGGTGACTGGAACAAGATTAACTTGTGTAGTGAAAGAATGATTTCTATTTTATCATAATTTAAATTCAAAAAGAAAAAACAACACCTCTGTGCATCCTAACTATAAAGTTCTGCAAGCAGTTTCTGTACGTTTCAATATTGTTTGAGATGCTGTCTGTGTGAATATACGTTAGACCATCATCAGTATACAAATGATGGGTAAGACCATGTTGATAAATAATATATCCAAGAGACAGCATGTAAATGGTTAAGAGCAGTGGTCAACTTCCTAAACCTTGTAGTACACCACAAATTACATTAGCTGGTACCAAGTCTTTTAATCAGGACAGCATTTTACTTATGACTTGGATAATATTGGAAACAAGTCAGTGCAAACCAGTGTCACCAACAGTGTTGTGCAACTGTTCTAACAGTACAATGTGATAACCATATCAAAGGCAGCACCAAGATCTGGGAAAAACAAATACGCATAAATGTCTAGTGTCTGCACTAATTAATATTAATGACTTTCTCTAGCTCTAAAACAAAAGTATGAAAACATTAAATCATTTACTATACCTACTTTCAGAGAAGTCCTAAAGCCCGATCCTGACCTTAGCCTTTCTCCTAAGAAATTGTTGTGTATCTCATTGTTATAAGCTGCAGTTCTTTGCAGAGCAACATAATCTTTTTGTATTTTCAAATAATCCAGCTACAATAAAAAACATTTTAATTAGGAATAAAAAAAAGAATTCCTTCTACATAGGAATTCCAAATGAAAAGCCATAATGAACTTTCAGAATCATTAAACAATTTATCATGATTAACTGGTTAACTGAATCTTTGGTCATGGTTATTAAATTCTTTGTTTAATTTTCTTAATATTTAAGGAGTACAATTTGTTGCCAAGTCATACATGGCTACTTTGAGAAGTAGGGGAGAAGTGGAGGAAGACATCAGAGGACAATGGGAGGGATGTCTCTCTAGATAAAGTGGGGGACGGTCATGGGTGAGAAGAACACTTTTTATTGGGATACAGCTTCCTTTGTCTGCCTTTACAAAGGCTAGCGGATCCCAGCAGCTAATGTTCTCCGACATGCTGCTCCTAATTTTGGCCCCCAACAACTGTGGCTCCTACAGGCACAGCATGTGGACCACCCTTCTTCTAATTTGTCATACAGGCAAAACACCAACTATCATGTACCTGCAAACATTATGCCTGACTAGATATTATGGTGAAATTGATTGCTTCCTAGATTTATAACTTAAAATATAACAATGTTTTATGTGTCTTTTCACTTTTTTCAGATTGCATGCTATGACCATAATTCAGTAAGATCTCTCTCTCTCTCATATATATATTATATGTGTGTGTATATATATATATATATATATATATATATATAATATATATATATATATATAACACTATCATCCCTCTATTTTACAAATACTCTGCTGTATTTTATAAAATGTCTCAATATTCGGAATTGTTACAATGTATAAGACACTGACACATCCTGAACGTGTAAGCTGCAGAACATGTCAATGGCTTTAGAATTCCGATTGGCTCCTTCAGGAAGAATGGCATCTCTGCAGTGGGTCTTAGTGATTTTGGAAGAAATAAAAGCACAATCTCCTATGTGTATCAGCTATTAGCATACTGTAGCTTGAGGGGCAGGGGGATGGGTCTCTCAAACACCATAGATAGGCCTTAATGACTTTTCAGCAGAAACCTGGAGAGGGGAAGCCAGGATGAAAAGGTGCAACAAGAAACCACAACACTGAATTTTCTTATGGGTGGAGGCAGCAGTCTCATGAGAAACCGATCAGCAAAGGTAAATACCCCAACATGGGTGGGCCATTTCAGGACATCCTGGTTTCACCATGTTGTTGCCATGATTTCAGTCATCTATCTTATCACAAGCTTCACCAGTTGTAGCGCTATCCAAGCATCAGTAAAAGAAAAAAAAAACTTTTTTGGGAGGTGTGTGGATTAAAATTATGGGGGGGAAAAAAACTATGTACCTGGTGGACAAACACGTCGACTGGAGCTTCAAGAGGCTCTCCCTCTCGGGTGTTCATGGACAAAAAGCCAAAACCCATCCGGGCATTGAACCATTTGCAGACACCAACACCATGGAAGGACTGTGTGTCTTCCTCGATAAGGTGTCCTTCTTCTTCCTTAGATTTAGCGCACCCTCCTGCAATAATATACAATGCCATTAAAATGAGGGATGGAGCTAAAATATAAATCCATTTCCAGTTCATCAGAAACTGAGAAAGGATGAATTAATGCAGTTCATCAAAGTATTGCAGCATTAAATTAACCTAAATGTCTGCTGGGATATTTCATAACAAAAACCATAAAACAAAATATCTGTGAAAATTTGTGAATCGAACAATAGCACCAGTTCTAACATTTAAAAATGAAATAATTTTTAAAATATGTGATGTTTAAGGTAAATTACAGCCCATCACAACCTGCAATGAAGCATCTGCAACACTGTCCTATTTGTATAAGATCTTTATGCAGTTGTTCAACCAGTATATGATCGCCTGAGTAAATCAATGGTAGAGTTAGAACAAAAAAATGGGGGGCAAGCTTTTCATCTACATGAATCATCCAGTCCACGGAAATAATTTCGTTGTACACGTTTTCAATTAAACACAATTCTTTTACATTACACTAGAGGCTAATCAGCTAGAGGCTAATCAGCATCTGCATGACCAGGTTCTGGGCCCCTACAGCTTTTTGTTTTTACATTCGAAACATAGCTTGTAGAATTCATTCTTTTTTACAAAGTAACATAGCTTATAGAATTCATTCTTTTTTACAAAGTAACATAGCTTATAGAATTCATTCTTCTTTTATTTTATTTTTTTTTACAAAATAAACTACAAAATTTATCCTTTTTAATTCTTTTTACAAAGTAACGTTGACCATTAAATTTATTCTTTTTACAAAGCAATATAACCTATACAATAAATTCTTTTCACAAAGTGAAATAGCTTATAGAATTAATTATTTTTACAAAGTAACATAGCCTACAAAATTAATCCTTTTTTTTTAACAAAATAACATAGCCTACAAAATGAATCCTTTTTTTTTTTTTTTTACAAAATAACATAGCTTATAGCATTAATTCTTTTTTACAAAGTAACATAGCCTACAATGAATTCTTTTCACAAAGTAAAATAGCTTATAGAATTAATTGGGTTTTTTTTTTACAAAATAAACTACAAAAGTTATCCTTTTTACAAAGTAACAGCCCACAAAATTAATTCTTCTTAAAGTAACATATCCTACAAAATTAATCCTTTTTTTTTTTTTACAAAGTAACAGCCCACAAAATTAATTCTTCTTAAAGTAACAGCCTACAAAATTAATCCTTTTTTTTTTACAAAGTAACAGCCTACAAAATTGATCCTTTTTCCCCCACAAAGTAACAGCCTACAAAATGAATCTTTTTTTTTTTTACAAAGTAACATAGCCTATACAATGAATTCTTTTCACAAAGTAAAATAGCTTATAGAATTGATTCTTTTTCACAAAATAACAAACTACAAAATGTATCCTTTTTACAAAGTAACATAGCCTACAAAATCAATCCTTTTCCCAAAAGAACATAGCCTACAGAATCAGTCATAAGTTCGAAAAATTGCCATTTCACCTTGAAAGTCGTGGTGCGAAATCGAACCCATCTTCAGTGAAATAAAAGCTCGCGTTGCTCGTGTCCTTTTCCCCCCAAACACCAACGTGGCCCTTCACGACAAACCTTATCTTGAGCAAAAGGTTGACGGAAACAAAGGGAGTCTTGACCATCTACTCGCCCTCCAGGAGTGAAAAAGTGGGAGGGTCAGGGCGAAAGATTTGGAGAAGAAACCCTAAAACCTGACACAATGTAAGGAAACCCAACCCCCAGCCTGCCTGATCCTGCGAGCCGCTACCTTGATTAGACCTCCATCACATCCACCCCTCACCATGTCCACGTACCCTCAGCCATGGCTCTCCCAGCTCCAGTCGCGCGCTTCTTTCTTTTCCTTTGAATCTCAGTATTCGATTTCTGCCTGGAAAAAAAATACAAGCAAAACAAACAAACAAATAACCGTTTGAGAGCGTCTCTTCAGATGATTGCACCAAGGTCCTGCTATCACTCTCTTTACGGTCCCTCTGCATCTAACCTCCCGAGTCTCTGTTCTCTGTCAAGTCCACATGATTCCCTCTTGCTCGTCCCTGCTTGGTAAACAAGGCGCACCGTGGTGCACGACTGACTGGCCCTCTACGTGAAGGAGGGACCAATCACAAACGGGGGCCAGTGCACAGCAGGGACCGTGCGTGATAAAGATCAACACCCCCTCCACCAACACCACCAAGCAAAACTAGCCCGTGAACACCTCCAGGGCTGAGAGAAGTCCTGCAGGACTGTATGCATCCAGCTCGAAGGCGTTTTCTGCCTTAACCTGTTTCCCCCTCATTTGTGTTTGGTGAGCTTCCTCCTCTAACACACACTTCCAGCAGTCCTGACCTGCTCATGAAGCCCTGAGTTGAATCACGTGTCTTTAGCAGGGAAATCCCAAAACTGGCGTCACACGATTACAAATGGCTCCACCAACAAAGAAACCCTTGCTACAATGTCATGATTCGATACAAGCCTTAAAATAAGACTGACATTTCAGCACGTGCTGAAATATAACAACCAGTGAGAAGAGGATCTGAAAAAAAAATTCCTGCTGGGGGGGGCTACATTTCCTGAAATGCTTTCACTGAATCAAAGAGACATCCAAGAGATTTGTCTGGACTCAAAATATGGAGTATGCAAGTAGCTATCTAACAAAAACCTGGCACTATTTATTAAGCCTAAGTGATGGTTGCCCTTCAGTGATTGTTGTACGAATTCCTCTGGATTCGGTCAGATAAACAATACCATGCAGCTAGAGGTATAAGAGGTATAAGAGACTGGGTTTCAGACACAAAACCCAATGTTTACACCTTCCATCTACACTCAGGGGCAGATATAACCTAGAATACCTGCAGGCTCCCAATCCTGTATCTGGATCTCCTGTCCTACCAGTTTGAATCTTTTCCCTGTTTCCTAGCTTCAGTTCAGCACGTGATGTAAAGTAGGTGATTCATTGAATAGTTTGTGTTGGAGAAAAGCAGAAAAGCAATCAGTGACACATGCAGGGCAGAAGGGATTCCAGGAGCAGTGTTGGGAACCTGAATGGGAAGGGAGTCCGCCCTCTTGTGGGGGAGTTTGGTAACTTCTCACTCACAAAATCGTAATTCGTAATTCTTAAAAAAAAAAAAAGATAAACCCAAACAAACAAAGAGAAAAAGAGAAACTCCGCGCTCTGGTGTGCATGTTTGAAAAGTTAGAGATGCATACATGTATTGTTTAGGCTTAAAGACACTTGGGGGTGTGGCTGGGACTCTGGTACAGATTGGCTGCTGAGCAGAGCCTTGATTAGTTCATCTATAAAGCGCATGAGCATTGTTTACAGGGGGATACTGCACGTGCTGATCAGGTTCAAGAAATAAAGTGATCTTGTGAT
The DNA here is from genome assembly GCA_030068315.1 of Chrysichthys thysi. Taxonomy (NCBI): domain Eukaryota; kingdom Metazoa; phylum Chordata; class Actinopteri; order Siluriformes; family Claroteidae; genus Chrysichthys; species Chrysichthys thysi. The sequence continues at coordinate 14,540,775 of JAQLOM010000032.1, forward strand.
TTCCTTACATTTTTTTTCATTACCTATTTTTATGATTCGGGTTTCTTTTTCTTTTTCTTTTTTTGTTCCAACAGCCTCATAATCCGCATTAAACGTGCTGAAGAGTAGACTTTTCTTCTCACATTTTGTGGTCAGTTAACAAATTCTTACTGTGTAAAACATCCACTTGTAATGAGCACTCAGAACACCCATGGTGCTGAAGGTCTAAGCTTTAGTCACACCATCAAGAGGAGAAAAATGAATGTTGGGATTCCAAGAGAAAAAAATCGAGATATATATCTTATTAACAATGTTTAATGTTGAAAAGTAAACTAAACCCTTTTTTTTAATCAAAGGAAGAGAAGCACTTCTTCCCATGATACGGGGGAATAAACTCTTTAACGTGCAATTGTAACTAATGTTCGTATAAAACAAAGGTAATAGCGATGCTGAATAACATTTGTAACTTATAGAAGATTTACAGCGTTTTGTTGGTCAGATTAATTCGCTGTTTTCATGTCAGGGCATCATCGAGCACCTGGTTCAACCCCAGAACTGTAAATAATACAACAAGCAGAAAAGCAATCAGCTCAACTCACCTACTTTAGATAGATTATATATACTGTGGTCTGGATCTTCTGCTGTTGAGCTTTTCCCCTGTGATTAACGTGTTCCCACCTTTAATTCGATTCAGGTTGATTTGAACCTGTTTAGAAACTGAAGGCAATGAAAAGTCTTTTTCGTTGAAGAAACGGAAACTTTAGCTTTCCGACTTGCATCCTGATTTAAATACTAATTTAAGGAAATGTTTCGGCTGATCCTCCAAGCAAAGATGAAGACCCTCTATACATCAAATAATGACCATAATATCAAATCAGTTCATTATTATTATTTTTATTATTTATTTGATGCATTCATATTGAAAATGATTGGCTATGCATCAATACACCAGCTGTTACACGGAGATGTCGGAAAGATTTTAGTGCTTTGAAATCCAGATGTGTTTCTTTCTCGTGATGTTTAACACAGAATAGACAGGAGTCTGTGCAAGGCCAGCATCAGATCTAAAGCAGTTTCAAGTGAAATAAAGGAGAGGTAGCATTTCCTGCCTCATTCACCGACAATTAATTAGAGCAACAAGAACTATTGATAATAATAATAATAATAATAATAATAATAATAATAATGATAATGATAATGATAATGATAATGATGATGATGGTGATAATAATAATAATAATAACAACAATAATAATAATAATAATAATAATAATAATTATTATTATTATTATTATTATTATTATTATTATTATTACACCAGCTACTCACACAATAGGATAACATAATTTGGATCAAACAAATAGGGATAATTCTATTCATTCATTGTTGTTGTACCCTAAATCATTCATCAATGGAAATTCATTTACTTGTTTACTGAATCAGCGAAAAGCGTTATCATATAGCATTTCCCATAATACCACCTCTCCCTGAATTATTGCCGATAAAGAAGAGTGAAAATACCAATCACAAAACATCAGACCAACCTCATGTCCAAACAATGTGAGACATATTAATAAACACATTCACAATTTGGTGTCATACTTATTTTATATATTTGCCCAGAAATTCCTACAAAAGATAAATAGATCTAAACCTTTTTAGATTACATTTTATTAATCTTAAGTCTACAGGACCTTTTGATTTCCTATAAAGCAGTGACAAGCTGTAGATGAATCCGACTGGCATCCGACACCCTTCCCCCTTTCCAAACTCAACAAGATCATCAATATTAAGCCTGATTTCATCTGCATGTGTCAATTTATCAAGCCTTTGTTTGTGATGCAACAAAGTAGCACCCAATCAATAAGCCCTAGCTCTAAAGCGCACGCACACACACACACACACACACACACACACACACACACACACACACACAGACAGAGAGACAGAGAGAGAGAGTGAGAGACCGAGAG
>JAQLOM010000032.1:14582557-14606462 GCA_030068315.1 Chrysichthys thysi
TTCATTTTTTGACCATTTGGCACCATTTTAGTGCATTTCTCATAAGGTGCTTTTGGACCAGAGGAACCTTTTCATAGTTCTCAGAAGTGCTGAAGGAAGTACCCCTTTTTAATGTGTGCCCACTACAGAAACTGAAAACAATTATAGATGTTTGATAGACTTTTTTCTTTTCTTTTTTTTTTTAACTCTTTCTCATGGGTCAGTGAGTGAGTGACTAAGTAAGTAAATAAAAACAAGCATCAATATCAAAATTTCAATTTTGACCCAACATGTTATGATGAAGGAAATTTCAGGAATAAAAGCCTTGTGACTTCAATAAACAGCCAGAGGATACATGTTCATGTATAAATAACGAGTGGAAAATATGAATGGTTAGATTATCTTCACAAAACAAATCTGTTCTGATGGGGTCTGTGAAATTTTTTTTAAATGAGTACCTGGCTGCAAAACATTGGAGAGCCACTTACAGTTAAAACCAGATATTTACATACACTTCAGAAAAAAAACAAACAAACAAACAAAAAAAAAAACAGACTTTTCTTTACTGTCAAATACTAAATCAGAGTAAACTTTTTTGATTTTTTGTATTTGTTAAATGTCAGAATCGAGCGAGGGAGAATTTTTATGCTTTTTTTTTTTTAAATCACTTTCATCAAAGTCAGAAGTATACATACACTAAGTTTATTGTATCTTTAAACAAAAAGAAAACTCTAGATTCCATTCTGAGCTTAAGAAGCTTCTGATTGGTTAATTGATTCCATTTGAGTTAATTGGTGGCACCTGTGGATGCATATAAAGGCACACCTCAAACACAGAACCTCTTTCTTTGACATCTACCAAGACATCAGGAAAAGAATTGTGGACCTCCACAAGTATAACTCATCATTAGGTGCAATTTCTAGATGCATGAAGGTCCCACGTTCATCCGTTCAGACAATAATACACAAGTATAAAAAACATGGGAATGTACAACCATTATACCGCTCAGGAAGGAGACGGATTCTGAGTCCCAGAGAGGAACATTTTTTGGCGCAAAATGTGTGGATCAACCCCAGGACAACAGCAAAACACCTTGTGAAGATGACTGAAACTGGTAAGACAGTGTGATTATCAACAGTAAAACGAGTCCTGTACCACCATGAGCTGAAGGGTTACTCTGGGAGGAGAAAGCCATTACTTCAAAACCACCATAAAAAAGCCAGACTACAGTTTACAACTGCACATGGGGGAAAAAAATCTTAATTTCTGGAGACATGTCCTGTGGTCTGACAAAACAAAAATTGAACTGTTCGGCCCTAATGACAAACGGTATATTTGGAGGAAAAAGGGGGAAGCTTTGAAGCGTCAGAACACCATCCCAACTGTGAAGCATGGTGGTAGTATAATGTTGTGGTGCTGCTGTGATGCAGAAGGGATTGGTGCACTTCACAAAATAGATGGCGTCATGAGAAAAGAAAATTATGTGGATATACTGAAGCAACATCTGAAGACATCAGCCAGGAAGTTAAAGCTTGGGTGCAAATGGGTCTTCCAAATGCACAATTACCCCAAGCACACCTCCACGTTAGTTACAAAGTGCCTTAAGGACAACAGAGTCAAGGTATTGAAGTGGCCATCACAAAGCCCTGATCTCAATCCCATAGAAAATTTGTGGGTGGCACTGAAAAGGCGAGTGCAAGCAAGAAGGTCTACAAACCTGCCCCAGTTCTGTCCAAGAGGGGTGGGCCAAAATTCCAGCAAACTATTGTAGAAAGCTTGTGGAAGCATACCTGAAACGTTTGGCCCAAGTGAAACAGTTTCGGGGCAATTCTACCAAATACTAAGGAAGTGTATGTAAATTTTCGACTGATGAAAAATAAAAAAATAAAAAATCCATAAAATTCTCCCCCTCTCTCTGTATTGACATTTAACAAATAGAAAAAATGTTAATATTTACTGATCTAAAACAAAAAGTTTTCTCTGATTTAATGTTTTACAGTAAAGAAAAAAAAAAGTTTGTTTTTTCTGAAGGGTATGTAAATATCTGGTTTCAACTGTATACAGCAAAGAGGACCATGTTCTTGAAAAGAGATGTTCTTAATTACAGCGTTTCATTTAAACCCCTGATCTGATGCTTCTGAAGTGAATAGAGCCGTCCAAATCCCAAGGGAAATGTAGTGTCCTACTGAAAGACAGTTGGTTGTACAGTGCTGAAATCTTGCTTTTTTTTTTTATTTTAGCTGAGTCCAACAGGCAAGAGGATTTGTGTGGAGGCACCAGCTGAGAGAGCAAGAGCTGTTAGGAAAACAATCCATCACATGCAGCCACAGGGAAGTGAGGCCATGTGTGAATGAACCGTCTCTCATTCCTGACTTTCTCTGCACACATTATGAAACCGGCCAATTAATAATAACCGGGTAACCAATAGCAGTTAAAGCAGTTTGCAAACTTTGTTGCAAAGCCCAGGACAATTCAGGGCATGTTTGCTTTAAAGGCCTGTTTGATTTGTTGCCACAGAAATAAATAAAATAGATGTAAAAAAAAAAAAAAAAATTAATAAATCACATCAGTCTACGTTAAGCATTAGGACAAATAAATGTGCAAATGACATGCAGGCTTTTTTTCCTAAACATGTTTCAGAATAGCTGTTTAAGTTTTCATCAAAAAGGTAAAACACCTGCACATGCTAAATACATTAATTACCGAAATCTATCTCTGAGGTTGTGTTACAACTGGAGGACATTATCTATGGTACTTGCCACTGATATAATCAGGGATGTAGTCCAAACTTCTACCATGGGGTGGCTAGATTAGGCCCAATGATATTACTGGGGTGGCAATCTACGGTGGGACAAATTTATGTGTTAGCAAGTAAACGTTCTTGCTCCTCTCTGCTGGACAATGAAGAAACAAACTTAAAGTTGTAGTGGGAGATTCATTAACGAAGCAATCACAGTGAGATATACTTCTTGTCCAGTTTCGCATCCTTTGACATCCGGAACCACATTATTACCTCAAGGTCTTAACTGGAGAGGCCTGATGAATGGCAATAGCCTTAGCCATGCTCAGTGCTACAAGACAAGTCCTGGTGAATAATGTGAAAGCAAAGCACACTGCCACTCTAATTTGTTAAAAAGGTTCGTACCTCTCTCTGCTTGGTCTCTGGGCACTCGGAGTGCAGCGTAAGAGTGGCTCCTTCAATGTTGCGGGGCATGGGGGTAGACCCGGGATTGATGATAAACTGGATCTGATCGGGTGAGATGGTGTGGTGCACATAGCCCTGCGCCATGCCGTCTGGGTCTGCCATGAAGGCCAGTGTCCCCTCCTCATCTCCATCATCATTGGCCAAAAATGCCACACCATCGTCGTCTGGCCCACAGTGGCCATCCTCTTCGCCTTCCTCATCCAGATGAATAGGGTCCTGTTCGATAAGCACTGTGGTTCGGTCGTACACGCGTGCTGAGGACGATGAGGGTTTGGGAATCAGCACGTCCTCTTTGTCAGAATCGGCCATTTTGCACTCCTCGTAGTCCTCTCTGCCCAGTTTGTCCAGATCATCCTCATCCTCTTCAAAGAACATGTCTGTCTCAGTTTGAGGGCCATTCTCGCCCATGATCCCAACAAGGCTTTTTGGTCCTATACTCCCGTCCAAGTGCTTACGTTGCCTAAACACAATCCAGAAATCCACTGATGAGTGCAATGAAAGCCAATGAAAACTGGCTCAAATTTGTATGCTTAATATACTGAACAGCCTTTTTGATGAACCATAAAAACATGATCCACTGACCTAAAAACAACAATGGTCTATTTTAGAAGGGGAAAAAGCAGGCGTTGGTAATTCAGGATTCACAAATTAACATAAATAAATACGGGGAATGTGTCTGCGAAATAAGAAACCAGTTCTGGGACAACTTGGACATCCCCCGCCATGTCCCTGCTGAATGAGACTGTAAACAAATAAGCAGTGTTTTTTGCACTATAAGCATGTTCATCCCTCATGAGATTTGCGCCCTAAAACTGAACAAACTCTACACATTCCCCCTCACTCTGAGTACGAGTTAATGCTAGAAGTTGTACACCTAATATTGTATGACCATTTTACAGTTTAAGCCGTACAAACTTTTTTTTTTTTTTACGTCATGTGAAACTTCACAGTTTTAGACCCGGTCTAGCTGTTTCTGGAACTTTCCGAGTTTATGGAGACAGGGACCGACCGTCCAGCTCTGCGTCCTGAGTCCCACTGCAGGGGACGCACTGAAATATTACTGCTATCCCGCACTGTTAAAAACAAACAAAAAGATTAATCTTCACTTTGCCTCATGAAAACACGACTGTCAGATACTTTCCGGTCACATAACCCGTCCTATGTCGGAGCTACAGCCAGCTGCTTAGCCCAACAAGCTAACCTGATAGCTAAGCTAGCCTGTATCATGACAACGTTATCATGATACATGGTCCACTAATACATTATTCAATAAAGTACGTACACACACACACACACAGACGCCGCTTAAACATGGCGTCCACACACGACAGGCTGAAATATCTGACTTTGGTGAGTGCTCGGACGAAAACATTCTAGCTAAATATTAGCAAGCTAGCCATTAGCAAACTCTGAGGCTCATTCAGAATCATTCAGGTAGCCAGCTAGCTTGTTTTGACAGTGGGTGTGAGCTTTAGGACCGCTATCGAGCTAAAGTAGTGTGGATACAATTTCTGGGAACATGAGCCGAGGGAAGATTTCAGGAGCACTGAAAACAAGCGAAACACCACGACAGACCACAATAAGCACACCGTTATTAAAAGCGAGCTATGTGGCTAACGCTTGCTAAGAAGCTCTAAGCAACTAGGCAGCTGGGTGAGCGGCTAACGACGGGTCGACGCGGTGCGGTGCGGTCCACGCACTGCGAGAACAAGACACCACGCACCACGCGTCAACACCGACGTCCATCATCAGGCAACGCTACATACGCTTACCTGTTTCAAGTAGACGCCAAATGCTTGTATAATTGTGATTACTGGCACTTTCTTCTCTTCCCCTCTCCACCATGATTGAACAACGTCAAATTCCAGTTCCTCATCCTGAAGCATCCTGGGAAGTGAATGTCTGCGCTGTTTACTGCTCTGCCTCCTCCTCACCACCACTCAGCGCTCAGAGCAGTCTCTACACCCACTCAACATCCACACACAGCTCTCCTGCTCCCAACACTGCCAGCATGTGTGCGCGCGTCACCAAAGTAAATAAATATGTAAATAAAACCTGATCATATGGACTCCATTCCTAGTCTTACATTACAGGTGAATAAAGCAATTATTTCTAACTCAGCATGGCATTAGGTGAGGAGAAAAAGGAGGACAACAATTCAGTGATTCTGGGTTTTTTATATATATATAAAATGTTTTGTATTTACATCAAAATACAAACACATTTGCTCTTTACATAATGACTTCTACATGATCCAGCTGCCTTACGAGACTCAAATCTGCACAAGTATGGCACTTGCCTCAAATTTAGCACGTCAGCAAAAATGTTTGGTGTGGAAATCTTTACATGGTGCACTGCAGCTACAATGCTGTTTGTTATAATGGTGTACTGTAGTGGCTGAAGACACTGAAAGCAAAAATGCTTAATTTGACAAACAACTTTCTTAAAATTGTTTAAAATCTACATCCAGTGAGAACAGCCATTATAGGATGTTTGAGCTAAGTGTGTGTTCACGTGCGTGTTTAGTTCAACATCCACTTAGCTGCATGAAGTTGAAAAGTAGCTTTCAGGTTAAGCTGAAGTTGATAAGTAGGAACTTTTAATGAGTAAAAGTCTACATGATCTGGAATGCTTTTGCAAATCTATGAAGGTTTTACACAATGGTAAAAGCTGCCATCACTAGCTATTTTAGCATCATAGCTCTAGTGCATAAATCTGTACCCCAAACATGTCTTTGCTAATCGAGTACTTCTGACACGAGTAGAAAATGTGCAGAAAATCCCCCCTGCCCATTCCTTTTATAATAACATAATTGTCTTTAACAGGCTATTTAAAATCTGTGAATTCAAATGGTAGCAGTTTAACACAGACAAGATGATAAAAACAAATGCTAAACAAGTTAGACATGAATTACAGCTACAAAAATGTAGTCAAATACTGTACAGCTAAATAAGTAGACAGTGACATATATTAGTGGGATTCCTGGACCAGAAAATGCTGGAAAAACTCCTTTGCTTTTTTCTTCTCCAAAATGTCTTGCTTTGTGGGCGACCTCAGCATTAAAGCAGCAAATATTGTTGCTGTGAACAAAACAGAAATAATACAATGGAATACACCTCAAGCATTTGATATTGTCCAAACACATCAGTTTGATATTAAAGAACTCAGACTCTGTTCAGAAACTGACAACTGCTCAAGATTTCATTAAACTAACAATCATGTGTATTTACCCCTAGAAAGGGTTCTTTTGTGTCTGGTAACAACTTGGCTGTTATAGGTAACAGTTTATTAATTTGTAATGCACTGTGAACATGGTCTGAGTAAGCAGATGTTTAAAGAAACCCTTTTCAAGCCAATCAACCGAGTTACTGAACACTATAGTAGATTGGCCTAACAAGTAACATAGCTAGATAGCTGATCCAACATCCGAAAAGAGCTATATTGGGTGCACTGCTAATTTGCACATCTGATAGTAGCAGTATAATGTGCTATATTTGCTTGGAGATCATTATAAAGGGCTCAGCGATGCCTGTGATTGGTTGCTGTCATGCTAACAGGGGAGAGAGAGACACCAAATTTCAAACACTAGATCTCCTGATGATGGTTAACTGGGAAACCATTGTGATATACTTTTAAACTAGCATGCTGTAGTGAACTAAAGGGTGAAAGTTAGTTAACATTACTGAACAGGAGCCCCTCATGGTCAGGGCAGAGCTTAGGGATCAGCCATTTATAAACAATTTCATATATTGTATATCCACACACATTTCAGGTTTCTGTCGTGTTGTGTTCTCTGACTGTATATTAAAATAATAAATACAAGGTACATATTGATAAACCTGCTGTGATAATGGTGAATACGGCTTAATGTTTATTTTAAATCAGTTTATTTAATCTATGTTTTTTGAGAGTTAAAAATTATAATCATTTCTCTTGTGGAAATAATCTTCAAGTTCTTCTTTTCGACAAAATGCCCATGTTCGCAAAATCCACAGGTCTAAGAATATGCAGAAAACCAGAAGTGAAAGTGTCTGTCTGATGTACCTAAAATGTTGATGTCCAGCCGATTATGTGCAGAGTTCTTCAACAACTCCCGGAGAAATGCCGTTAAGTAGTTAAAAACATTTTTATGGCACCGAGGCAACAAAGAAATAATCTAGAAACAAACAAACAAAACAATAAGACTTGGTTGTAGTAAGATTTGCAGAATTTCAACACAATCCACAGAAAATCTCCTATTTTCAAAACGTGCTTAAAATGATAAAAGCATCTACATTAACTACTCTGTGCAATATATATGTACATACACACAAATGTACACAATACATCATGTCCGAACTTTATGCACAGTATGCAAATATGTGAAATTCAAAATATCAGAATAATTAAATTGATGACAGCTGTATAACAATTACCTTTGAACATGAGATAATTTGGGATTGGTTCATTCTTTTATTCTGAACACAGCCATGTCCCCAACACTTAGGCAACCAGCCAAAACTGTTACTTTTTTACTTTCCCTAAAATGTTTGATTTTTCACCTAACTTTTATAGTGTTGCAAAATGCCAAAAGAACCAACAGTAGCAAGAGACAAAAAAAAAAAAAAAAAAGAGAGAGAGTAGGCACTTTATTGAAAACTGCATTTAAACTCAAATAGGCTGTTCATCAGCTGATCAAAAGTTTAAGGTCATAGCCCTAAGAAAAACGAAGGTTTCCAGGAGGCTGATGGGAATGTTGCTACATATGGTAAAGATGGCTTTCCAAAGGGCATCCACGGTATGGAACGGACATCCGTTTTGGTAAACTTCCCTTGCCATCCATCTCCAAACATTCTTGATAGGACTTGGATCAGGGGAAAATGAGGGATGGTGCAAAAGAGCAATGTTATACTCCAGGAAGTCGTCCTGCGTCAGACGGCCACTGTGAACAGCAGCATTGTCCTGTTTAAAGACCTAGTCATTACCCGCACAGACGAGGGCTCTCAGTCAAAAAGGATGCCTGCTGCAACAGCTCCACATAGCCAGCCGCAATTTAACGCCCCTGCACAACCTGAAGCTTCATTATTCCACTGAAGGAAAATGCACCCCAGATCATGATAGAGCCTCCTCCACTGTGCTGTGTAGAAACATCTCCTGTGGAATCTCCTGGTCATGCAAACAATGCTGAAAGGCAGAAGACAGTTTTATTCTCTGATGAGAATTTTTTTTTTTTTGCCAAGACGGTCCTGATGGCTTCCAATGTCCCATGTTTGGTGCTCCCTTGAAAGTCAGAATGGGTATGTTTGTGGTGTGGATGGAGACATGGTCTTTGAAGACATTTTCTGTCTTTTAGCACTTCTCTTGCAAATGGCGTCTCATGGTTATAGGGCTGCAGTCAGCATCAGTAAGGGCCATAATTTGGGTCGAGGGTCGGCCTGTGTCTTCATGGACAGCCGGCTAGATCCTCCAGCTCAGCACAGGTGAAACTGTTTAGGGTCTGTCACTTGACTTTTTTGTCCCATAACCCTCAGAATCTTTTAAGAGACTTAAAATGACTGTCTTACTGCATCCAACCTTGGCAGTGATGGCATGTTGCAAGAGGCCTTGCTTGCGCAGCTCAATAATCCTGCCATGTTCAAAGAAAGAAAGCTTTTTTGCTTTTGTCATCAGGTCATGACAGTGTGAATGCCAGAACTAAAATGACATGAAAGCCAGGTTTTGCATAGATTTTGACTTTTTAAGGCTATGGTCTCAAAACTTTTGATCAGCTGATGAATAGCCTGTGAGTTTAAATGCAGTTTTCAATAAATTGCCTACTCTCTGTTTTTTGCCTCTTGTTCCTGTTGCTTCTTTTGGCATTTTGCAGCACCACTTACCACGTGGTTACAATCCATCAGTGCAAAATGCGGACTCTTGTAATTTTTCCCTGGTCTTAAGATTTTGTACAAGGGTGTATAATGTGCGAGTTCTTTGTTTTCAAGAGGCACAAACCTGTTTACACTGGCCGCTGTTATAGCAGCAGTCCAGGCATTGTTGGTACAGAGAGTAAGGGACTACTGGTTCAGGAAGAGCATCGAGGAACAGAAGCAGGGCTTCAGCCACAGAGTGGTTACTTCCAGCTGATTAGTTAGTCAAGGGTACATATGAAATAGAACATGAAGCTTTTACACAGAATTTGATGAAAGAATAACATTACAATTCAAAGTGTTTAAAAGATACGGAGACAGTCAAGTGAGCCTGTGTCTAAACAATCCCTGATCTCTTCAAAATCACTGCGTAGTCCTGGCTGCTGAAAGATGTCTTCCTTTAGTAGAAACAAAGAAAACAAGTTAAAATCTACATTAAATAATTGTTTTATAAGTAAAAAAGCAGCCTTTTGGGTTGGCATTCTCACTCTCTCTCACACTCACCGACACACCCACACACAAACCATCCACCCACCGACGTACACCGACCGACATATACCTCTACAGACACACACCCACCCACCCAGACAGACACACACACCCCCATACCCACCGACCGACACACACCCCCAGACACCTACCGACACCCCCCCACACACACCCACCGACCGACACCCCCCACCCACCGTCACACACCCCCACCCACCCACCGACAAACACCGACACACACCGAGGCTGAAATCCTTACCTGTTTGCTGCCATTACGGTAGAGATTGTCCACCATCATCCATATTTCTTTTGGAATGTCTAATGCCTTTTCAGTGTCTGGGTTGCTTGTCTCGCTGAGGGACAACAAATTCTTTCACAGAAAACACAATATTAGCAATCCAGAGTCACACACACTAAAATACAATTACCCCTGACATTCTTGTCATATTTGCATAGTTAGGGCAGGAGTGCTTTAGCAAGCACCACCATCTGTTCTTTCATCATTTCAATCATTTAATAAATGCTTTACTCAAAGTGAAAAAGAGAAAACATTTTCAGGAATCTAATACAGCATATAACAGTTTAGTTTCAGGATATTAAACCATTTGGATAAGCTTGGTTATGATGTGCCAATGTAACTCACTAGTTTGTGGATGGTCTCCATGGGCATGTCTTGGATAGGCTCCCTCAGCTGGCAGAGCAGGTGGATAGATGAGCCGAAACAGCTTGGCAAGTAGGAGCCTGTGACAGAGATAAAATAATCTTTGCCCCTCTCCAGGTGCAGCACTAGAATGTCCTGAAGCTGCTGTTGGCCCAAGTTCAACTCCGGAGCGGTAGAGCGATTCACAAACACCTCCAGGTCAATTTCCACACTGGCCCCTACAGCAAGAAAAGAAGCTCCAAATCTCTAATAGCCACCACATCTAATACATCAGGATTAAATAAATCAGGATTACAGCCACCACTTCTAAAAAGTCAGGATTACAGCCCAACTTCTTAAGCAGACTATTGCTTAAGGGCTAATTTAAAAGTACATTTCAGTCACAATTAAATGCACTAAATGACCTAATAAAACAAAGCTCTGTGCACTCACTCATAATTAGCTGCTTGCTGTTATTCAATACGTACTTTGGTAAATTTACTATTAAATACAAAAGTAAGTATGACTAACAACTATACAAAACACGCTAGTAATTGGTATACATTTCTTTAAGTTTCTATTGTTAACTGTTTATATAATGACAGCTGTTGGCATCAATTTTTTTCAACAGCTGAATTGAAATGTTGGGAAATTTTGTTTAAAACCTTTCATCAAAAAAAAAAAAAAAAACATGTAACTGCCAGGAACTTTAATACTTAATGTGTTGCGTTTGTGTGTAATAAATGTGAATGTTCACAGACTTCATATTTCCGCCATTTACATCCACTACATGTATCTGAAAGTTACTCATTCATATGAGTGATATGTGCCTACTTCTTATTATATTAATTTCAGTGGAGCGGCGCTGACAGATCTTTGCAGTGCATGACAACTGCGGTGCATGAAAAGGTAAGATTTACTTTTTTGATGGAAATTTCTGCAAAGCTCAACTTTATGCAAATAAGTGAACTGCCTACAATTAGTATAGCCAATTATCTGAGGGACTGACTCTTCATTCGCTTGATGAATAACTGTCTAGAATATTCACACAAGTGCTCACCAGAGTCAAGCAGAGAGATGTGGCATCGCATGCCAACAAAATTTGCATCTTCTTTTATATTCCAAACCATTACTGCATATTACAATTATTTTGTCCTTATGAAATACAAACCACATTTGAGGAGTGTACTAACCTTGAGCCACAAAGCCCTTGGGTGGGTTGGCTGTGAGCCAGGGCTTGCAGTAGGCTGGCTCATCCAACTTCTGAATAAACTCAAACTGACATGGAACCTGTCCATCATTGTGAAGGGTCAGAGTTTGTGCTTGATGCTGCATGAACTTCACATTGTTGAAGTGGAACTGAAGGAAAATTATAGGAAGTAAAACAAAAAAAAATATTAAAGGAGAATGGTGGAAATACAACTATAAACCAAATTCATTACACTCTCTGGGTTATACACAGTAATCTCACCTCTTGCTGTGACAGTGAAACTGATGGAATGCACTCATTCTCCAGCTTGTCCAGAGTCCTCACTATATCCTCAAATGTCTTTTTATAGATTTCCTCATCAACCACTTTGATCTATAAAGAGCAGTGCGAATATTTTATGCACAGCCCTAAGTGTTCAGAGAATACAAGCTATGGCTAAGGCTGCCTCTCTTACCCCTATTTCCATCATGGAGCTGACAGGCTTGTGGTCACTGTTTCTCACACTCATGTGACTCTGATAACTCAGCTGGGTTATGTTCTTCCCTCGCCACAGAATACGATCACACCAGGCTGGGACTCGACACTTCTCACTGAGTGAACATGCATACAGAGACGGGTAAACACACACACTCCCTTGAAGCCGTTTCTCTTGATTAATGTTAAGATGAATACAACACAAAGCTGCAACTGATATAAACTCCAGATCAGATGTACTCTTACCTGGAGTCCCATTCGTCTGAGCCAGTATCATACTTATATGTTGGCTGGAATTCAATCTCACCTTCCATAAAGCCAACAAACACAGCTTCTTCATCCATTTGCCTCTTCAGCTAAAGAACATACATACACACAAACACGCTGAAAATGCAACCGAAAATATTTTGTATTCACAAAAGATTTAAGGCATTAGCATTTACCTGATCATGATTGCAAAGTGTTTCAAAATCCCCTTTCAATATCAGATTCTTTACATGGTCAACCTCAAGGTCACTTATGCGATAATTCAAATCACCAAGCCACAGGACAATACTGCAGACAGAACAGCAAATTTAGTAAAAGCCTAATGATTTACAATCACATAAGGTATGCTTAGCTGACCCTCAGGCTGTACTTGTCGGTCAGTGGATTTAGGTTGAAAATAAAAATTTGTCGTGGTGAAAGTTACCTGTGCTTCAGGATTGTGAGCTGAGGAAGTGTCAGGTCAAGCTGTCTGAAGAGCATCCTGCTGCAGATGTCCTTGAAGTCCTGATTTCTTCTCTCGTACTCTTCTATATGAGCCGCCAGATGGGAGTTCACCAGGCAGATGTCCGAATTGTGGAATTTGAAGCTAATCGCTACAGCCCCTTTATTTCCCTGAAAACATAGATAAAGACAGGTTTAGTACGACTTAAAAATCGAAAAAGGATAAAATAGGATTATGATATTTGGTTCTGGTTAGGCAAGTAAATTCCCAATATGCATAAACTAAATATGAAAAGATATGAAAATAAGACAGCATAATCATCCATCCATTTTCTATGCCGCTTATCCACTGTGGAAAGCCCAGCTGACTTCCAGTGAGATGCCGGTACGCCGTGTATAGGTCGCCGTCAGAATCATCCGATATATGAATGTTGCATGAATACATCACTTAAATCACTGCGTTCCATAATTGATAAATCTGTACATCATGTGAGAGGACCATGTGTCACAGCACCAAAAACGACTCCAAATAGTCCACAACATAAAAACCTCATTCTATGTGAAATCTCCATCATGCGAAGCGAGAACACTTTTGTTCAACACAAAAAGTTGCATTGTGATGATGTAAACGTA
Organism: Chrysichthys thysi; assembly: GCA_030068315.1. Taxonomy (NCBI): domain Eukaryota; kingdom Metazoa; phylum Chordata; class Actinopteri; order Siluriformes; family Claroteidae; genus Chrysichthys; species Chrysichthys thysi. The sequence goes on from JAQLOM010000032.1 coordinate 14,595,781, forward strand.
CTTGGGACTAGAACTTGAAGCGTAGTGTGAGCGCAGGCCAGGGATACAAGGTAACCATGCATAGTGTGAGTATCTCCATAGACACCTCAGTAACTCTTGTGGCCATTCTGTTGAATTGCATGTTTTCTAAGTCTAAATCTAAAGTCCTAAATGCTATTATTTATTTACTCTCAATGTGTATACAAGGAATCGAATTCTGATAGAATCTATGTCTGCAATTAGTTATTTGTCTGTTTGGTGATGTGATGACGTAATTAGTTCGGACACTCCTACCTTGAGCTACACACACACACACCACGCCCAGTAAGCCAGAAAGGGGAATTGTTTGGTAGCCAAATGTGGGGCTGCATGACTCTGGTTAAACATGATTTTTTTGACCACTTTTGACGTTTTGACATCAAGTTAAATTAGTTTTTGTTTGCTTTTGAGTTTGTACTGAATCATCAAATCATTTGGTTGATCGTTTTTAGAGAAAATAAATGGAATATATTTTTCTAACAAAGAGTTGGAAGAGCGTATGAAAATAACCACCTGTTCATGCTGCCCACAGCCTTAACTGGAATAACTTAAATGTGGACATGAAATAACTAGAAAGGCCGATACATTTAAGTAAATAATCGTGCAGTTTTACTTGGATATTAATGTGGAACATGGATTAATTTGGATTATTGGAGCTTTATCGAGTCAACTTGGAGAAGACACGGAAAGTTTGAGTAAATGCAATGCTTTTGTTTGATGAGCCAGAACGTTGGGCTGAAATGCGGACAGTGATTTAAGAAGATGGTTAAGAAGATAATGCACATGTAACGTGAAACTCTGAAACTTTTGAGTTGCACAATTATCTGCTGGACCTAATGAAACAAGTTTTGTTTTCAAAATGTTGAATGAATCTGATGAAGGGATTGAAAATGAACAAGAGCTTTTTAGTTTGATAAAAAAAAAAATAAAAAAAAAATAAAAAAAAAAAGCACAGAGGGAAACTCTGCATTTTCACAAGAAAATGAAATGAAATTAATTCTTTGAGGCTGGGGAGCCAAAAACCTTGATAAATGGGCATATGAAAGCCTTTAATAATTATTTTGTAGAGTTTGTGGAATGACAGCTTTCAGTCCAAAGTTTGTTGAATGAAGATGAGCGAGAGCCTGACTGCAGCGATTGGTATGAACCTAAACCGATCAGCTTCAGGTAGTTTTGGGATGAAACTGAAGTTTGGATGAATGAAGACGGTGATATACAAGATCCTGAGTTAAATAACAGCGCCAAACACTGAATCAAATTCAGCCACTCGTGAAGGTGTCGTTCGGCCGCAAGATAGCGTTTAACAAGTAGTGCAAAAGTCCTCTGACAAAGCCGCTGGTGAGGCCTCCAGTAACTTATCCAACAAGACATCAAGTGGTGCAAGTAAAGCCTCTAGTAAGAAAAGTAAAACCTCCCAAGCTGCTTCCATCACATTCGTACAGGCTGAGGAGGAATGAGCCATTTTGAAAGCGCAGGCAAACGAGCTGCGAGAGAAACATAAAAGCACATAAAGACATGCTGATCCTAAAAACAAATTTGGCTATAGCAGATTCAAAAGTGCAGGTTTTTACCTCCTTACAGGAACAGCAACGCCATGCTTTCATGTCTAAAGCTGAATCAGAAAGTTTAGTTACAGCCTCCTCTAAAATGTCTACTGACTTCATGCCACATGCAACAGCTCAAAAGGCTCCAAGACCACAGAAAATATCGCCAGCTCCTTTACCTCTGTCAATGCCTCAAGCTCCACATGCCCCTGCAACACGAAGAGTTAAAGCAGGGGGGAAAAGTCCAAAACAAATCTCTAATCAAGGTGAACCTAGTAACCTCCAAAGCAGCGCTCTTACTGAAGTAAAGAGAAAGCAAAATGAGATTACTGAAATGCTTGTAAAACAGCAGAGATGGTCTCTTCTTCCATCTATAGAGATTCCTGTTTTTGATGGTGATCCTCTGCTGCTTATCCTTTATTAAAGCAATAGAGCAAGGAATAGAAACTAAAACAGATAATATGCAGGACAGGCTTTATTATTTAGAGCAATTTACAGTTGAACAGCCCAGAATCCTGGTGCAGAGTTGAATGCACAGGAGTCCACAAGTCGCATATGGAGAAGCAAAAAGGCAGCTTGAATAGAACTTTGGAAACAGAGTGAAAATAACATCTGCATTCATAGATAAAGCTTTGAAATGGTCAGATCTGAAGTCCGATGATTGTCCTGCTTTTCGGTCTTACACATTCTTCTTAAGAAGTTGCTTTAACACAATGGATGAAGCCGATTATATTGATGAACTGGAAAATTCAACCGACATGAGTATTCTTGTTTCAAAATTGCCTTTCAGACTTCGTGATAAGTGGTGAATGATTGTCTGTGATTTCAGATGGAAGTGCATTCGCAGAGCAAGACTCAAAGACCTTCTTGATTTCCTTGAAAAGCAGATGAGGGCTGCACTAGATCCTGTCTTTGGTGAGAATCAGAATCCAAAGGAAACGGATACTTCAAAACCAGCTAAATTAAATTTCAAAATTAAAGACAGGAGCTTTGCTACCTCTGTTGCTCCAGTGTCAGAACAGGCAACAGGCAAACAGAAATTGTATCATGATCAGTCAAATCATGAAGCTGGAAATGCTGTTCAAACTCAGTGCTTGTTTTGTAACAAAAGCCATTCCAAGGATATGTGTGACTCATTCAAACAGAAATCCAAAAAAGAAAAGATAGAATTTCTAAAGAAAACAGGTTTATGCTTTGGCTGCTTAAGAGAAGGACACATGAGTAAGGACTGTCCAAAACATCTGTCATGCCATACGTGTAATAAAAATGACCAAACTGTTCTGCATATAGAACCAAAAGAAATTCCAAAACAGTTTCAAATACTAAAGTCGAATCTAAAGAAACATCTGTGCCAAATGCTCTCGTGTCATTGGAGTCCTAAATGCTATTATTTATTTACACTGAATGTGTATATAAGGAATCAAATTCTGATAGAATTTATGTCTGTTATTAGTTATTTGTCTGTTTGGTGATGTGATAATTGGCAAATAGTTTGGACACTCCTACCTTGAGCTATATACACACACGCCCGGTAGGCTGGAAAGGGGAATTGTTTGGTAGCCAAATGTGGGGTTGCGTGACTGTCATTAAACACGGTTTTCTGACCACTTTTGACGTTTTGAAATCAAGTTCAATTAGTTTTGGTTTGCTTTTGAGTTTGTACTGAATTATCGAATCATTCGGTTGGTCGTTTTTGGAGAAAATAATACAGTTTTCTAACAAAGAGTCGGAACTGCGTATGAAAACCACCTGTTCATGCTGCACATGGCCTTAACTGGAATAACTTAAAACTTGGACATGGAATAACTAGAAAGGCCGATACAGTCAGTGCATAATTAAGCATGCATACTCTGAAAACTAATGTGTGGGTAACCTCACCATTCTTCCCATGATGCCTGTGCCCACAGTCTCTGCCTCCACCTCGGAGATGTACTCAGCATGTTCCTTCTTCACATAAAAGAGCAGCATGATCCCCACCAACCGTACAAGCTTTATCTGTAAGCCAGGGGAAAAGCTCAATGGCTACTCTCTGACAAAAGCTCCAAGCGCACAATGAAAGACCTTTAACTTGCATTTGACAATGATCGAATAAAGGGGTCACCTCACTAAATTCTACTTACTTAAAATACTAGATTTTTCCAGGCTGTGTTTTTTGAAAATGGAATGTTGTTTCAAACAAAGCATGACCATATGATGGAATTTCGTTTATTCAGTGAATTTCACTGTCAGATATTTGTGATGGTGAATGCAAGTCCTTACTAAGGCATATTTGGCGTCTGGGTGAAGGCTGTCCGATACAGCCTTCATCCATTCTTGCTCCTTGGGTGTGTCATTAAAGAAAAATGCCTCCTTACTCAGATCCAGCTCTTGAAACCTAGTGAGAAAACACAATCTAAGCATTTTCCCTCATGCATGAATCTCTCATGCTGACCATAGTACTACAACTACTACTGCTTTGGTTTGTTTTGCCATTGTTTAAACTTTCAGCACAGTGCATGGAAATATGCAAAACTGCCAAAGAATGCTTCATGCCTACCCTACACAGTAGAGATCAGGAGGCTCAGAAGTGGAACCCAACCATTTGCCCAAGGACTCCTTCGGTGACTGCCCATTTACGTTGTATGTACCCAAGAAGAAGCTGATGAAATAAATTAACAAAGCTAAATTGCATACATTTATACTTATTTACACAATATTTTTTGAATCAAGAAGTTTTTTCATGTGACATCTGAAAACATAGGGACAGATCTTAAAATCGGGAAATGGAAAAACTGTAAGCTGAATTTGTGTGTATGCACATTTATAAACGAGATAATGCATCTTAAAGGGGTGGTACTGATGCATCATAAGCCTTAATATGCCTGGAGGTTTTAGCAAGCACATTCAAAAGGCATGGCTACTTACAGAGCCCCTGTAACTAAAGCTTTCTATTTCTTGTGCACATGTGAATTTTTTTTTTTTTCTTCATGTGCATGCAAAATTCTCTCATGAGCACAAGAAACTATAAAGGATTTTTTTATTTGCCCGTGTCCCTTTACAGGCTCCATAACTACCAGTACAATGGCTTTAAAAACTAATCATGAGCACAATTTCCATATGACATTCTTCTTTTATTCACCATTTTCAATTCAAGGTTGAATAAAATGCAGAAAATGGTAATGTATCATTTTCCAAAAAGAAAATCAAAGCTATGTATTGTTTACTAAGCAGATCAAGCCCTTACATGAAGTTTTCGATGTAGGTGTAAGTTTCTTCTTTCTTAAGGAGTTCACACTTCACGAGGTTGTCACGTAGGCCAAACTGGGGCATGGTGAGCATCTGGGCTTTGTTGGATACAGTGTGTTGAGATGAGCGAACCAGCTCATTCCTTACTTCCACGCGCTCCCTCTCTTGGCTGTTGCAAAGTTCAGAAATATGCATTAATCAGTAACAACTCCAAAAGTAACAGGCCCTAAACCTTATTTAGAAATGTACACTGCCTTTTTTTTTTATCTGCCAGACAATTTTACCCAAAGTGACCTCGAAGAGAGGCAGACTACACAGTCTCTAAGGGAAATTTCTCTGCTGGGAGACCTGGTGCAACTTGCCAGGCTGAATAAATAGGTGTGTTAGAAAAGGAACATTAGTAAAACTGTGCTGGACTCTGGTCCTCAGGACTGGAATTGGACTACAGCAAGTTTCCATTATCTGATTAAAAAGACATATAAGCTCAAGACAGATGTAGGAAAAGAGAGCGAGAGAGAGAGAGCACAAGAGAGAAGAGAGAGCTTAACCCACTAAAATATCTTGGCCAGTTTATGAAAAACTTCCTTGCAGTTTCAGAGTAAAACTGCACATGGTTGTAGGACCAGCAATGCAGTCAAAAGCAGACTGAGATGCCAAAGCTTAACTTTTATAAATCCAGTTTTAGGCCAGATAAATAATTTGTCTTAGATGCAGTACATTTATTGCAGCATTTAACAGGTCTTTTTTTTTAATAACACTAAACTCTGTTTTTGCAGCCAAATGAAATTTGCTGCTCCACCGTAGACGGCAGTTAGTCACATTGTGGTCGAGTATGTGTTGGCTTCTCATCATATAACTCTACCAGTGAAAGTTAGGCAAAGGTGTAAGATCAAAATGTGTGATATTGCTGTGTCCTAACCCCCCCAATGAACTCCTCTTAGAGTATGCACACAGTTTGCTTTCCCTCAAAATTCATGATCTCACATGACAGAGCAGAAACATAAAATCAAGCTTAGAAGTGATTAGTGAAGATTACCCATGGTAAGTAAATAAAATTAATCTAAAACTTTGAATTACTGTTTAAAATAGTAGTGTTGCCTTTTATACTGTATCGCCGAAAAAAGATCCTAAAAAGTAAGAAAAAAAAATTCAAACAAACAGATAGTCACTACTACTGCTACTTCATAAATTATTAGAGGAAAAAGTCAAGCTGACATCAAAGCTGTAAGAAGCTGTTTGGTTAGTATGATCTAAAAGTCAATGGTCTAATTCATGGTTTTCTGATCCTGCTCCTTTGAGTACACCACAAAAGAGTGCACAAAGCACTGCACGTTAAGAACAAAATGGGTGTTATATAGAGGAGGATCAACACAATCATGTGCCATGTGACAATCATTTTCCAAAAGCTTTTTGTAAGGGCAACTCACTAATAATTAGGCATGATGATGCAGTGTCATGCAAAAATTTTGGTTCATCTAATGCAATTGTATTATATGATTACAGAACATGGAGAGAGAAAAAAAAAGCTCTTCAATAGCTTTCACCAGCTCTGTGCTGCTGCAGTATACAGAGCCTGAGAACGGGGTCAAGGAAGTGGGGTATCTTATCTCCAACAAGATCTTAACTTTGAAGCACTATTTGCAGAAAGAATTATGCCTCAGGTGTTGCCACAGAGCTCATAAATTTAAATCAATCATTTTCCACAGGACAAAGACTTTGTATGATCAAACATCTTTGGGAGAAATTACAATGATGTAATTATGTTTTTATATTTAAGATCAAGTGAACAGATTTTGTACATTTTGTTCATAATATTAAACCTCTCTTCGTAGCAATTTCTGATTCATTTAGTTTAATACGGACAAAAATGCACATTGTTTTGCACAGTTTATGATTCACAAATAAAAAAAGGAGTTGTTTCACTCAGAATTTTTCATGCAAATTTTATTATTATTTATATTTTTTATTATATTTGAGAATCGAATTGGATCACGACTCATAAAGCCAGTATCATAAATCGAATTGTGACTGCAGTGCATCTTTTCTGTCCTACTAACAACCCTTTACTGTTGAACATAAGGCAAATCTAAACTTAATTATAAATGAAAACACTGACAGCATCATATTTCAGCAGGAAAACTCTGCAATACAATCAGACTATACACATGGCCTTTATCCTACAGGAACTTCAATCACAAATGCTTGGCAAACACAAACATAGGAACTAGGGTTGGGCAATATGATGACGTATTACCTTGGTATGCTTTGCTTTAGGGTGGAGTAGCTCTCCCTGTAGTAATCAGTTCAGATGAAATCTGACTCAGCTGAAGTCCAAAAAGCAGCTTTATTTTTAGATGTCACATTACATTTGCAATATGCTTTTATTAGTCAAATTTCAGACCAAGGCAATGTGGGCTGCCCACAAATAAAATTGTATAAACATTTATAGAGAAGATGTCTGTAAGGACACATTTATTTTAGGTTTATGGAAGGAATCTCTCATGTCAGAGCCTTGTAACGGTCAGTAAGTTTTCTGCTATGAGAGAGTCTTCTGGAAAAAGCAGTTTCTTTGCAAAATGACAAGCTGCATTCTGTTTTTGTCTTAGCAACTCCTGGTGAGTGAATGATGGTTTATAGCTGTTATAAAGTACAAACTTGTCCTGTAGACATTCAACATCATCAAATAATATTATATCACAAAAATATAATGTGTCACTCTTTAATTAATAGAAAATTGATCACTGGCAGATGGCTATGGTATCAGAAGAAGAAAACACTTTGGGACTCACTGTTGAAAATAATCTGCCTTGCATCAGGTTACATCACACCACCACGTCACGGACTATTTTCCTAACAAAATATTCTTCCTGTTCATGGCGGGTCTGTGCCTATACAGTAATTTCTTAACTAGCCATGAATATGTGAATGAAATACACAATGACGTCTGTACTTAGAAGTCATTATTCCAAATTGCCCACCTCTCATGGAGATGCTCTCCTCTGATGGTCTCTGTGCTGGTACTGGCACTGCCGTGTTTGTTTTCTTTGTGGGTTGTGTGCGATCTGTCTATAGGAAGCACAGGGAATTATCACACAATATTCAGTCAAACTGTGAAGCATATCAGTCCAGCAGTTAGTCTATGGCAGGGGTTCTCACAAAACTTTGACCCACAAACCCCTGTAGAAATGGACCACCTCTGCACCAACTGATTTTTTTTTTTTAACGATTCAAATATTCGGTTCCTTCTTCAAATGTGTACAATATCATTCCAGGTATTTATTGCGGCCACTTTTATTCCTAAATACATTTGATCCAAGCTGCCATTATCAGTCTGCATGTTTTTTAGTTATTAAAGTTTGCATTAAACCCATTTCATTTGAGTCATCACTCAAAAAGAATTATTTAATAATAATTAAGCTATGCTTCACAGATCCCTGAACGACCCCTACTGCACTAGTTATGCTTTGAGAAACACTGCCCTGCAGCACACAACCAGCAGTCACCCCAAAACTCAGATGGCCCAATTATCATGAGCTAGATCAAAGACACCTACAGAAACAAAGAAATATTACCATTTTTCAGTAAAAATCATGAAAAAAATGCTAAGCCCAAAAAACACAAGGGATCAGAAGAGACAGATGGGATCCAGAATTAAAAAAAAAAAAAAAAAACCCGCATGGTTCAGTCATGACGTGCAACAAATCGGAATTTTAAAACGTACTTAAACAGCATGCTCTGCATCAATTTCGGACTTCCTCTGCCTTCTTAGCAGCTTGAGCAAGAATGAAAGGTAAGGTGTACAAGACGGTGGTGAGACCAGCAATGTTGTTTGGCCTAGAGACAGTGGTGCTGAGGAACAATCAAGAGAAAGAGCTCGAGGTGGGAGAGATGAAAATGCTAAGGTTCTCATTGGGAGTGACGAAAATGGATAGGATCAGAAATGAGTACATCAGAGGTACAGCGCATGTTAGATGTTTTGGGGATTAAGTTAGAGAGGTCAGACTGAGATGGTTTGGACATGTACAGAGAAGGGAATATATTAAATATATCGGTAGAAGGATGCTGAGGTTGGAACCACCAGGCAAGAGACCTAGAGGAAGACCAAAGAGGAGATTTATGGATGTAGTGAAAGAGGACATGAAGTTAGTTGGTGTGAGAAAACAGGATGCAGAGAATAGAGTTAGATAGAGACAGATGATTCGCTGTGGCGACCCATGACAGGAACCTGAAAGGAGTAGTCGTAATAGTAGCTTCACTTTCCTGGAAGGGGGGACGCCTCAAAGCAAGGATCTCCAACCCAAAACACCTCATTTTAAGATCTCCTCAGAAGCAAAAGGCTTACTAATCACAATACGTATACTGAATACAATGGGCTAAAATACAAAGTATTTTAATGGGGAGACCTACATACATTACAGCTGCCAAGGAAATGAAAGACAATCCGCACCAGGAAGACAAGAGCATTACAGAGTTATCTACAAGACCAAAGTGCACACACAGCAAAGCCTCCTGCACTAGTTTCGCGCGCACGCACGCACACACACACACACACACACACACACACACACACACCTAGCACTCAAGTTCAACACCGATGACACGCTACGTGATACGTGTGACAAGTGAAACCAGCGCACAGAGCCATTAGTATTTATATCCCAACCTCCAATACACTGGTTCCATAAGCAGTGTTTACACCTAGTAGCTAACACACACACACACACACACACACACACACACACACACACACACACACACACACTTGGCTTTCACTGTGAAGCGCTGCTAATGCGCTTAACCTTACTGACTAACTCGGCAGGGAAATCAGTGTGGATAGCTTTTCCACCATAGCCCGCTAGCACTAAACAGGCCCAAGGCAAGCTGACCTGCTGTAGTCTCGACAGTAACTTAGTTTTGCCCTTCACCTCATTGCTCGTTGTGTGTTAGCGCACTATGTATGAGAAGCTAGTTCAGCGAGGTAACTAACTAACTACTAACTAAACGCACTGAAACGCTGTTATTAACGACCATCTGACAGCACAAACACATCCAGAGAAGCCGACTGTCTACTTAACGTGTTGTTCATGGGGAGAAGTTCGTTAGGACGCAACCTCAGGCCTGTTTCCTCACCTATGTATTCACCAGCACCAGACATTTCCTCCTATTCCCGCTGGCATCCTGTAGAGGGTAACGACCACAACACACTCCCTGCCTCAGCCATCGAGACTCACTCAGCGTGCACTGAGCCGGGGGGGGAGCAGGGCGCACTCAGACACGAGCAGTCGATCACCAGAGCAACCGAGTTCACACCCTACAACTTTATGACCTGGCTGTAAACACAAGACGCGGATATACACTGTGCGGATTACAGCCATGGTTTACGATTATATACACTACACTGTAAAATAAATCAATAAATCAATAAAGACCGTGGAGTTTTACAGTAATTGACTGGCAGCTTGGGTTGCCAGTAAACAACTGTAAAACATATTTACAGTGAAGTACTGTTATATCTGACATAGTTTAAAAGGATACAGGGCACTTTCTCAATGCAAGATACAACCAAGCTGAAGAGTCTTCTTCAAGGACCCAGTTAAAGTAGCCAGCCTGACACAGCTGGGATTTGAACACATGACCAGTTTACCTGCAATGCAATGCCTTAACCACTGAGCCTTCATGACTAACTTAAAGCACCTCGCATTGATAAAACACAATCTCTCAGAGGTCCTGGGTTCGAGCCCTGGGTTCGGTACAGGTGCCTTTCTGTGTGGAGTTTGCATGTTCTCCCCATGTTCACGTGCATTTCCTCCAGGTACTTCGGTTTCCTCCCACAGTCCAAAGACATGCACAGAGAGGATTAGGCTAATTGGCGACTCTAAATTGGCCGTAGGTGTG
>JAQLOM010000032.1:14634588-14649985 GCA_030068315.1 Chrysichthys thysi
CGCACGCCAGGCACTCCATCTGGGTCAATGATCTCACCCGTCTCCACACCCGGAGCTATAACTGTTGTGGGTTCTCTGCCGAATGTCAGTCTGTTCCGGTTCTATGTTGAATGTCAGTCTGTTCAGGTTCTATGTTGAATGTCACAGTCTGTTCAAGTTCTAGGTCAGATGACAGTCTGTTTAGGTGTCATGCCAAATGTCAGTCTGTTTAGGTGTCATGCCAAATGTCAGTCTGTTCAGGTTTCATGCCAAATGTCAGTCTGTTCAGGTTTCATGCCAAATGTCAGTCTGTTCAGGTTCTATACCAAATGTCACAATATGTTCGGGTTCTAAGCCGAATGTCACAGTATGTTCAGGTTCTATGCCGACTGTCATAGTCTGTTCAGATCCTTTGCCAAATGTCACAGACTCAAGTCCACTCAGCCCAGTTTGTGATAACTTGATAGTTTCATACTGACAATTCGAACATAAAGGGAAATATTGTAACCCCGGATGTCAGCAATTGTATAGTCTTCGTCATGCAGCCAGATTCCCGTCCGTATTCCCGTCACGTCTCAGTTTAGCCCAGTTTAGTCCGTTCAGTCTGATCTCTTGACCTTCTGCCTGTTTCCCGGTTTATTCTCCTGCCAACTGTTTTGGATTTGTTTGCATTCATTGTAAATAAAATATTTTATATATTTATTTAATGCTTAAGCGCATGTGTCCAAATCCTTCCCCTAATATCGTGACAGAAATGAGCTCACTTTGTGCATAAAATTGTAAAATTTCTCAGTTTAAACATTTTTTAAATGTTATCTATGTTCTGCTGTGAATAGAACATTGACTCGTGTGATTTGAAAGTCTTTTAGTTTTCATTTTATTCAAATTTAAAGAACATCCCAACTTTTCTGGAATTCCGGTTGTACGTTGAGTATGCAATATGCTGTATGTTGATAAAGAAAGATTTTACAATGCTTGTATCATGCTAGAGCTTAGTATGTATGTACCAAGAATTGTCTTTCAGCATGAATATCAATGGTGATTTAAGTGAATTAAATTAAAATAGTTTTTGAAATGTATACTTAATGTCGTCTCATTGCTGGTGATGTCTGTGCAGTGCTTGAGGGGCAAGATAATCACTGGCTGAACATACACCAGCCAGGCAGAACAATGACTAGTAATTTCCATCTCTATTGTATGAATACAATGAATGGTATACCATTGCTATCAGCAAACATTACAGAGCGGTAGTGAGACAGAGGCAGTAGAGCTTTCTCCTGCCTTTGTCTCCCAGAAGACACCGTGCAACCAGACAACAGCATCTGGCTCTGCGTGGCTAGTGGAGACTAATGAAACCCCTGAGAAAGAAGCCTCACTTCAGTGTATTTACACTCTTGTTTGAAAGATGACGCTGGCCTTTCTGAACAACACAGCAACACAAGCATCACAGTTATTTATTTATTCATAAGCTTTTAGGCTATCATGTAAGCTCATTTATCCGCTCAGCATTTACAGCATTTGGCAGACACCCTTATCCAGAGAGACTTACAGAAATGTTTTGCCTCCAACCCAAACAAATCCTCACACAAGGTTTTAAAAATGTCATCAAGTTAAAAACATTTTTTCTTAAAGGAAAAAAGAAAGAAGCATCGTCCTCCTACACTGGTTCAAGTCACCTTCTATAAGACGGCTTGATCTACAAAAGTACATACAGTATATGTTCAAGAGCTTAAACTACAACAATCTACATCACTAGTTGTGACAAATGTGTAATGGTGACATTTGCTTCAAATATGAGAAAGAAAGAGATTAATGATTTATGGCATTTTAGCATATTCTAAATACACTGTGATATTCATATCATAAGTATATCGGGTGGGATGATGTGAGTGTGAATGCTAACAATGGGTTGTTGTTCTGGGTTCAAACCTGGCGGCTGACTACCACGAGCCTTTCTGTGCAGAGTTTGTATCTCCTCCCTGTGCTTGCGTGAGTTTCCTCAGGGTGTCTGATTTCCTACCACAGCCCAGTGGCATGCAGATTTGGTTATTTGACTACTCGAAATTGCCCATAGGTGTGAATCTGAGTGTGAATTGCGACCTGCCCAGGGTATACCCGGCCTCTCACCCAAAGTCTGCTGGGATTGGTTTCAATTTCCCTGTGACCCTGTTTGATAAGCGGTACAGAAGGATGAATGAATAAAAAGCCAGGCTACTCCACTGGGGTAAGGGTTTAGTTAATAGGAAGTCCACCATTATTTGTCCATCACGCTGACATTTTGATGGTAAACAGCACAGTGTTATGCAAAAAATACAACTAAATAAAATATTATTGCCCGAGGACATCCTTGATGACAATAATAAACTTTTTATGCTGAAATTCAGACACGCACAGAGATGAACAGAGATTCGTGTGTTCAGACAATAGCCTCAAATAAGACATGTTTTATCGTGATATGTAAGAGCATTACTAATTCAAAATGACCTTTCAGCTAAACAGTCCTTCTTGTTTAAGTAGGAGACATCTCCAAAATGATCATGTTCATCCTGTGAAGATTATTAGTTTGTACATAAACAATCCAGGCAACAGCATTTGAGTAACAAAGATGAAATGTGAGCTCGTTTGGAAAATCAATTATTGAATTCCCATGAGTCCACTAACTGCAGATTAAGGAGACAACATGATCTATGTTGTTGTTTTCCAGGTTAAATAGCTCAAAAAGGTACTGTTTTGCCCTCTTGTGGCAATTGTGCTGAACAACAAGAGTATTCAAATAAGAAGACAATTTCACCAAAAGAACATCCTTGGTCAAAGTGTCAATCAAAGAGCATTTTATCCATGCATCCTAATCTTGGATTTTCTTTGTAATAAATGAAAATTCATGCAAAATTCTCAGATGTTGTGGCTTTAGGATTTTACAAGACATCACTTCTCCCCAATGTGTAAATAGGATCAGAGACCAAAATTAGTATGTGAGGGGACACAACTGCACCATGCAGCTCAGTGCCTAAGCAGATTATATAGGATTTACAGCCATGGTCGCTTTGGCATCAGCAGTCTCAGTCGTAGCAACATATTATCCTGTGCATACAACCACTGCGTGATTGAAAGATGAACAGAGAGTTTTTATTCTGTGAAGGAATCCTTAAAAGCTTACAACACTAAGAAGCACACCATCAAGGTTTGACCACATTTTCGATTGATTTTTAATTTGCTCTTGTGATTTCGTCTGGTAAATGTGTCATGTTTGGAAAGAACTGTACGCTTTAAAACATTACATGTGTAATTGTACGGAATTATGTGGAGAATTCATGACAATCATACCGCTAAAATGTTTCCTTGTGGGGAACATTCACCAGATCAGCTCTGTTTGACCTGATTTTGGCAACTGAGCGCCAATAAAAACACCTCAGTATGTCGACATATGTCCTGTGGTCAGCAGTTGTCTGGACTCTGAAAGGCCTGTTGTGCTGTTGGAGGTTTTTCTGGGTATGTCTTTGTTTTGTCTGATTAATTAAGTCATCAATGCTCTTTATCCCTATTTAAAATACATTAAACATTTTTTTCATAGATTTTTAAAAAAATATATATTCTTTTCAAAAAATATCCTGTGTTGGTTGTGCTACAGGTAAACCCATACTGTGCCGTAAAATCCACACCATGGATACAACATGCATCTGAAAATGAACATTGCATCTGCGAGCAACACTTTACAGGTTTTGAACAGAATTTATTAGTTGAAGTTGTTTTTCTTATTCCAGTCTGTTTTTTTCTCTCTCTCTCCTTTTTACCAGTAGCAAACAAACATGTAATGCCCCCCTACTGTCACAGAAACGTGTTACAGGGTTTGCCATCTGTAACACTTTATAATTTGTAAATTTATGCTATGCTTATACCTGGCCATCAGGTGGCAGGATGGTTACATTAATAATGCATCTTGCATGGTTAAACCCCATACTGCACTAACCATACAAATTTCTGTAAAAAAAAAAAAATTAAAAATTGTAGAGTCTGAGAGAAAACACAACTGGGAGAAGTCACGTCACCATGACCACAGCTGCACCTTACACAAGAGGCTACTGAAAGCTGAGGGGGAAATTCAGGATCTGAAAGCTCAGATTGCCAGTCAACGGGCATCGTGGGAAATGAGGTTCATGGAGCTGCAGAAAAGACAGCATGATCTAAGGGATCAGGTATGAGGAAATTTATGTCATAGTTACTACACGCGTTTGTTAAATTCGACTGGTGGTAAACTCACTTTGGAAATTACATATATGTGAATGCATCCTTTTTAGTTGTACTCTGAGATTGTCACTAGGTCAGGTGCTTTGCACAAAGCAAATGATTCGACGGAAATGAGCGAGATCTTCGGACAGTCTGACTTGGAGAATGGACACAATTTCGAGGAAAATAAATGTGGCTGCTCCAGTAAGTTGTTAAAATGGACAACAATTTTCGTTTTACCTCAAGATGTAGCTAATTTTCATCGATTAATTTTGGCAGTACTCTTAGCAGGACGCACTTGCTTACTGTTGCTTCCTGTTTTCTGTAAGGTGGCTTCAACAAAATCCACCAACTGGATATGAAAATACGGCATGATGTGACTTACTCAAACAATCTGACCTGCAGACAGGGCTCCTTTTGTTCTACTACTGACTCCAGATCTGCATCTGCCATGTCTGCCAGCACAAGGTACAAGCAAGAACTCTTAATCTCACTTTTCAGTATACAGTCACAGGATTGGAATATTCAAACTGATTGCGAACTGAATGTTTGTTAGTTAAAGACGTACACAGTCACACGTTCACATTTAAATGCACGTTTACATATATTAGGGTTTAATCTCAGAACACGGATTTATTTTTTTTGGCTCCACTTAATTTGTTTTTCATTATTCAGTGTGGACTCATGGAGAAGTGGCACTCGACTCCAAAGAGCCTTTGTGCCCCATTCCCCAATGGACCTGCAAATTGGCCACAGGGTCAGAATTTTGCTGCCTACAGGCCGAATAAGCACTGGAACTCTGCGCTATTTGGGCCGACCACATGGCTCATCTGACTTCTGTCTGGGTGTGGAGCTGGAGCTGGCTGAGAATGTAAAGCAAACAGGCACCTATGAGGGACAGTGCTACTTTGACTGGTAACAGGCCTGGCTGTAAAAACTTCTCTTCGACAAAGAAGTTTGCAGAGAATGATTAAAATATTTTCAGCATTTATTATGAAAACATTTACAAGTATTTATTATTTGTAACACAAATCTCTCTTTCTCTCTGTTTAGCAAACCCGGACATGGTGCATTTGTAGCATTCAGCAAGCTACTACTGGCCTGGGAATAGACATGTCAATTAGATCTGCTGCACTGTTTCAGAGGCGCCATCTTGGGAGCATAAACATACATAGTGAGAAAGTCACAATGTAAAGTATAATGCAGTATTTATAATAAATGAATTTTTCCTAACTACTTGCCTTGTCTGAGATGCTTTCTAAGCAAACAGGAGTACAGGAGTTGAACCATCATTAACCACCGTGTTCAACTCTGGCCTCAGTAGTATCAGACAATAAGCCTGGATCAGTTTATGGCATCTTTCATGTACCACTGGTGATGTGTATCTTAGCTTATATGATGGACGATGAGCAGGCTTGATGGTTAGAGGCATCAGGTCTTTGGAGAACTGGCTTATATTAGGGTGACCAGATTTTTCTGTCCCCGTTTGTGATGCCCTGTCCCCGGAAATGTCCCCAGTTTTGGCCGTGAATGCTCGTGCACCGTCCTGGTGGTGGCAACATTTTAACAATGACCCCCCCTCGCTCGTAGACCGTCCTGGTGGTGGGAACATTTTAACAATGACCACCCCGCCACCCCCACACCCCCCCCCTCGCTTGTAGACCATCGCGGTGGTGGCAACATTTTAACAACCTTTGATGTGAAGCTAGATTAATTTAGAAAGGTAACCACATTGTCACCCCAATTATTGCATTCACCAGGTTTGATAAGGTCACTATAATCATATTATATGAGAATTGATGTATCAGTCTACACTTGGACTCCAAACACCACAGGCCAAGACATGTCCTCCTCTCACCAAGAGAATGGCTTTCCTAACAAAAGGGGTTCACTTGGCAGAGTTGCCTTGACTGTAGAAAGGTAACCACCATAGATGCCTCCAACACTACCTGGTGCAGTGTGGTATAACTGGTATGTAGGCATGTGACATCAGAGCACATCAATCAGAATTGAGGGCTGACCATGTGTGACAGACAGATACATCATTCATTATAGTGCTACAAGGCCTGATGGCTCTCTTAACCTTGCATGGAATTTTCACAATTGGGGCCATTTCACAGTTAGCATACCTGAGAGCAACTCAGCTGGGACTGTACAATGGTTCATCCCCTTCTCTGCATCATTGTGTGGCCAGGGCAGGAGATTGCATGCCAGGGCAGTGGCATATGCACTTGGAGTGGACAGCAAATTTTCAAAGGTGCAAGTGCACCTTTTCAATTTGATAATGGTCCTCCTTAGCAGAGCAAGACAAGATGCACTAGCTCACAACTATCCCAGCTGACAATTGCAACCATATGTGAGCCTTCCTCAAACTTAAAGATTAAAGCATATAATTGTCTAGAATGTCTTTATATGCTGAACTAAGTGGCATCGCTCAAACCTGTTCCAGCATGACAAAGCCCATGTGAACAAAGTCCATAAAGACATGTTCTGAAGTCATATGCCCACATGTCCTTGCTAGAGCTTGCAATATCTGACAGCTAACTCCTTGAGCAGGTCTATTATCCCAAATAGAGGAATAGATTTGGCAACCCCAGGCAGATCTCTTGAACCTTTGGCTTTGGCTCCTCAGGACAAATCATAGACTGCATATTGTTATCTAATAGTTCAGGAAATAACTGTCTGCAAGACCCTCTATTTTCCAGGCCTGGTATGGCCTTAATTATGAAAATAGTCCACATCTTTTCAACTGGATCTGGTGAACTGATGAATTCCCGAAATAGTAACTGTTCTTCAGGGACTGTAAGATAACAGCAAGTTGCTATCTACACTAAAGGCAGCCATTGCAATGTATCACAGCACAATGGATGGCATCTCTCTGGGTTATTATGGCAATCCTGAAAGGGGAAAGAAACTTCCATCTCCCAAGTTTCCTGAAAAGTCCAGCATCGGATCGCCCCTTAAGATCCTAAGTAAGATGCTAAACTGATATTGGTGCCCCTAAAAACTGTCATATTGCTAGCAAATACAGTGCAAAAAAAGAGTGGTGGATCTACAAGATTTGGCTATAAGGCTTGTCTTTCAAGAAGGTAAATTTGGGCATCACTGTATACTTTCTCCATGTTATACAAGATTAGTGTTTCCCTTTGATTGTTACCTATATAACTGCCATGATGGTCACTGTAGTTCGATGAACACCAGATAAATACCAGGCTTCCTTGTTGATCAGAAAATGGCCAAGCCTGCAAGTATGTTCCAGGAAAAATAACCATATAAATGCAGTATTTATTGCAAATATTACATTAAACACCACTTTGTTGAAAAGGCACTACGTGTGCACGTATACACAAAAAGGTATCCAGGTGAATCTTACCACTGCTGATAGCTATCCAGGCTTCACAAAAACAATGTTACATATGTAACTTCCATTGTCATGTATTATAAAGCTGCATTTATTAATCATAATCTCAAATAATATTAATATTATTAAATATTAATTAACTCTGACCAAAGAGATCCACAAATTTGTAACAATTTAAGATTTACAAGATATTTCCATGGGCTTATGTTCATACCTTAACTTTTCAACGCTTTCTTTCAAAACTTGTAGGAGATACTAAAGTTCCTGCAGGCCAATTAAATTGTACCTAACAAAAGTAGACCAATGAAGGACAACCAGTGAACTAGCAACAGAGTCATGGGTGCCAAAGAATGTGAAAGCTGAAAATGTGTGTGAGGAGCAAAGGCTAGGAGCTTCTGTAGCATAAATTGCTGAAAAGTTTAATGCTGGCTATGAAAGAATGGCGTTCCAAATTTTCCAGATCACAATACAATCAAGCATCTGTGAGATTTTCTAGACAAACAAATCTGATCCATGATGAAAGCCACTAACAAGATATTTCAGATATCCTATTAGTGCCATGCATAAGAAAAAAAAAAAAAAAGTCATAGGGACATGGATCTTTCACATACACAGACATGAGAAATGTTTTTTTTGCTTTGTTCATTTGGTATGGTTGAAAGTTAGAGTCAGGTCTTTTCAATCAGTGGGATGACAATCGGGTGTGAATGGGCACCCTGTTTTTATTTATTTATTATTCGTCTTCTGCCGCTTAATCCTGTTCAGGGTGGCAGGGGGAAGCTGGTGCCAATCCCAGCTAGCATCGGGCGAGAGGCGGGACACACCCTGGGCGGGTCGCCAATCCACCGCAGGGCTACACACAGAGACAGACAACCATTCACACTCACATTCACACCTACGGGGGAATTTAGAGCAGCCACTTAGCCTAATACCCACTGTGTATGCCTTTGGACCGTGGGAGGAAACCGGAGTACCCAGAGGAAACCCACGCGAACATGGGGAGAACATGCAAACTCCGCACAGAAAGGCACCTGTGCCGAACCCAGGGCCTTCTCGCTGTGAGGCGACAGTGCTAACCACTCAGCCACTGTGCCGCCCTTTATTTATTTATTTAATAATAATAATAATTAAAAAAAAATACAAAACAAACAAAACATGACCGTTACAGCATATTTGTGAAGTGTATCATGGCATGAACAAAAATTTCTGAGGATCTCAGTAAAAGAGTTGTCTGACAAAGAGTAAATTTAAGACCACTCTCACCCTCTCCAGGAGTGGTTGACCAACAGAGATCATTCCTAGAGCAAAGTGTGTAAAAGTCTCCAAGGTCACAAAGGATCCCAGGGTAACTTCTAAGCAACTAAATGCCTCTTTCACATTGACTAATGTTAATGTTTACAAGTCTATGGTCAAGATAACAATGAACAACAATGGTGTGCATGTTATGAGCCAAAACAGCTGTCTGAGCCAAAACAAATTCGAGTTTGTAATGCATTTTATTTACCTTGTCTGCTTAAATCAGAGAAAACGGGCTTTGATTTACAAATGTTTGTACATGCTGTTGCATTTCTTAATGTAATTAAAAATTAATCTTTTGTATAATTAGCAAACTGCCATTTCATTTATCTCACACATGCTCCAACACCCCAATGCAAGGATATAAAACAGCATTACATTGCAGCACTTGCTAGAAGATTGGGCTATTCTTGTTAACATATCCCATGTGTATGTCCTTTGTGCTTTCTTGTAGAAGAATGATAATACCAATGTAGATGGGTTAATTAATTTAAGAGTTAATATAGATAATAGAGAGAAATATAATGTCCGGTTATAGTATTCGTCATTTAAATAACTCCCAGAAACACTGAGCAATATTAAAACATCCGTGGGCCACAATACCATGTCTTAACATACCAAATCACAAACATGAAAAGATGCAATGTGCATCAAGGACAAATGTTTAACAATGCAGGATGACGCTTAATACATTTAACAGTACAAAATGATACAGATGCTGTAGTCAAACACAAACGACCTTTGTAGATATAACTTGACTTTGATGTCATACATAGTCATCACATTTACTATGTGATGTGACATTCAGGTATAATTAACCTTAAGACTTCTGGCTGAAGCCAAAGACAAAACAATCCAGCAAAAGAATTAAAGCATTGCTAAGAGAGATAGCAATAATACACTTTCTAAGATTCAGAGTTATTCAATGGTTAGTCCTGAGCTCAATTTCATATAAAAAAAATGCTCTGCTCTTATCAGAGTATCTCTTTATCAGCATAGAGCATAAAACAATTAGAACAACTCTCCTTTTGACTTGAGTTTGAGAATCTCTGCAGCAAGTTGTTGTGCATCTTTTAGCTTTGGGAACATTCCCATAACCTTATCCACATGATAGGGATTAAAAATTGCATGGAGTTTCTTCCTCGTCTCTTCACGCTCTGCCTCAAATGGGGCAGCACTTGGACTAAGTGCTCCCTGGCGATTTCCATAAACATCAGCATGTGTATGGGGTCCAACAGCATGGACAGGGTTGGGTAAACTAAAAGCTGTCGGAGTTCGAGGGAGCCACACTGTATCAGAACATGCTTTTGGTTGGCTGTGATGGAGCCCATTAGGCTGTACATAATTGGGAAGGCTATAGGGTTGATTGCTAGAGGGCCTAGGGAAGTGGAGTGCATCATAATCAAAGCAGCTGGGTGGATGCTGGGAAATGGGGTACTGATGGATTCTTGGTTGGACAACTGGCTCAGAAGAGCAAGTGCAAGGAAGAGACACATCTTGCTGCTCATAAAACCTGTTATGTCTAGAACTAATCCTGTATGAATCATCATGTCCTTGAGATACTTCTGAAAACTGACTCTCATAGGAGCCAAGACCAGAGTCCGAGGTAGATGAAGGATTAGTGAGGTATGGGGAGTACAAACTTTGCCAGTCCTGAGGAGTGTGGTTGACTGGGTTGCAGGTCTGGTACTTGTTAGGAACATCATCCCAGTACTGCTGCCTGCTTTCACTGATTTGGTTTCTTGGTATTGAAATGGCAGGTTCCAGGGTGAGCTTGTACTCCAGCTCTTGCTCTAAAGAGGGAAAGTACGAACCAAAGCCGGACTCTGTGTGGCAGGGCCCCCTGAGGGAAGTCCCTGATCTTCGGCTCTCCTCTGAACAGATGCGCATAGAACTGGACAGGCGGGCGTTGTCCCTCAGTTCATCAGCAAGAGAACGCTGTGACTGGCTGGTGCGTTCGGGGTGATAAAACTTGCATTTGATTCCATATGTGCACTTCTTTCCTAAGAGAGAGAAAAAGAAGTCTAATTGAGTCATCAAGGACAATGATACACAACTCTTACCAAATATCTTGAAATTTGCCTAATCATAAGTTCAAGGCTGGTCATTTTCAGACACTACACAAAGTTATCAAATACTCCAAGAGTTTGGCAGTATGTACACTAAAATATTAACTGAAAGAAAAAAGCTCTTTGTTGAAAAAAGAAAAAAAAAAGAAAAAGAAAAAAATGTGACTACCATAAGGACAATGCTGGCGTTTGGTGTCTGGTAGCAGAGGTTTCTTTCTGAGGAAATTATCTAAGCTTGGACCATGGCGACCAAGAGGGTCATCTGGTGGCATAAACCTGTGGAAGGGCATGCGGGAATAAAGATAAATAAAGACACTTCTTGGTTTTCTAAATAAATGGAATAATCCTGATGATGAACCAAATGGCACTATAATATACAAGTAACATTTTTCAAAAAACAATATTTTTTTCAAAGTACACTGTGCCTACACTGATAAGAAAAATGTTTCAAAGATTTTAATCACGTACTTGTCATTGACAAAGGAGTACATGAGTAGCCCCTCTTCGATGCAGCGCTTCCATTCAGGCCGTTCACTCTGAAGGTCACGGTATGTGTCATTGGACACAATAATGCCTTCCAGATCATAAGCAAGTTTGACGATGAAGCGATCATCATAGCAGACCACTCGCTTACCACCTACCCGCCTGGAGGGTGTGAATACAACTATCTTTCTCCTTTCCAGCTCTGCTAGAACGTGCTGATCTGAAATCAGAATGTCCACATTCAGAATTCAATTCCTTTTACTGCATCCCCTTTAAATGTCAAAATATCAGTGTTTCACTGTGTTTTATTTGAGCATAGTCATTGTACATTTTAATGTACATGTACATCCTGTACATTTTCTTTTTTTCCTCTAAAACATTGTTTATTATAACATGGAATTTTACCATGCTTGTTTTTAATATTTTCAGTGTCATAAATGTATTTCATGGCAACATTATTATTATGGAAAGATTATTTGGTGGTAGGCTGTGCCTTAAACGATTAAGCTAAATAAAAAAAATGGTCATCATCATGAACACGTCGCACAGCTAGCTCGGGTGCTGCTACTTAATGTGTAAGAGGAGAGGGAGCTCATAATGAATATTAAACAGAAAGGTCATGATATACCTCAGGGAAGCAAAATTCATACCACCAGTACTTTGAATCACAATATTTGAGGCAACAATTTTTTCTCATGCATGGTTAGCACTGGAATAAATAAGTTCTGTTCGAAAATTAAGTGCTCTCTTTGCTTTGTTTGCACTGTTGCACTTGTGATTAAGTGATTTGGAGCATGTATAGTGTTCCTGATTTGTCATTGTGAGAGATCATTAGCAACCAAGCTGTCCTCTCTGCACACTCTCCTGACACCTACAAATAAGTGGGTTAGTTGGAGCTCGACTGACAAGCATGATGGCACGAACATAACTAAAGTTAGTGCACAAATTCTCTGCAAGCCAGATAATAATCATGATTATAAATAATTCAAATTAAATGTTGCACATATTTGGCATATCTCAACTGTTTAATCAGATTTAGATCCACATTTGAGCTTCATAGTAATATATATATATAAAGGGCAGCAGATTTGCATTTATTTAGAGAACATGGAACAAAATAGTTTTAATGAGATCACTGTTGTACAGTGAGTCAATAATTTTCATCATACATGCCCAGACAAATAAACCTGTCTGGGTTACCTAATACCCAATAAGGTACCTAATACCTAATTCCAAAACAGGAAATTCAGTGCATTCAGATTTTTATGAACGTTTTTACATTAAACTGAAAACCTTTATATAAAAAAAAAAAAAAAAAAAAAAAAAAAAAAAAAAAAAAAAAAACCCCCGGGGAGGGGGGGTGTTTCAATTTTACTTGCTGTCTGAATGGCAGGCAAGATAATAAAAATTCCAACAATATCACTCAAAGATTTAACATCATCCAACAAAACAAACTGCAAACAAACAGTTCTAATGTCATTCACGTTCTCAACATCCTAATGCATTTCTGTTTTGTTTATGTCATGGTCCATTTTCTTATCCTGCATTCTTGCCTAATAAGGTTAATATCTGAGCTAACAGAATGGGGACAAAGCATTTTAATGTTTATATTAATCTACTTACATAAGTTATGAATAATAAATGCTAGAAGGACCAACAATAAAATAATTTAGGTGATAGGACATTCTCTAGAACAGGAAACAGCCACACGTAGTGCATGACTGGAGGCAAATTCACAATGAGACCAGTAAAGTGACAGAAGGAAGTAGAAAAATATTGTTGAACTTCCTGGTGGGGAAATTCCCAAAGCAGCCTTAAGGGAGGTTTTTTATCAGAGATTGATTTCTACAAGGAAGCAAATATTTTGTTCCCAGAATTACAAAGCAAAAAAAAAAAAAAACCTTTGTACCCAACAGACTCGTATGATAAATGACTGGGCTCTTGATTTTTACAAATCCAAAATTGAATGCTTAGGCCATGATCATGTGCTGAAGCGTGCTTTGGATTGTTAAAACATCAGCGGTGTCTTAATAAGAATATCATTATGAGCAGTTGAATTAGGAATCCATTGGTCAAATAATGTATTCTGCATTTCATATTCGTTTTTTAAATACAAAAAAGGTAGGTGCAGCTTGAAGTGTGGTATAAAACCAATTAATCCAACTTAATTACTTCAAAATAGCCAACAAGAGAGAAGAAGCATGCTCTTTTAATCTGCATAACAACTGAGACTCACTTATTTCTTCACTTTTGGCCTAATAAAGACACGATACAATATGGGCATAAATATGTAATTCTCCTTGTTGTAATATTCATAAATCCATGACAATAAGATGCACAGCTATCGAA
The DNA here is from genome assembly GCA_030068315.1 of Chrysichthys thysi. NCBI lineage: Eukaryota > Metazoa > Chordata > Actinopteri > Siluriformes > Claroteidae > Chrysichthys > Chrysichthys thysi. The sequence goes on from JAQLOM010000032.1 coordinate 14,648,350, forward strand.
TAGGTCTGTAATTGTACATGTCAGACTTCAATGCACTAAAAAAAACATTCACATGCATGCTTCTATGACAGCTCATCACAACAGTGCAATGTTATGCCTTTATCAGACAAAAACAAAAAGCATTCAATACATCTTCATCATCTGAGTTACAAAAAGATGTGTGTATTTACATTGCAGCTGGTGAGGTTTGCATGTTCACACGCATGATTCCTTGATGACTCATTTTTTCTGAGATGGGAGTGTCCTTACCTGAAATGGGGACATCGGGCCTTGGTTGCTCTTTTCGCCATGAGGGCACAAAAACTGTGATGTTCCTGTGTCCTCGCTCAAGGAAGTACTTAACTGCCAGCTCAATTCCACGACATGAAAAAACTTCCTTGTTTCCATGACTTAACAAGAAAACGAGAGAAATAGGGAAAGACAGAAATGAGGATTTGAGAGCAAGAATTCATTCAAGAGGAATATTTGCATATATACATAAAGTTGATTTAACTATTTGACTGTACTGCTAAATACACGTTTATTCAGGTGGTACAACAGCATGCGTCTTGCAAGCAGGCTAAAATAATTTGCGTAACTCTTAAAAGGCACACTGTGAAATATGGTACACGTGGAATATTGTGGACCATACATTTAAAATGATGGTTGGGTTGCCATGATTTGTGGCTTGTCATAAATAGGATCACTTGCAATGTGATTTTACTACTGAAGGTGATATCACAGTAATGAGTTGTCTCAGCATGGAAAAAAAAAAATCAATCCAGGATTAGGTCAAAGGACAGAACTACATGTAAAGAGAATACTTATGTCTTGTGCAACATTTATTGTATAGACTAAGGTTACCAAACACTTGCGCAAATTAAAATGCATCAAGAATGAAGGAGAAATGTATGATAACCAAAGCAGATTCAACATAACTAAAATATCTAATATTATAACCTGTAGCAAGAGCTTTAGGACACCTCGTATTTACTTATTAATCTTAATTGCTTAACTGATACAGTCTGAAGCTCAATTTCACACGTTTCTGTCATTTAATTCCAATTTGTTCGCTGCATTCATGACCCAATTGGGATAAGTGTACTTAAGCAACACTACCTCATAGCCACATTGCTTCCATCAATCACAATGGGTTTTAGGTCACTGTCCGTTTCATCTACTGCTGGTGAGCGCTGCATGTCCCTGTAGAGATCTCTACTGCTGGATCCACCTCCTCCACGATGGTTAGACCCAGAACTTCCATCATCACTGTCCTGACTTGTTGTGGGTGACTCTCTTGCTCCGCAGCGCACCAGCTCCCCCAGTACAGCATTTGTGTCCGTGTCCAAGCCTAGTTTCAGCAGGGCTGCCTGTACCTCTTGTGGGGAGTAGCCCAGCTTACGGAAAAAGTCCACTTTCAGCTGGAGCTCAGAGATGCCATGCTGACAAGCAGGCTGCATTTTGTAAGAGGACTTGAGTTCAGTGAGAGCAGCACATTAAGACAGCTCCAACTTCAGTCTCATTGTATGCGAGTAGATCTTGCTTGCTTGCTTTTGTGTCTGTGAGGGAAAACAGCAGGGCACAAGGGTCAACAAATTATGTAATGTCTGAAGTTGCCACAGCCAAAAATGAACATACTTCTTTCAAATCTCTCTCT
>JAQLOM010000032.1:14657713-14668379 GCA_030068315.1 Chrysichthys thysi
AAGACAATGGAAAATATTTTATGTACAGAAGTGCTTTTTTGAAGTGAAGCTTCACTCTGCTCTTCTTCACTACAATGCTACTTGATCCAGCTGTTGTAATAAAACATGAGCTTCACCGTATATGCATGGACACACGTGCATAAACGGAGCAAAATAAAACGTTTAAAAACCTTCGCTCCCACATTGCATTGCTCTTGTTCCATGCTTCATATGTATGGTTTTAACTCACATGAGAGTAAAAAAAAAAAAAAAAACACTCCACAGAAACCCACTGAAATCTCAAAACAACAATTTCTATATGTGTGCTCTTAAAACTGTAATCAACAGAGATATCTATCATGATTGCGCAACCTGTAGCTGCAGAGCAAAGTGGTTTTCACCCTACAATGCCCTATTTTAGGCCAAAATTGGTGAAGCAAAACGAATACAAATACACTGGTTATTCAGTGTCCCCCTGACTCATGCTGTGTTTTTTATTTGGGTGAATGGATTTGTAATTACAGCTGGCAGATCACTAAGGACAAAATAGGCTTAGTATTGAGGGCTAGGAGCAAACACGTTCCACACCCTATTTTGGGTTTTGGTTGCTTTACATTCTGTTGATTGCATTAGAAATCTCTCCAGGAATGTTTAAAAGTTATTACTGTATTAGTGAAAAGGAGAGTCGGGTAAGAGGAGGGCGTGGCTGTAATTGGGGGATTTTAGTAGCTCTTGAACCTGGAGCGTGTAAGAAGGCTAATAATTTTTGTATCATATTAGTACCAAAAATGCATTTGTACTAAGTCTGCAAATCAAAATATTATTGATGTATCCTCAACCATGCATCATATTAAACATTTCAGCATTTGGAGGTGGGAGGACAATGAAAAACCCAGAGGAAACCTACATGGACAAGAAGAGACTATAATCCGAGCTCAGGATCATACTGGGGACCCTGAGGTTCTGAGGTGTCAATACTAACTACTATACTGCTATGCCATGACGCATCCAGAGCAGATGCAAATTATGGACAAAATAAATACTGATATTACAACCAGATGTAAATAAACATGTAGGGTTAGAATGCAGGGGTGTGTTTATCATGCTTAAGCAGTCTTATTGTCCCATATGGCAACCCTGGCTGTTTCAATTACAATTTACATGGTAGGGGCATTCCAGCAGTGAGATTGATTTGCCAGTCTTACAATGTCCAATTAAAAAGAGAACGCCTTTATTATTGCTTTACTGGAAAGGTAGCACCTCAAAATTGTGGAGAACACAAACCCCATTCTCGTTAAAGGCGGTAGTCCATCAGGCGTGAAATGAGTACAGCGCACATATCAGTCATATTTCCCTGTGGTATGAATACATTTGTTTAGCAATTACACTTTGATATTTTTTAATCCCAAAATGTGAGAATACAATATTGGCATATAAGCACCCATTAGAATTCCTTATGCTATAGAAAGGTACCCTAATTGACGTCTACGCGCCGCGCTATTAGGAGAAAAACACACGTTTCTATCCATTACCATTTTGTACTGCTTACTCTACAGCACTATGCCATTTTACCACATTTGGATTCCAAACTTGTATTCAAATGACTGTGGGTGTCTGAGCCTGTATTATTGCAAGGAACAACATGCTTTTTATAGGCTGGTGTGAAATTGAACTTTGCTATCACTGCTGCTTTGAAACGGCGTCTAAATGAAGAGTTATATAAAACATGGCCTGGGGGTGCGTTGCCATGACCCAGTTAAATCCTTGTGGTAGGTGAGCACCCTCTACTCCACCGGAGACTTCTCAAAACAGACAGCAATGGCAGAATACATTAATATAAATGAAGGACTCTCTGACCTAACTGACAAATCAATGGAAATAAAAATGTGCAGTAACAAATAAACAGGCGTCGCTTCGTTTAACCTATTCCATAACTGCTGCCGAGAGGCCTTAAGAGCTTAACTATATGTCAAACATGCATACTGATTGAATCACCACCCACCACACACTTTTTGCACAATAGTTAGTGTGGACCTAATTACTCAGGGTGGAACTAGATTCATGAGTGCTAAGTGCTTGACTAACATGAGGATTTTCAGAGCGCTCTCTCCATCTCGCTCGTTGCGCGTGGGAGTCTGCATGTGTAGAATACACTTGTGTGCACAAAATTTGGACCTCAGCTTTTACAATTTTGCATGCATTTATATCATCAGTCTCTCCACTGCAAATGCCGAATAAAACTATTCTCTCTTTCTCACATTACATGCTAATATTTGCAGTGACCTTCGGGCCAATAACAAATACTTTTTAGAAATCCGGAAAGTGTTGTATTCTTAATCCTATGCAATGTGTCCACATAACAGAATATTTAGCAGCTTCCTGTTAGTCCCAGTATGTTTATTCATTACACTGATGAATCCTTTTTATTACTTTGCATAATCATGAGTTTAGACAAATCTTTGTTATCAAAGCCAACTTGGAATAAAACAAATTAGAATACAAAGTGCAAGAAGTTAGAAATATAAAGGAATCAAAAGTGATCTGAGGTTCTGTGGCCTGATCCTGATCTTGGGGCTGTGCAGGGTTTTGCACATTCTCGCCCTGTCTGCATGAGGTTCTTTTGGCTTCTCTGGTTTCCTCCCACTTCCAAAAATCATGCCCACAAGTTAAAGGGCTGCTCCAAGTCGCCCCTAGGTGTGAATAAGTGTGTGTGCGTGTGTGTGTGTGTGTGTGTGTGTGTGTGTGTGTATACATGGTGTCCTGCAATAGACTAGCATCCTAGTGCCCAGTGCCCATCATGTCCAGTGTGCCTGTTCCATGCTATAACTCAAGCATGATCCTGACCAGGATAAAACAATTATTGAAGATGAATTTAAACAAATTCGAAAATGACCATCGCTGTGTTCATCTAACGTTTCAGTTCATCACCTGACAACAGCAATGCATATAGACTAAAACAAAGTGACACACATTGTAGACCAGACTTTCAGTTCAATTCAATACTATTTGTATAACACTTGGACTGCGTCACAAAGTATATAAACTCTGGAAATACATTTTAAACACATACATTCATGCCTAAATGACCAAGCCAGATGTGATGGTAGCAAAGAAAAACACCCTGAGATGACAAGAGGAAGAAATCTTGAGAGAAACCAGACTCAAAAATGGTACCGATCCTTATCTGGGTGACACTAGATAGTGGAATTATAAATCATTTCTCTTCTATAACTGTATACTATAGAGTCAAAAATGCTAACTGTGTTAACAGTATGAGCATCCAAGTCATTTCTGAATTCAATATCATTAAAAAGTCTTAAAAAAATAAAGTCTAATGCATTTACTCTGCATTGACGGAGACAAACTGCTCTTCGCCATTGCAGTCCTAAGTCTATTCAAGAACATCCACAGCCAAAATTATGGATTGTTTGTGGTATCATCCACAGTAATATTATGGTGATTTTTAGGCTGTCCACGTGGGGCCATCCCATCCAGAAGTGAGTGACTTTCAGGTGACGAAAACTCCAAATAGAAGTAGGGCATCAGGGTGGATCTGGCAGGTTTGGAGAGCAAAGGGAGTCAGACTTCTCTCTAACTCACTCAGACAGAGAGAGAGAGCGAGAGAGAGAGAGAGAGAGAGAGAGAGAGAGAGAGAGAGAGAGAGATAGGAGCGAGGTATGAGGAAGAAATGAATAACACAGATTAACAGATTATTAGGTTTGTTCTTTTTCTGTAATGGTTTAACAAAATGTACATTGTGTGTAGAGTGCAACAACAGCTATAACAGCATAACTAAAAGGGAGAGCCAGAAGGTAGCGTAGACATGTGGGTACCCTGGGACATAAAGCAGACAGCAACTCCCTGTCAACAAACCTGAGTGAACATGTGAGAATGGGGCGTGACAGCATCCAAATATCACAGTTTACCAAAACACTTCACGACTGTGAACCTTCCAGATCTGCACGTTTACCTAAAAAAAAAAACTATTAATAAAAGATTTGAATAAAAAAATATTTTTAGTCTAGGCTTAAGCATTGAGACTGTATCAAACACTAACTGGAAGGCTGTTCATTAACTGTGGGGTTATATAAAAATTTTTATTCTCAATAGATCACAAACAGATATCAGGTGTTTTTATCACTGAATACATTGTGAGAAATATCGTCTAATTATTGTGAACATCACCAATGGCCCAACTCGACTATGGCAAAAATGAGTACAGAGAGCTCATATAAACACACACCTGAGCACATGCACACGCACGCACATGTTCACGATTTAGTATATCAAAATGATTATCGTCCTTATTATAGTCATTATTATAGTTCTTGCGCAAATATTCTCGTAAATTCTTTTTATAAGCAAGACCTTTGAAGACATGCCAGTCTCTAAACAAAAACTAGTACATGTTTTGGTTAAAAAAAAAAAAAAAAAAAAAGCAATAGACAGAATTATATGCCAAAACTTACGAAAATTCTGGGAAGCACTAGGACATTGTATACATATGATGATGCAAGAGGCAGAAACAGAGTTTGAGAATGAAAAGGCAAAGAACCTATAAATGAATTTACATAAAAGTGAATACTGCAAATAAAAGTGATCAAGATTTTTAGAGCAGGACAAACGTCTGTCTCTGACTGCTGTTATGCAGAAAGGAGTATGAGATGATGTATTATGTGAAATCTTTGAAGAGTGGTTATGTCCTGTACCCATCGATCAGGGCTCTGCTGATGGAAAAGTAGCCCATTCGGGCCTGCCGTCCAGTGCCCGACTCCCTGGAGGCTTCAGATGGAACTTGGGGGAAATAGGAGTTGTGCTGGCTCTGTGTGCCAAGGCCAGTGCCAGACTGATTTCATGGCTGATTTCACACACAGCAGTGATGCGTGTTCTCTGATGCTGTGCTTTGATCCAGTAGGGGGCACTCTGAGTCCTGAAATATGCTCTTATTTATCACACAGAAAATATAGGGTGAGATGAGAAAAGACATATTTCTATGTATTTAAATGTGTCTGAAAGTGAGAGAGAAACAGACAGGAAGGAAACAACAACAAAATGTAGGATGGGTTCTTCTAAGGTCCTCTTCAAAATATTTAAGAAGAGAAGTGAGATGGAGTGTCCTGAGACAGTGTGAATGAACTGACAACTGTCTGTCTGAGCAAATCTACCAAAACATTGTGCCATTTATTGTAACAGGTTAATGAGCTGGGAGAAAACCTTGTGCAACTTGGAACAGGCAGCAGTGATTCATTAAGAAAAATCCTATGTATTAGTCCAATTATCTACACTGGCACTCTTACCATCCATGGCTTTTCCTCATCAATCTTTCAGAATTCCTCCATATGCCCCTGGCAATTGATGCCCTTCTCTTTTCACTAGTGTTCAAACCTGGACCCTTCTCCTCTCTGTTCACAACAAGTGAAAGACAGCGTTGGAAATCCTTGAGTCATTGTATTCCATTATTATGCTTAAGATTTATTTTGCTGTATTTATCCATTACTTGAGTATTGTTGAAATAGAGTAGCCTTACTTAATTACATTTCCTAAAAAAAAACCCTCTTTTACTCATAACATTTTTATTTCGACCTTTAAAGCACTTGTTACAAATCATCAAGGTCTTTTCTTTTATCCACCCAAATGACTGTGTACTATACCTCAGAAAGAATGGGCTCAGTTTGGTCTCCAATCATTTCAATTTAGCATCCTATTAGGTTCATCAATGTGGAAACATTTTTATCGAGAATCATTCCAGTTCATTATGTGCTGTGACCTTCTCTTGCAACACAATGTTTGTGCTATTGCTATCTGTGAAGAGGGATAAGCTATTGGACTACAGTGTTGAACTTGAGGAGTACCCCTGGCCCTACTTCCCAAAAATATTTCAATATACTGGGATAAGAAAAGAATCATATACAACCCTGATTCCAAATAACTTAGGACATTGTGTAAAACATAAATAAATACAGAATACACTCACTAACTCACTCATCTTCTACTCCTTAATCCTGTTCACGGTTGCTGGGGGAAGCTGGAGACAATCCCAGCTGACTTCGGTCAAGATGCAGGGTTACACCCTGGGCAGGTTGCCAATCTACCACAGGGCCAACACACAGAGATAGGCAACCATTCATACTCACAATCACACCTACAGGCAATGTAGAGTAGCCAATTAGCCTAATCCCTTATGTGCATGTCTTTGGACTGTGGGAGGAAACCGGAGTACATGGAGAAAACAGACTCAGACATGGGGAGACCATGAAAACTCCACACAGAAAGGCACCCAGGTCGACCTCGACAATACAAAGGTTGACCTTCGTGCTGTGAGGCGACGGTGCAAACCATTACACCACCGTGCACATGGAATAATAATGCAATAATCTGCAACTCCTTTTTGGCCTATATTAAATGTAATACAATACAAAGACAAGATATTTACTATTCAAAATGATAAACACTTTGTTTTGTGTAAATATTCACTCAATCTGAATCTGATGCCTGCAGCATTTTCTAAAAAAGTTGGGATAGGGGCATGTCTCTGTGTTACATCTCGTTTTCTTTTAAAAACACTGACTAAGTGTTTGAGAACTGAGGTTACTAATTGTTGAAGTTTTGAAAGTGAAATTCTTTCTCATTTTTTTCTATATGACTTCAGGAGCTCAACAGTCTGGGGTCTCTGCTGTCATATTCTATGCTTAATGATGAACAACATACAGGTCAGGTCTGCAGGAAGGCCAATCTAGTACCCACACTCTTTTACAAAAAGTCACACAATTGAAACACTTGCAGAATATGGCGTGACATTGTGTTGCTGGAATAAGCAGGGACATCCCTGAAAAAAAAAAAAAAAACCCATCATCTGGATGGCAGCACATTTTGCATCAAAACCTGTATGTACCTTTTAGCATGAATAGTGCCTTCACATATGTACAAGCTACCCATGCCATGGGCACCAACACACCCCCACACCATTATAGATGCTGACCTTTAAACTTTGTGCTATGTAAGAATTTGGATAGTCCTTATTCTTCTTTGGTCCAAAGGAAAGAACATCCAAAATTTACAAAAACAACTTGAAATATGGACTTGTCAGACCACACTTTTCCATTTTGCATCAGTCCATGAAAAACATTTACTTTCCACTTTGCTAATTTGCTAATGTTCACTTGATGTATTTATGTAACCTAGCCTGATGTCTGTGCTAATTTTCATGCTAAAATAATGACATTAACATAATTTCTTTGCTTAAAACATTTACTTTTAAATTTCTTAATACTTTGATACATTTTTGATAGTATTAACTTTTTCTTATCACTTGAGTTTGTTTTTGGATGGGTATCTCCACTTTTAAATGAGGAAGATTTTGACCCATTCATTTTATTTTCATTAAAATGTAAATTTTTTAGTGCTTCAGATTGCAATGAGTAAAAGATAAAGGCCATTTGACCACCAAATGTCAGTTAATGTCAAGCTTTTGGAATCTTTCTGAATGCATGCCCAGACAACAGACAATTCTGTGCCAAATATGAGTTTCAGCCTCCAGTGAACATTCCCCCTTACCACTGAATACTTGATTGGCTTTACTTAAATTGAAATCTAAATTTCAGAAAGCCCCCTAAACGACTGTTAATATTTCATCTTGACTTTCCAAACTTCTGAGTGAGTCATGCTAATCAGTACAGCAGGCACGTTTAGATATTTGAAGTGTGTACACAGCCTAAACTTCCATCTCTATCTTTCAGGAGATACTCATCTTCTCGGTTCACCCAAAGACGTTAGAGATAATCTCTGTCTCATATATCCCCAAAGACCACAAAGGCGTTTTGATCTCACAGATTCAGTGTGTCTGGATGCTTAGTGATGAAATTCATCTCTGATGATCTATGCTGTTTCTGAGCCTAAAATGCTTGCTCTGATTTCGAAATGATTATGGAAGAACATATTGTAATTTTCTACAAAATAAGTAAAATGTGAGACAAATAAGAATGATTTTTGATTGCATAATTATTGATAATCATCTACAATATTTTATAATTCATGAAAGCTTCCAAGGAGGCCCTGGTGATGCAATGGTTAGCACTATTGCCTCACAGCAAGAAGGATCCTGGTTTGAAGATTGTGCCCAATTGGGGTCTTTCTGTGCAGAGTTTGCATGTTCTCCCCATGCATTGGTTTCCTCTGGATGATCCAGGTTTGGTCAACTGGATACTCTAAATTGCCCATAGGTGTGAGTGTGAATGGCTGTTTGTTTCTCTGTGTTAGCCCTGTAATAGATTGGCGACCTGCCCAAGTTGTACCCCGCCTCTTGCCCGAATTCAGCTGGGACTGGCTCCAGCTTCCCCATTACCCTGACAGATAAGTGGTACAGATAATGGATGGATGGAATCATGGATGGCTAGATCCCATCCTTATCATAGCCACAGTCTATTGAAATTTAGAGAAGTTGTTGTAATTTTTTTAATCATGTATTGCTGCGATGCTTCTAAGCTCTAACTGACTCCTCCTCTAACAGACATTTGTCTTTGTGAATGTCCTGGTAAATAAATAACGCCAGCATGTTGTTTCTAAATTTGGATGCTGATTTGGCTTCAACTCTTTTTCTGCTTAGAGACCTTTTTTGTTCTCATAAAGCAAGGACATCAAGTAAAGAGCACATATTTAGTTTTACTATCTGTAAAAGGCACACTTTTTTCATCTCCCTCAAAATTAAGGCAGCTTTAGATGAACATGTTCATATCAAAGTGGATTTATTTGGCGTCAGTGTGTGAATGCTGAAATTCATAAGGAGTCCCACAATGTGGCTCTGTCACAGCTAAAGTTGACCTGACACAGCAACTTTTATTAGGACTTTGTTTCGCAATTTCCATGTTTTATAGCAAACTTTGATAAGTTTGCCGAATATTAGGGAAACATTTTGCAAAAAGCTTTTTACTCATATTTAGAGAAATATGCCCATACGGGTATAGCTAAATTTACTGTCAAATAGTAACAAAAATAAGACTTAATCAACATAAAAATAGCCAGGATCTAAATCAGTAATGAGGTGCTCCATCCTATAGATTGTACTCTTGCACTATTGTGCAATTTATTACTTCATAATAAAATGAAGACAAACAGTAATAAATTTACATATTATATTTAACAACAAGAGAGACAGAGACTCCAGTCAAGAGCATGTAAAACCAATGGTCCTAAAGTTATAAGCTCATAAATAGAAAATAGGCATTAGGCCAACTAACTTATCAAAGAGGCAAACTGTAATTGTTATAAAAAAAAAACCCCAAAACATTTCCTCAAACACCTATTCCTGCTAATGGTGTTGCCAACGTGGAATTTCTCACTGTACTTTCCGAAGCTTGCTCATAGTATAGCTGGCTTGACTTGTTGATCATGTTAGTTCTACTTTATGGGAATGCTTTACATAATGAAGCACTGAACTGTGTGGTGTGTAGCTATGCAGAATCATGTAATAACCTGTTGGCAGACATAAGTCATATAGGCTGTATTTTTACCCCCCCCCCCCCCCACCACCATAAATAACATTTCAGATGACTTTTTCATTTGTTTTGTTTTCTAGTCATCATGGGAGACAGTGGTTCATTACAATGAAATGCACATCTGATGAATTGGTAAACCATGGATTAATTAGAGTCCTGTTTCAGTGTAAGCTTGCATGCAAAGGCCAGCCTGCATGGTAGCCATTTGATAAAAAAAGAAAACATAAAAACAAGCAATGTGAATGAGGACCACCAGCTCAAAGCTGATTCTGACATATTACTGTTCTTGTCACATATTTAATGTACAGATACAGAAACTCTTTTGCGTCAAAGACAGATTTACATTTCAATCAAATAGGTATGGCTTTCAGATTGTACACATAATGCACTTAAACGCTTAATGTATTTTCTAATACAGTAAACAACAAGGATGTGTAATTGGACATAAGTATGGGAACTGTGCATGGGAGGCACAGTGGTATGGCAGTTAGTGTTGCTTCCTAACAGCTCAGGTTGTTACATTTGATCCTGGGCTTAAATTACTGTCTGTTTGGATGATTGTGTCTACATGGGTTTCCTTAAGGTTCTTCAGTTTTCTGCCACTTTGCAAGAATGCCAGTTGGTTGATTAGCTCTGCTAAAATAATGCTGTGCAACGTTCCATTCTTGGTGCATTCCTACCTCATGCCCAATTTTCCTAGGATAGGTTCCAGATCCACTGTAAACAGGTTAATGAAGTTCAAGAGGATGATGAAGATAAATTCTGAACCTAGAATGAATCTTGGAACTAAGAGATCTTGACCTCCCCATAGAGACCACACAGTTTGAATGCTGGTTGGTGTGTCTAGTAAATAATCAGAGGTTATAAATCTGTAATTATAAATCTATAGAAGCATTGTAGTGTTAAGATCAGAATAACTGCCCCCACATTCAGAATGGGACATTTGTCCTCCAACTTACACTTCCCATATCTTCATCTTGACCTGCTTGACTTCCTCTTTATATAAGCACACACTGTTTTAGTGTCTTCTTGCCAGCATAGGCACGCTCATAACTCATAAATGGAGAGCTTAGCTGGGAGTGGACACCAGTGCATCCTGTCCTGCCCGTGACAGTATTAGAGTTCACACACACACACACACACACACACACACACACACACACACACACACACACACACACACACACACACACACA
>JAQLOM010000032.1:14736533-14750588 GCA_030068315.1 Chrysichthys thysi
CAACAAGGAGACCTTTCCAACGGTATATAACACATCTGGGTACTGCCTAGGGAATCTTGGGAAATTGAGTGCGTAATTGTTGTGTGCTTGGTGCGTGCAACATGAGGTTAAATGTTTCGCCGGGGGGCGGGGATTTTCACGCGGCACACCTGACGACCTCTCACGGCACACTAGTGTGCCGCAGCACACCTGTTGAAAAACACTGGCTTACACAGCCACTTTCACTTTTCATCTGCTGATGAAATTCAGTGCATACTGTTTTATTTCGATTGAAATGTTCTTTTGTAATGTTGAATGAACATTTTTTAAAATGATGTTTTCCATTCCAGAGTCCCGCGGAAGCCAAAAAATTCCACGAAGAGGTGAACTGCGGTATTGTGGGGGTTCACTGTATGTCCTACCACCACAGGTGCTCATACAGATCACTCACACTGCAAAACAAAGTACAAAAGTGTGCAGTGGAAGTTAACACAGCAAACAAGTAAGTGTGGTACAGGGAACCTCCCATGCAACCAAAACTCCTCACGCTTAGACACAAAAAAGCCTGTACATACTTTTATGAGGAATTATTTGAATCACACCAGAAAAACTTGTCAAAGTGAAAATGAGAGAGCAAAACTGCAGAGGTAAATGCTCCTTTTATCAAAACCCAGTAATTGGCTGATGAGCTGCATGAGGATGAAACCACGCCCTCCTAACTAAGTTTGTTTGGGGTGACAAAGAAGAAATAGCGAACTTTATGAAAATAAAACAGCCTTCTTTTACATGAACAAAAGAGAAATTAGTTATGTAAATGAAACTTAGCCTACTTGATTTAAGTGCGACAAAGAAAGTGAAGTAAACTCAAAAATCTTTATACTCGAAGCAGATTTATTTTTATTTTTTTTTACTTTTTGGCTTAAGGCAGTGGGTTATCTTAACCGATTTGAGACTCGAAACGTAACTCTTCTGGTTTCAGTGTGTACAAATCAAAATAAAGGCCAAAGATTGATCCCTCGGGGTGTCCTATATACTAACAGGAGCAGTGGGAGACTTGTACTGACCAACAATGAGATATGATATGAGATAAGAGAGTACATGACGGGTAAACCTGGGCCTTCCGAAAAAGAAATATGTCAGTATAGACCAAAAAAAAAATGTTTGCAGAAAACTTGTGGCCCAATGTAAGAAAAAAATATTTTCAGAATCTGATCTGAGGCTGCAACATTATTGCCACAGGGAGACTCTAGCATCTTTGCCTCAATTTGACATTCTGCTCTGTTTCCCTCTGCTCACTGACCTGGCTGACTTTTCTGTGTGTAGCTCCCAGGCCAATGCTGACTCATTGATGCCTTCACCCTCATCGCCAGGCACACAGCAAACCCAAAAACAGCCACTGGAAAAAAAAGAGTAAAAAAAACAGCAATGTTTCATTGTAAGTTGTACAATGTAGGTTTCATTGTAGCAAAAAAAGACTCCATAATGAATAAACCATTTAATACTTCATTTTTACTGATATTTCTTTGTTGGAGCACTGGTTTGCTAGAGCACAAGATAACTATCTGTTAAAAGAAGCACCAGGACCAATACAGTTAAGTGTACTGGTATTATCTTACTATTGTTCTGTACTTCCAAGCAAGAGACTTGAAAAAGAAGGTGTAAAGCTTCATGCTATAGCGGTTGCCTTTCTTTCAGAGCAGTTTGTTTCATGCAGAAGAGCCTCTAGGGGATAGCCCTGTAAATGCCACTGTGTATATAGTATACAACTATTTCATATATTAAAGTTCTTTTCAGCCATCTTCAGAGTAATATTCTCTCTCTCTCTCTCTCTCTCTCTCTCTCTCTCTCTCTCTCTCTCTCTCTCTCTCTCTCTTTATGGTTCTCTTTATGGTTGATGTTATGGCTTCAGTGGGAGACTGTGAATTGTGCTCTGTTTAAAGCTGGAGCACTGGCAAAGCCACAACAGAGGGTTCTCCATCAGCAAAGACTTACTTTTCCCCAACTGCCGCAGTGTTAAAAGAGGCACAGGTTCTTCAATCGCACAGTGGGCCTCTCAGGCCTCTCTATGTATTTTAATGTCAAATATATACCATTGCACCCCATGCCTACAAAATAGTTTTAAAAGTGCTGCTGCTACTTAAAATAAAGAATGGATTCTGCATTCCCTGGAAATAAAAGTCATTCTGCCCGTCCATTTTGGGAATGCTCCTAAAGCAGTCTTGCAAAGCAGAGTAAATAGGATGCTTTAAAATTCCTCTCTGCTTCAATTTAAAAGGCTGAACTTTGCATTCAGGATTTAGATTCTGCCTAAATGTCCTTCAGTATGTCCTTTTTGCTGACATATTGGGAAAGCACTTTAGTTTGTCAGCAATTAGTTTTATTTCTGCTTCGTCAGTTTACACATGAAAGAGCCCTTTTCCTTATTTCCAACTCAAACTTTCTCATATAATACAATAATTATCTATTAAGCAAAAGGGTAATCTTTACCAAGTGCAAAGGGAGTAAGTCACAATTCATATACAAGAAATCTATAACATTATGATCAGGTGGTCTGATCTTGCCTGGAATGAAGTGTTGCAGAGGCTGGGCTCGTAGAAAGCATCAGAGAAGTGAGGCAGGGAGTCACAGTTGCCAGAAGAGGGCTCTGCATGTCAGAACAATGTCATCATTGGATAAATATAGCCTCCTAGTTCTCTAGCAGCACCATCATCATCACCATCATCACTACCACTGCTTGGCTCTGCAGAGTCAATCAGGCATTGCTATGCTGGCCCAGGTGCACACTGTCTTTGAATATTTCATTGTATCTCTGCTTATATGGGAGCCTTGTAACCTGGTGCAGAAAAGGATGGGAGAAATATGGAATGGATACAGTGGGTTGATGTATAAATCACGATTGCCTGAAGGTGAGCAAGAGCCTGAATACCAGATCTCACTACGCACAAAGTTGAAGGCTGATTCAAAATTCCTGTTAAAATGGTAGACGTGATGACTCTCACTTATACACTCAGGACTACATTATTCATTTAATGTAGTATGTTGGGTAGAATGTTTTCTAGAAACTTCACCAGACACGAGTCTAAAGCAAGGACAATAAAAGGATGTATGTTGAATTACATGATGCATGGATATACAGTACAACAATGGATTTTTTTATTACCCTGACCAAACTAACAATGAGAAGAGGTTTTCTCTCATTGAGACTGAGAGAAATTGGTTACGAGAGTTGGTTGGACTGAGAGTTAGTTGAATCCTACTGTTGATCTGGTTATAATAACTAAAAAGAAATGCTTAGGTCCACTATATACATATATATGCATGACAGTAATTGGATATATATTGCATAATACACATGTGGAATTCCTAAGTATGTTTTCATTAGTGTTTAGTTACCTGTAACCACAAATTGCTGTGTTTTTGTAAAATTACAATGAGCCATTTATGTCTACACAGGGCGTAGGTTCATGTTTATGGAACTGCTATTTTGGGCAGCTAGAGTAGCACAGAACATACAAATCTCTAGGATGTACAGTGGTCTTCCATGTTTTGGATTTTTACAAGTGGTAGCGTAAATCGGGAAGGAGGCCATGGAAGCATGACAAAAACAAAGAAAGGAAAACAAGGAAGAAGAAATAAGATGAATCAATTTTTCTTGGTGCGCGCTAACAGGTTTAAGAACCCAAATGGTGAAAAAATGGAGGATGATACTTATTATATGGCAAGATAAAGCAAGGGAGTGTGAATGGAAGTATGCTTTGGCGTATTACGATGACCACCGTACATTCTAATACACACTTGGAAAGGGAAGGCTAAGGAAGAGGCATTAAGTTGGTTGAATCCTACATAGTGGACCAAATCCAGTGGAAATTAAAATGGACTTCATTTGTGTTATCAGATAGGCATTTTAATATCTGTCCAAATCTGTCAGGTGGAAACTATCAGCAAGAGAAACTATCAGCAAGTACAGACATGTCTTATCTGGCACAACGCAGGATGTACTGTACATTTTCTTGTTCATAGTATGTAAACTTTTGTTCTCCCTGTGTCCGCGTGGGTTTCCTCCGGGTACTCCAGCTTCCTCCCACAGTCCAAAGACATGCACAGAGGGGATTAGGCTAACTGGCTACTCTAAATTGCCCGTAGGTCTAAATGTGAGTGTGAATGGTTGTCTGTCTCTGTGTTGCCTGATCCCAAGCCCCACGTTAAGGGAGGTTTAGGCGTGGAACTGGCGAACTCACCCTGTAAAATGCGTCTAGCCGGGAAACGTCAACTGAGCCCCATGGGGTCCGCCTGGCACACCTACGTGCTGCTGCTTGTCACACCTATGGGTGTGTCACCGGTGGTCCAGAAAGGACCATGGATGAATGGATGGGTGGATGTAAACCTTAAAATATGAAGTATATCTATATGAATATAACTATAAGACTATAGCAGACTGCAGAAGTACCTAAACAAAAACTAAACTCTAATTAGTTCAGTGCAATTACTTTTTATGAACATGATCTAAGAATTTGTTTGATGAATCACCAATGATAACCTACAGCGCTAATGAGTATCCACATTTGGTGCATTTTTGCAGAGTCTTTTTCGCAGAGAACTGAAACAGTAAATGCTGCCCGATTTTCCTCTGCTGATTAGAAGTGCAGCTGATGACTTGGAAATCACTTGCCATTTGATATGTCATTACTCTTGCTAAGTGTCAGTATTTGGCACAGAAGAAGTCATCGAGTATTTGTAAGGAAAAACCTTCCTTGGCCCTAAGCATTGGTCAGAAGTGTGGGAGCACTTGGGGAAAATTAGACACTGACCCCTCCTCAGAGGGAAGAAGTTAGAGGATCAAGAGGTGAGGAGTGAGAAGGGGTACGAGCATCCTTAGAGCCTCTAATTGGTCTCTCTTTCTGAGGCATTTATTGCTTGGCAGCTTGCTCAGAGTGCTGTGTTGAAAAACCCACGGCAAAGAGCAAAGCTCTTGGATTTAAAGGGAATATATATCTTACTGAGAAGGGGAGAGTGGAGAGGGAGGGTACTTGGAGAATCAATAATTCATAACGCCTCTTCTTATTAGAGGTCTCCAGATGGTGCTGTGGGTACTTTATGTGGGGCTCTGTATCAGATGAGAGGCATCCCAGAGGGCAGCATAGCAGGACCCACTGCTCTATGGCACTGCTGTTGCTCTCGCAGCCTTCCTCTCCATAGAGCCCCTGTTTCATTCATGATCACTGGGACATCAGAAGAAGGAACTAGACTACCGATCGATACCTCTTAGCATACTAATAAGCCTGGGTTCAGAGCCAAGCTTGTAAGATTGTTTCTACTAACTAGTCCAGGCAGCTCTCAAATTATCATACCTATCAAAAGTGAGAAACTGTTATATGTTTGCTCCATGCCCTTTTAATTCAAAGGGAGAGGAAAGACAGAAGCTTTAGAGTTACATTTGTGAATTTTTACTCAGTAGACCACTTCTGATAAGTATCTTCTGACAAATTCTGGACTTGTTAGTAGTGGTAATAGGGAGTTTGGTGCATGATTGATGTCTATGTGAATTATCTATGTGAGTGCTTGCAGACTGACCAGTGGGGAAAAAAAGCCTGACTTTGAATGTTTATAGCTGATTAGCATGATCTCAAAATCTAAGTATGGCAAGATTATATGGCGATTCAATATAAACAGGAGCAAGAGGAAAAGCTTTCAAATGTTTTATCAAACCTACGTGGCATGGTGGTGTGGTGGGTAATGCTGTCGCTTCATAGCAAGAAGGATCTGACTTGAATTCTTGGGTCACCATGGGGCCTGGGTTTGCTCCAGCTTTCTCCCACAGTCCAACTGTGGACTCTAAATTGTGGGTGTGAATGGCTGTCTATCTCTGTATTGGTGACCTGTTTAGGGTATACCCCGCCTCCCTCCCAAAGTCAGCTGGGATTGGCTCCAGCTTCTCCTATGATCCACAATGGATAAGTGGCATAGAAATTGAATGGATGGATAGTTCCTCTGACCAAGATGTCAATATCCTGGATGTCCCAGTGCCTATGCTACTACTGGCCAACTACTGAAAAGGGGAAGATGGGAAAACTTGATTTTTTTTCTGAGGATTGCTGTGGTTTCCTTTTCTAGTGTGTTCTATTTCTCATCTGGACTTCTGAAGGTTTTGAAGAGCATTTAAGAGCGTTTGCTTCTAATTTGTACAAGCTATTATTTAAAATTGTTTGGTAAACCAAGAGGAACAGCAAACTCTTTAACCCCCAAAGGGAGGCAAAGGTGGTCTGTGTTGGCATTGGGGCAGATCTGGGATTTTAAGACCACTTACCCAATATGATATACAATAACTGAGCAACAAAACGAATCTGTGGTAAGTAACTCAAGTACAAATATAAGAATTAATGCAAGTGTGTCGCAATTAAGTAGTGTGATGATATGCATGCTATTTCAGAACTGTAGAGCTGCCAGCAATTTCAATAAATCCATCTTGGTCTGCTTGCCTCAGCTCTCAATAACTTTCTGCCAGCCTGTTTTCTGAGTCAGTGCTCTTAATGAAAGTTAATGAGGTTCACTGGAGGGTCTCAGAGCTCACAATGTCCATGAGGGTGCCAGTCCTAACTACTAACAAAATCCAAAGTGCTGTTTTGATTTTAGTCTCACATTTCCAGTATGGTTCATCATTTTCAGTCGGTCATGGGGTTGAACCTGCAACTCGTACATTTCATGATCAACAGCTTGGTCACTGATAGGCACAATCAGTACAAACAAATATAATGAAATCATCCACATGGTAAATACAAGTGTGAACAAATAGCTTTTTTAGCTATTTGACTACAGGGCTGAAGATGTTACTACTATAACAGATCTCCAGAGACAGAGGTGGCTCCAATTTTTCCAGGTGTAAACTACTACATCTATACTATATCATGTTTGAAAAAAAAAATAGACCGTAGGAACAAAATCTCCTCATAATTGCTTGGCAATTCCATCTTAATTAAAATCCAGTGAAGATTTGAAATTAAAATCTCTCTATATAAACAGGACAGAAGATAGCCATGTACTGTTTCTTTTCTGCCTCATCCGTAGGTAATGGTGAATCAGCCATTTTACATACCATATAAAATACATCACTTTACACAGCATAACACAGCTTTGACTGTATTATTATTCAAATCTCATCCTGGAGGTCCACAGTCTATATTTCTGTACTGTGACATTCGGGATCCCTCCACAGCTGACCACATGCTAAAAAGTCAAATGATACACATAGTGTGTGGAATAGAAATCTGACTTAAGCACTGTTCCTCAACAGAAGATGAAATCAGTATGGCATGGAAAAAAATTAGAGCACTGCAAGTCTTTCAGTATAAGACATACACTATGTGAGTGCTTCAGGATGAGGGCTTTAGCACTAGTGTCGTGGCTGATGGATGCAGAGTGAAACAGGCCAGTTGACCCCCTCCTCCGAACCTGGCTCATTACAGCACAGCTGCAGCACATTAACTGTAGATGAATTACTCATCGACCATGAGATGGGATCTAATCATGTCAGAGCAGCTCCTCAGGTTTATTCTTTATCATTCACTTGTTTTTCTGGGATTAGACAACTACTACATGGTAGTAAATGAGCAATTATAGAGTGGTACCTAACCAAAATGAATAGCTAATGATGAAGGATGCTTACCTTAAAATAAAACTTACCACAAACAAGTTAAATTTTTAGATTAATGAAACATAAAATGCTATGACCTGCATGTGAAAAATCGTATAATGTGAATAAATTTATGCTGTGAAAACCTTATGTGGGGGGAGGAAAGAAAAAACATACATTAAATATAGGACTAATCAAAACTTTGGATACCTCTTCCACTTCAAGGTTGTTTTTTCTTTCAGTTTTATTACTTAAAAGACCTTTTATATGTTAAAATAATGGTGGACTGTTGATTCTCTTTAATGTGTTGAGGGTTCTCAACATAATATTGATTATTACAGTTATAGGGTTAGGAACAGGGTTCAATTCTGTATACCAACACTACCTTGAAACAACACAACTGATGGTCTCAAATGCATTAAGAAGACAAGATGTTTCACTAATGAACTTTTGACAAGGCTCACCTATTAACTAAAAAGCATTCCAGGTGATTACCTCATGAAGTTGGTTAAGATGATGGCAATAATGTGCAATGCTGTCATCAAGGTAAACGTTGGCTACTTTGAAGAATCTAAAACAATTTTTTGTTTACCACATAATTCCATACATGTTCAAGACGTAATGTCACAGTTTTGATAGCTACAGTATTGTTTTACAATGTAGAAAATGGTCAAAATAGACCAAAAGGTAAAAAAGAAAACCTGTGAATGAGTATGTGTGTCCAAACCTGTGACTAGTACTGTGTTAAATCGTAAGGTTTGTGTGAGTTTTCTGTAAATGTGGCAAATTAATAGGGAATTTTATGAACATTCTAAAACACTAGATATATATTTATTTAAAAACAACAAAAAAAATTACATCATATAAAAATACTCTTTTCTTATCGATTGCAGGGATTTCCTTAATTTTAGTGGAGATACACATGTCTGAAAAGTCTGCAAAATAGAAAGAAATAGCAAACAAAAATAAACTGGACAATCCAGTGGTGATTGAGCTACTGGAACTAATCACAGACGGATAAGATTTCCTGAAGGTAATAGAATGCTACTGCAACACTAAGCTCAATGACAGCTTAAACCGATTAAGCTGCAAGTTGAATTTTAGTTCTAGAGAAAAAATATAAAGGTTAACTCTAGGAACAAGGATAGCTAGCATCTATATATTTTCTTATGACTTAATTTGTATGAAATCAAATCACAACATTCTCATTTGTCCTTAATGTCCATGAATTACTCATGAGATCAGGCTGCTCACAGTGCAGCAACTAGTAACCTGGCATTTGATCATAATCAAAAGAAACATCTAAATCAAAAATAGAATTAGGCGGTCAAGATGGAACAGTGGCTTTTAGAACATCAATTTCAATCCTGAAGACTGCAATCCTAGCAAAAGGAAAAGCTCTCTTCTGCATGCCTAAACTTCCAAGGTAATATGGCTGAGTCACCCAAACACATATCTGACAAAGCAAACAGGCACATTACCCAAGTGCCAAAAACACTTCATTACAGGTTCAGAGGCAAATGCCCATGCATCATGCATCTGCTGTTTGCATACAAAATCTAGCTTCTTTATCCCCCCCCTTCCTCTAAGTGGCTGCAATTGTCACCAGGGTATTGAGTCATTAGAAATCATCATAGTTCCTTTACAGGAGTGCACAGAAAAACACAATACACAAATACGGAGCAAAATAGTTCAGATTGTCTTATACTTGGTGAAACAGAGCCTGTGATTGTATGGTAGCCTAAAATCGTGAGATCTTGATAAAGGAAGGGTCACTCATACACACACACACATATATAGGTACATTCAAACATACATACATAGATACATACATACATACATACATACATACATACATACATACATACATACATACATAGAGACATTAAATGCCCAAAGTAACATTTTCTTTAAGAAATTTGACAGGGAATTTAGCATTCATTCATTTTTACATTCACTCTTTCAATCATTCATTCATTTCTTTATCTGCAGTAATTGGATTGTCCTAATCATTAATGTTGAGGATCCTGAACCTAGAGGGGAGCACTGTGTGTGAGGTGTGAAATTCACCCTGGCTGGGATTTGAGTCTATCACAGGGCACCATGCACACACATTCACACCTAAGAGCAAATTACTGTAGCCAGTACACTTTTAAATGCATGATTTTGGTAGGTGGGAGAAAACAGAGAACCTAGAAGAAACCTGTGTAGACACAGGGAGAACATGCAGTGAAACTCCACACAGAGAGTAACCTGAATGCAAGGCGGATTTGGGGACCCTGGATCTATACATTGACAATGCCACACACTGCACCGCTGTGCTGTCTATCTAGTGTTCATTGCCTCATATATTTCAATGTTCTGGTTTTTTACGCTTGTTTTTTTAAATTATTTATATACTTTAGTGTCTGTAAAAAAACCCCGAAGAACAATGTTTTCTAACATGAAAAGAATTATTAATAAAAAAGCTTTTGTTATTTTGTTATTAATACAAAAGCTAACCTTTATTATTCATTACTTCACACAGTGAGAGTTTTCCCTTGCAGATACACACAATAAGATGAATAAAGTGGCCCAGACACAGAGGCACAGACACAATACATTCAGCAGTGTGGAAGGAATGAAAGTTATAGCATATGCCATAAAGGAACATTAGTGAGCTTTCCACCTGAGCAACATAACGAGGAAAATCAATACACCAAGGAATGCTGCCATACACTGAGTAGAGGCAATAAATTGTGACACTGGGCTGAATTAGAAATATTTAAAGAGACAAGAGACAACTGAAATCAATACCTCAGAAATATCTAATTTTCAACACTGAGTGAAGAAAAAAAAGTTTCATAACCTGCATTTGACCCATTCTACAGCTGAAATATCACTGCTGTCACTGACAACATAAAGAGTCCTCATATAGCAATGCTGCTAGTCACCAGGATTGAATACTATATTCATTAATAATATTTTCACCACACCTATAATGGGTTCAAATTATATGAGCCAAGAAAACTAACTGAAGTTGGCCTCAAACCTATAAAGCCTGTCACTTTTTCTCATGCCACTCTTTCAGGCCATAGTGGAGAGTCTTGATTTATAAAGTTCCACCAAGTGAAATTAAATGTTGCCTTGATATTGTTACCATTGTTACTATTGAGTTTGTGCCATGCCAAATTTACGAGTAAGCAAAATGTAAGTCAGTCTTCCAAGCAACAAATATTCTTATGCAGACATTTTCAGTATCTATCTATCTATCTATCTATGATCTATCTATCTATCTATCTATCTATCTATCTATCTATCTATCTATCTATCTATCTATCTATCTATCTATCTATCGACAACTTGAAAAATTACAATGAAAACAAAGGTTAGGCACATGGATTAGAACCTTAAGGAATAAGCGGCAGCATAGCACAAAACCTCAGGTGAAACTTAACCAAGAGTGCTTCACAAACAGGAAAGAAATGAATAGTAACAAATAAAATAATTTTCAATGTTCATAGAATAACTAAAAAAAACTTTCTTAACTTGCAGTTGTTTGCTAAATCACACACATTGCTAATCCTTAGTGCAAGTGTACACAGAAAAAGCAGTATACTATTAATGCTTGGGTACATGACATGATGCTGACAACTCCTATTATTACTACAAGTACTACTTCGAAATAATAATAATAATAATAATAATAATAATAATAATAATAATAATAATAATAATAATAATAATAATAATAATAATGGAAATATGAAAATGATTAAATGTTCAAAAGCTAGACAGTTTGGTAGTAACTATATTAAAACAGAGCACAGTGATCCCTCGCCATATTGCGCTACAAATTTCGCACCTTCACTCTATCGCGGGTTTTTATTTAAATTGGTCTAATTATATATTGTGGCTTTTCTGCTGGTTCATGGACTTCTGCAGGGCTATGGGTATTTTTATTTCTGGTAGAGTACATCCTTCCTCATTTGATTTTCCTGGTTTGCTCTGTTGATTTCATACACGGTACACTATTGGCTGATGGCTAAGAAGCTACCCAATCAGAGCGCGCGGCTAATTACAGTATCTTGGGTGGTGCTTGACTAAATGAAGAAAAGCATCATCAGCTTTATGTTAGCTAGCATCTTGCGCCTCACTCTTTCAGCATCAACGTGTTTTGCTGTGAACAGTAAATTTTTGTGCTTATCTTTGTGCTTTTTGTGGGTAGTAAAGCCCTTAGTTGTGTCTCAAAAGTGATCTGCGTCTTCTACTTCTTCCGCGGCCGTGCCCAAGCGCCAACGGAAGATGCTAACATTCGCCAAAAAGGTAAAACTTTTGGATATGTTAAAGGAAGGGACCAGCTACGCCGTGTAGTACCTGTAGTGTAGTACTTGTATTCTGTGTTTACTATACATACAGTACATAATTTCAATAAATCTTGACCAATATCTAAGAGAATATAAAGGGTTTAACTGTATAACTGTGCAGGTAATGGTTAGATTGTGGGAGGGTTTATAAAGGCTTAAAATATCTAAAAATAACCTTATTATTACATGGTTGCTATTTCGCAGATTTTCACTTTTCGCGGCGGGTTCTGGAACCTAACTCCCGCGATAAGCGAGGGATCACTATACAGTCTTTTATTATGCTATTACATGTACATATTCGGATACAAGAAATGATTCATGCCTCAGCTTCTGCTTATGTTTCATTATATAAAGGCTCTTCAAATGTAACATAACACTGAATGCTGTTTAACCAACTAATATTAGGAATTCTATTAAGATCACATGTACTTGATGGATGATGTATTATGATGGTACTAGTGATCACTGAACAGAGATGTTCAAGACATTTGCAACTTTTTCCTCTCTTTGATGTTTTTTGTAGGAAAAAATTCATTTTTATTTCTAAACGTGGAAACAAATCACTAATCACTAACCATTGCTCAGTTGAATAGAAACTCTAAAATAATCTTATTGAACCCAGAGCTGAAAACCAAGAGCTTTGTTTACCAGACAAATTAATCACTTTTTGTTTGTCAGGGAAAGCATGCCCTATTTCTTTATTCTCTTTGAAATAATGAACTGTGAAGAGATGAAAACAAGTCATTTTCCTCCTCAATTGGTTCTATTGCGTTGGCCGATTACCCCAGAGTACACAACTTTCCCAATTTTAATCATAGGCATCTCATTTTCAGTTGTACTATTATTATTATTATTATTATTATTATTATTATTATTATTATTTCAGCTTTTGAAATCAAATGCATGATTTTTGAGGTTTTCTGTGAAGTAAAAGATTCATCAATTTTTTTCCTTGCCTCCTGGAAAGCTACCTCACATTCCATATCGACATCGTCATCCATAATCCATAATCTCATTTTTCCTTTTTTAAAAAAACTTTATTCAAGACATTTCTTCTACACTAGAGTTTCAGTGATTTTTCTTTTTGTACTTTTGTTACCTAACTAGGTTTACGCCCATTAAAAATAGTGGCACCCTTTTTACCATACAGATGGGTTCTTTGAGTCTGCAGTGCTGTCACTGCTGATTTATGCATAAATAGCTTCTCCTCAGGACTCAGATCCTCATACTGTCAGAGAGAATTGGGTAGCTACTACTAGATGAGTGTTTGGAGAGGACATAGTGGCCTGGCTGCATGGGTCATCTGCAGCTCAAGGCCTGAACGTACGATTCACCACATAGTTGAGGTGCAATGATATCTGGCCAAAGAGAAAAAGGAGAAAGAGTGTGGAAGAATGTGGAATGGTGAGAGGATGCAGAAACAGCATGCCATGCTGGGCATAGAAAAAACATGTGTGGCCAGTGCCTGCAGGCATGTCCATGAATGACTCTGTCATGCTGTATTATCTCTGTTTTTACATGCGTTGCTCCTCCTGCAGTCCAAAAATAAGGTTTTTATTTATAAACAGATTTTGCAAAAAAAAACAAAAAAACACATGACCTGTATATAAAAAAGAAATCGCATAATGCAAATAAATATATCCTGTGAAAAACCTCACCTGGGGGAAAAAACATGTACTATATACAATACCAGTCATACCAATTCAGTTCAGTTCAATTCAGTTTGGTTCAATTCAGTGTTTTATATGGTTTAGAAGACACTTTGTCTTGAAGTAATGATGGACTGTCACTTCTTTTTGATTGGCATAATATGGATTACTACAGTTGTTGAATGGGGATATTTAATGTATATCATCGACACAACACAACTGATTAAACGCATTATGAAGGCAAGAAATTCCACAAACGAACTTTTGACAAGACACACCTGTTAACCAAAAAGCATTCCTCATGAAGATGGTTAAGATAATGCCAACAGAGGTAAATGGTAGCTACTATGAAAAATCTAAAATATCAAGCATATTTTGTTTTATTTGCAAAAATAGCTTCTCTTAAGGACACGTGTCCTCATAGTCTTAAAGAGAAAAAAAAATATTTTATATA
>JAQLOM010000032.1:14792244-14805145 GCA_030068315.1 Chrysichthys thysi
CATTTTACGGGATGTCGCGCAGCTATTGCATATTTAATGGGGTACAATACAAGAAATACAGGGAAATGTGCGGCCCATTGGCAAAAGCTGTATGACAATTTGGCCCAATGAAAAATCTAATTGAATACCCCTGTCCTAGAGAGTGCCGGGTTTGGCACAGAATTGGGCGGAAAAACACACAAATGACTCCTCAAGGTCCTAGAGTGCGGCGGATTTTCACGGAAAAACGGGAATACCGAATGAGCGACAAAGGGTAACGTGACCATTTGAACAAGCCATCATGCCTGGATTGGCACAGACATCTCAGAGTTGGAACAGTGTCTCTAGCTCGAAAGCCCTAGGAGAAGAGGGGGCGGAAAAAATGGGTGAACGGAATAATAAAAATAAGAATAAGAATAATAAAACTTAAGAAGAACGATAGTGTGCCTGTAGTTCAAGCACACTAATTAAATGATGTAAGTAGAGAACTCAGTAGTGGTCACCAGTGGGAGTTTTTCCATATGGTATATCAAGTTTGGTGATAATAAACAATGGTGAATGATTGGAGCTTACAAATTAATTTTGCAGTTCCTATGCCACTTTTTGACAGGTTAAAGAACAACATATTCTTATCAAGTAAACAATACATGCAGAACAGAACACTTAAAAACAACCAGGTCTTATAGTTTTGTTCTCTATGCTATATTTTAGCTAGCTCCAGTTGTTGTGCTAGCTGCTTCTACCAGCTCTAGAACTGTGCAGAGCCTTGGGCTAACAGACATTATGTAACTAGTTTATTCTGTAGGATATGTACTGTTTATGATGCTGCAGAATGAGCACAATTACATCTCAGCATTGATGATGGCAGACACTGCTGCTTGATCAAACAGTCATCTGACAGTAGCAAAAACTCTAGAAAAGCTTCTAGTACTCAGTAAGTGTGACCGTCTCAGTGTTGTGCAGCATAAAGTTATAGCATAAACACTTGTGTAATAATGACAATTCAGTAAAAACCTTAGACCCTTGGTATAAAAGTGTTGCTCACAATATACCCAAATGAGCAGGAAGAAGAATGACAACACAAGAGCCTTTAAATATCAGCTCAGTCTAATGCATATTTTTATGCCTGATTTTTATGCCAGTCCAGTTCAGATAACTTCACAGATCTTATTGGTAGCATTCCTGCCGCATGTCTAACTAACATGCCTCTTTGGTGAGTGTAACGGTTTTCCAGCACTATGGTTTGTTGATCCTGAATGCCACTGGAATGGCTTTTACTAGGTGTGCCACTTGGGAATTTATAATATAAACACATAAAATGTTACAGCATCTGTATGGATTTATGATCTAATAAAATCCTCGGTCTAAATAAAATGTTAGCATGACCATAAACTTTCCATTGAACTCCCTATACATTTTAGGCGAGTTTAATGTGCAGGTTAAGCTTCAGCCTAGTCTTGGGTTAAATTATCAGTAGGGCTTTTCATTTTCAGTCCAAGATTAATGCAGAACATTGAACGTAAGACTTTGTTAGTGTGTCTGAGTTGAAATGACTTTTTTTCTGCAGTGGACAGAAGTTTTAAGAAAATGGTTAAATCACAAATCCCTTTGTACAACGTAATGTAAAAGCCATTATCTCTTTCAAAAGGCAGGCTGAAAATGACACTCCATTCATGTGCACATTAAAATAAAAGGCTGGTTCTTTTTGGCCCGTTACTTGCACAGAGATGTTCAATCCTGACATTATCTTCAGTTGGCTACATAAGCCTTTTTTATTCTTCTAAAGGAACAAATGAAAATCAATGGGGAAAAATGTTTCACATGATTAATATTTTTTTCCAGCTCAATACAGACCGCAATTTCTCCAAACAATTATGAACAATCTAACAACTTTAACACTATAGCACCTCTTGGCCAATAACAGTAAGGATTTCATGTGGAAACTTAAAGATACCTAGCAAGCATTGATTGCCTCTTTCTGTTCAGCTTGAGAAAAGGAAATAAATAAATAAAGTGAACTAAGAGCAACACTCATCTGTGTTTCAGTTTTTACAATGGAGGCTTTGTGTGCTTAGAACCATTAGCTTTGATGGACGTGCTAGACAAGACATTGATCGCCAGGCTTGTAAATGCACCGGTAATCATCGCAAAAGGCAACAAGTAGAGACACATGCAGTAACTCTTGACTTCACACTCTTGCAGCTTCCATAATATACTGAACCACAATAGTAGGTTTGAAACTAAGTCATTCTTTTGAAAGCTCCAAAACTCTTCTCTCCACTTCTCTCCATAGCAATGTTATAACAAGGAAAAGGTCTTATTTTGCATGTAAATAATATGGCTTTTAATAGCTGAGGTGTTCATGAGGATTTAGCGATGAGTTTTACCTTTGCTCTCTATCAATAATCCTTCAGAGAACAAGCAAGAGTACTAGAGTCTGCTGGTAAGGGGTGTTTATTAAAACTGACTCCTGATAATATTTTCCACAGTTTTCTCTAAGCATAAAAGGTGTCATAAATGTCTCTCCTTCCATTACTCATGCCGTAATCACAAAACAAAGTGACAATGCATATGTTTAGCATTATCTGCTCTGGTAGAGTAACAAGGTTGTTACTGTGTTGTTGCTGGAGGCAAGCTGAATGATGATGATGGCATGTCTCTCGCACCATCCTTCCCATCTTGTGTCAGCACACACACCTGTCATGGTCGCTGATCAGAGTCATTGATCAGTTCCACTCAGTGCTCCAGCTAATGGAGAGCACGGCTGAAGGCCTGTCCTCAGAGGACCATGCGCTGTGCCACGATGTCTTGTTTGCCAAAGCAGTGTACATTTTGTATTTCTGAAAGCAGCAATCAATGAATCTTGATAACGTGTGAGCTCAGGGCACATAACTCATGTTGATAGCCCTTATATTGTGCCAAAGGGTTGTAAATCCAAACGTGCAGACATACATATGCGGGGCTAGTCAACTCCTGCACTCTGACAACATAGGTCCAACAATACAAAACAATTTGTTTGTCATCAGAATGAAAAATTCTGTTAAAATGTACCGATTAAATTGTGGCCATTTTCTGTGACAGCGGCACAATTCTATAATCCTTAGCAACATAGCATGGACCACATTGTACCAAGTGAATAGCTGAATCTGCAATGCTAATTCAGCATCAAAGCATGTCTGTACTATTGC
The DNA here is from genome assembly GCA_030068315.1 of Chrysichthys thysi. NCBI lineage: Eukaryota > Metazoa > Chordata > Actinopteri > Siluriformes > Claroteidae > Chrysichthys > Chrysichthys thysi. The sequence continues at coordinate 14,795,412 of JAQLOM010000032.1, forward strand.
TGATTATTGCATTACAGGAATCTCGCTGTTGTTATGATCATCAATCTTGTCTCTCACAAGCAGATGGCCACACGGAGGCTGAGAACTACAAATGGTCGTACGAATACTATTCCAAATGCTTCGCGACAGCTATAAAGTGCATGTGTCATGGATAAAAATAAATACACTTATCATTCTGTTTCATTGTATGGATGGCTCTGCTAGTTACACACCACAGAGGCAATGGGAAGCTGGAGAGAGGAGTGGTGGTACACGCGATCTAAGTTATCATGCCCATGTGTCACTCACTCACTGTGTGTTTTTGATGGCTTCACATAAAGAGTGAGGACTAGCTAGATAAATAGGCACTAAGCAGTTCTATGGACCTAATCGACTCGTTGTGACACAGAATGATTCTATCAGCTAGAGACCACGAGCACGTTGCTTGTGTACAGCGATGGCCTCCACAACAGGGTGTACTCTTTCTTGATAATAGTTAGACCTGTTTCTTCATTTCAGATTGCAGCCATTTGGTGTTATTTCTCGAAGCATGTAAACGCTTTAAAAAAATGTTTAAATAACAACAATACTACTACTACTATTAATAATAATAATAATAATAATAATAATAATAATTCATTTTTACTTACTGCTTTGTATTGGTCAGGGTTGCAGTGGATCCTGAGCCTGTTTTTGGATGTGACAGTAGTAGTAGTAAGACAGGAACCCCAGGTGGTGCAGGAATACACCCTGAATGGGGTGTCTGTCTTACTACTACTACTACTACTACTATGCCTAATACTACTACTACTACTACTACTAATAATAATAATAATAATTACTTGTATGCCTATCACCACATTTACACAGCCTAATGCCTTTGACAGCCTTTTAACCTATTCTGCATTCTCTCATATCTTAATTTATGACCATTCCCATGCAAATATCCTTAAACACTCCTCCAGCAACACAAGAACGAGGCAACGACATCTGTATTCTTAATACTCGTCTCTAAACAGTAACAAAAACAAAACCATAACGAAAAGACCTCACTCAGTCAGGAAGCTAATGTGTGCAGCCTGCTGCAGTGAACACGAACGCAACAGGGCTTCTTACTAAACTGTAAACGACCTGAATGTTGTCGTTTTGTTGTTGTTTTTTAGCTTAAATCTCTTAGCAGTTTCATCAAATGAAGTACGACTCGTCCCCTGAAATGTTTGAACCATGTTTTTATCCGACCGCTGTGCTTTCGCGTGCGCTTTACTCTCTGTGCGTAATGACGCAGCAAACGGAGCTGGCGCGCGCGTGAGGGAGTGAGTGAGAGAGAGAGAGAGAGAGAGAGAGAGAGAGAGAGATTTGCAGCTTGCTCTCCAAAAAGTTGTGCTTAATCTGAAGGAGCAATAAAATAGTTTGGGCATTTACAACCCAAAATGTACTAGGGTGTAAAGAGGATTTGGGTTGTGTTTAAATCAGCCGCCTGGGGTTAATATCCCAACATCTCCCGAGTTACTTAAGAGACTCGCAGGTCGCTCCAGGGGAAAAGCGCCGCTCCCGGTTCAGCTGCTCATACAAACGGATCTTGACGCGTAAACAGACAGACGGGGGTTTTGCTCAATTTGCTGTCACCACCGAGAGAACTGGATACAGTGTAGTGCAGGCGCAGTCCCCGTCCGCGTTGGCGCGCTCCTCCAGCCCAGCGGTTTGCGGCGCGGTCGGAGGCGCTCAGCGGGAAGAAACACGAGGAAGAGGAGGAGGAGGAAGAGGAGGTCCGGAGAGTCGCGCGCGCACCCGAACTAACTAACTAACAAACAAACGGCGAAGGGGCGCGTGGAGAGCGCTGATCTGCTCTGATCTGACTCAGTGTTCATCCTAAACGGGTTGGGACGTGCGCGTCAAGCAGAAGGCGGAAGAAAGGTCCCGTGCAGTACAATGAGAGCCAGATGGTCTCGAGCAAGAGAAGTCCTCTCATGACGGCCACCGGTGCAATTTTGATGAACGACTCCGAGACGTCCGTGGATTCCCTAAAGAGCGGATCGCACGCGCTGAGAAACATGAGAGCCCCGTGGCGGTGGCCCCGGAGCGCCGTGTTGGAATACTGGACCGCGGTCATGGTGTGCCTTGTTTGGATTCAGTGCTCGTGCGGGATGCCGCATGTCATACGGATAGGTAAGATCACCAAAACATTATTACGCGGAACGGACACGGACTCGCGCGCAGAGTTTATGCTCTTTCGGAAGGAATAAACAACAACAACAACAAAAAAAACAAACAAACAAACAAAAAAAAAAACCCGTGCTTTGTCTAAAGCCACTGTTTGAATGTTTTTTATGTCATTAATTTCGGCAGTTCTCAACACTGCGCTGCTGAGATAAAGGCAATGTTAAACGCGATTCGCCGACTGAGCTGGAAACAGCTGGAACACACTGGGCATGAGCACACACTGGGGGTGATATGCATTGCCTGGGGGGGAAATATCATTCCGGGGTATTGCCTTAAATCGTACAGAGCCCTAGAACACCCAGAAATGAGCGTAACAGTTTTGTAAGTGGCTTCGTATAATATGGGCTCAGACAAATGTCTGTCAAATATAAAGAAATGCGTGATCAGTTACACTCGGACTGCAGCTCAGGTTCGAGCAAGAAATAAAATAAAATGAAATAAAATCTGTAAAAATCACAGTGCTTCCTTACTCCCAAGTACAATTCTACAAAGTTTGGAGCATCTCATACCGCTTTGAACGCACATCTAAAACACACTTGGGTTGGGAAGACTTGCATCTTTGATTTCCTGGGAGAAAAAGTAGCCAGGACATTTTTTATTTATTTGTTTATGTATTTTTAAAAGAAAAAGGTGAAACTTGCCCGACTCGGAGTTGAACACTGGGGATGATGCGTGTGCAGGTTTTGGCTCAGGGAAACCCTGGAAGTTAACCTTCAGATACAACTAACACATGAAAACCACACACTCTCTCTTTCGATTACATCTATAGAAACTAGTCTCTCACTTCATCTTGGCCTAAATTGTAAGAGAAAATTTATTCAAGCTTAAAAAGATTAATTAAACATCCTCTTAACATTACATGGGAAACCAAACCAACAAAGGCCTAGACTATTTATTCTAATCACACACACACACACGCGCGCACACACACACACACACACTACATGTAGGTTAGATTTATTTTCCCCTTCTTAAACACTTGACTTTAATGTTTTAAGGTCGATTCCCCCCTATAAGCTGTTGTACTGTGCATTACATATATTCTAAGTACAGTGTACGTAGGTTGATGTAACTAAGATCTTGTGAAATGGTTAATGTGTCTCCTTTTTATTTGTCATTTCCGTCTCATTTGTAATTCAGGATACTTTCGCAACCAACCCTTAACCTGTACGTTTTCAACATTTCATTTGACCTGATTCGTGAGCAGTTTCTCTGGCTGATCGTTCATTTCGCTGGGAAAAGTCTGATATCACGATGAAGATTTGGGATATCTGTCCCAGCTCATGTCTGTAGTCATTTTGAGCTTGCAAATGTGAAAACAGAACCAATTTATCAGCAGCTGCTATAGCAGCAGAGTCTGAAGGAGCCTAAAATAGAATCTGACAGCTTTTGTATTTCAGATGACATCAAGTTGAGGTAAATCTAGCTTGAAATGAAATTTTACTGCTCTACTCTTTCTCTTGCTCACGTTTGCAAGTTAACACACGCTACACATATGCCCATACACATGCACGCAGTGATGATTGTGATGATGCAGTTGTCAAACCTTTATGTATATTCTTTATATTTGTGTTCGTCAGGAATTTTACCATCTAGGCGTGTTCTGTGTCTGCGGATTTGTGCACATCTTTAATTATGTGAGCATACGTGTTTGTGTTGAAAAAAGATTTTTAACCTCTACATGATATTCTAGCCTGTATATTTATTCGCCTTGAATGTATTCCAAATGAAAAAAAGTCGCCATATACATATTTAGACAAAAACAGTCACGGCTACATGCTTTACACTGAGATTTGAAGCCTTTATGCTTAGGCCACTAGATGGCTCTCTTTGAATTATTGCTTAGGCGAAAGGTTTTTCCTTAGTTTTCCTTACAGTATTGTAGAAACACTAGTGAAATTCATTAATGTGGGTGCTGTCCAGAGAGGGAGGAGGGATGGGCCTGTGTCTCCCCATGAGGTAGCCTAAGCACATCTACACCATCTGTGTAATGGTGGGCATCCAAGGTGGAGTTGCTTCCACTGATTTCACTGTTTTTACAACGTACCTCTTGGAGGCCAGATGGCCAGTCAGTCTCACTCTGCAAGACTGTAAATGTCTGGAGAAGGACTGATTCCCCTGCATCTTTGGGCTATCCGTGCCATTGTCCTCTTGCTATTTAAGCAAAGTGGAATGTGTTTTTCAAAAGGACAATGTTTCAGCCAATGCTGCCATTCTGATAATAATGAATGCACAACGGAGAATTTGGAAGAATAGCTGTTCCTAGGGCTGACTTTTTTTTTTTTTTTTAACCAGTGTAACGCAGCGCTGAATTTTATTGTCACCTCACATCACACATTTAAAAAAAAAAAAAACCAACACACACATAATAAGTGCATTACATAAAATTGTAGATAATGGAAAAGGTTATTTTTTTTAAATACATGCAGTATACTTGTAAATTCTGATTAGAAAAACATTTTGTAATTTTTAAGAAATCTACTTACTTAATACATTTTAAGCGGTCTAAATATGAGATTTATTTATTCGACATATCAGCATCTAAATGTCTCAGTAAATCCTATCTTTTAATCTTATCTCCATAACTGCTATAATTTAAAATAGTGACAGAAGATGTCTCGATAAATCCTGTCCCCATAAAAGCTGTTGTTTTTAAGCACTGTAAATCGCACATTTGCCATTGTCTCATCTTCAGTATATACAGACGATGGATGAAACTAATTTATGGCCTCTGGCTCTCATTCTATTTCTGAACAAGGGAATTCAGTGCCAGACAAGGATTTATTGGATAATCAATTGCTTTATCTACCTAATACTTCAAGTGCTTCATCATTGCCAGTTAATCAATCCGGCTCATGATTTTATGTCACTTTTGTTTCACTTGCTCTTTTGTTCTGAGCAACAGTTGGATTTCTTGTATTAATTTTGCCCTTATTTTACTTTCATTTTTATCTCCTTTTGTTTTCCTTTTTGCTGATCGTACAGTGATCTTTAAAATGATGTCATCAATCGAACTACATTACTGTTATTGTAGAACAGCAACAGCATAAATGTATATTAAATGCAGTAGGATATGTATAGAACTATTTCAGGTATGTGTATGGTGGTATTTATATTGAAACCTTTCTAAAATATTCTAAGCAATGTTTGATTTTTACCATTATCAAACACAACTGAACACTATGCAAAATATATTTGGAGAAGAAGGAGGCAGTGCTGTGTCTAATACCTAAAACTGACTACATGAATGAGAAAGTGTATTCACCAATTATAGTTTCTATGGAATTTTTTTGATGAATGTGCTTTGAAAATTGAGTAGAAGGGAGGTGCTGAAAACATGTTCTTTCATGATTAAACATATAAATAAACAAGAATAAATTGTAGTTACAAAATATGTGGCATTCTAAAAGAGTCCTTTACATAGTGAAATTTTGACCCTTTCATATGAAAGTCTAAAAATTGTAGGCACTTTAATTCGACTCTTATTATTGTTATTATTTTTTTTTTTAAATATATCAGCCATATTAATGTTTCTGGCATTTTGAAGTATTACGTTTCGAAATTCTTACATTTAAAACCGCAGTTCTCACTACTGTGCTAAACAAATATAGACCTATATGGGCTAATCCATATGAATTAGTAGTTTAAAACCTCTTGGCAGACAGAAGTGTTTCCTTCTATTTTGATGAGTGGCATGACAGTGCATATGCTTCGCTGACATGTTGACAGCTGTCAGTGTAAGGTAACAGTTATTCAGACTGAGATTACCAGAACTGTTTATTCTACATGAGGTCTCTTCTCCTCAGTGGATGATGTGCCAATATTTTGGCTTGTTGAGCTAACACTGAGCATAGGAAAAATGTGTTTTAATATTTTTAGACCTAGCTAAAATAAGCAGTAGCAGTTCCTGGTGATAGTCCTACCTCCCACATCCCTAAGGCATGTGTGTCACAGTAGTAACATAATAAACAGTAGGTTAGACAGACAAAGTTAAAAGATAAAGATAAAGAATATAGTCTTTTTCAGTGGTACAACTAACTAGTAGGTAGTTAATTTCCGTTTAATTTTAATGAATTATTTTCATTTCTTTCATTTTTTTGAATAAATGTTAACATTCATATTCATGTCTATTGCTGCATGGTATTCTGACTTTAGAATATTTTAATTCCTGTGGTATGTACAGTATGTGATAATATTTGCTATGGGGTTCTTTTTTTTTTATATCTGCTTTATTTAAAAAAATATATTTCTAATCGAGCCTCTCTGAATTACTGAGTCTTTCTCATAACTCAAGGATATGAACTCACTTCCTGTAGGAAGAAAACCGCAAGAAGTAAAGATACTTATTCATAAAGAGGCTGACAAGTGTGACATCATAAGTTATATCAAATTAAGAAGGCCATCAAATGTTCAGTGGACAATGAATATTTTATTTTCATCTAAGATTAATCTGTGAGCTTACAGAACCAGGAGTCTGATGAGTCCTCAAGGCAGAAGCAGGTTCAAGGTACAGATTGCTGCTGAACGCTGGCCAGCACTCAGGCACTTTGATGCATGCTATTCAGGTCTCCGTTATCTCTATCTGGAGAAGCACCTTACATACAGCTGAGATAGAGAGCAGTGCTCAGACTTTTGTGCGTGTGTGTGTGTGTGTGTGTGTGTGTGTGCGTGCACATGCACATACACACACACTCACATTTATCCATAAACTATTGCTGTTAACTCATAGATACAACATGTGTTTTTATTGTTCTTTCGAAATTCACACACTCACATACACATGCAAGCATGCGCACGCACGCACACATACAGTTTCTCTCTCTCTCTCTCTCTCTCTCTCTCCCTCTCTCCATAAACTGTTACTATCAACTCATTAGATACAAATTACTGTATGTTTTATTGTTCTTTTGTAATTTACACACACACACACACACACACACACACACACACACACACACACACACACACACACACACGCACATGCATACAAGCACAACTGATTGTAATACATAGTGCAGTATACACAAAACAGTGTAATGGCTTTAGGCCTTGCCATACATACTGAAGCTAATAATATGCTACTCCTCCACAAATTGGCTTGGAATAATCCAAATTATGTGTCTTAAGACTAATTAACTAGCTATTATGTCAAAGAAGAAATGTTTCTATTAATTCATTACAATGTCAGAGTAATAGTATGGGCAAGCAGACATGTTCACTAGGTAGGAATGATCTGCATACCAGATTTGACAGTTAACAGTACCGTTGATGACAACAGTTGTTTTTAAGGTGAAGTAATGCTGCTAAACATAAACCACTGCATATTTTGTGAGAATAGGTTTACCTGGAACATAACGGATAATTAAATATTATAATGATAAGTGCATGGTGGCCAACAGGGAGAGGCGTTAAAGTAAAAGGCGATTCAAAAACATTGAGATAATCCACTGACACAGTGGGCCCTTTCCCGCACTGCAAGCCGTGAACTGTTCTCAGAGCAGATGGTGTTTTCATATCACGCTACAAAGTGTGTGCTCCGCAGAACAAGGTCGGTGGGGAACATATGCTCTTAGTAATCAAATAAATAATGTGCAAGTGAACCTTGTAGTGACTTAACCATGGATAGCATTGGAGCAACACAGATGAAAACCCAGCATTTGGAGGTATATGAACCTGTGGAGCTCCATTTGTCTCATGCTGGGAAGTTGGGGTTGTGCGGGGGAATCCAACAAAGTGCCTGTGTGATGGAGTCAGATAATATTGTGCTGTTCCTATTTTATTCTACCTGCTCGTCTCTGGAGATGGCATGCCATTACAGCTCGATGTGTGCCCTTCTAGATTTGACAGCTCAGGGAAAATTCCTAGGTTGTCAATGTAGCTGCTCTCTCTCTCGCTCTCTCTCGCTCTCTCTCTCCCTCTCTCTGTCTCTTACACACATGCTGTCTTCTTTTGTGGCAGGTGCTGCAATAGCAGACAGAATCAAATTTCATGTTGTCTCCATTTGTCTTTATTACAAGCCCCTGTCTCACCCATTTGACTCTAGAATGGCCTGGCTACTGCTTGGAAAGTCAAACACAATTATAGCAGCCAAAGAGAGAAAAAAAATGCTGTCTGATTTTGTTAATGGTTACCAGTTACACCACCATGCAACAGGCAGTGACAAAGACATGGGTGAATATTGTTGTCCTGTTTCTTAGCAATACAGAAGGAAAACAACACTGCTTAAGCAAGAAATACACAGAAACACACGTACAACTACACATACAAACATGGAATAAATATTCACCATGGCTTGGCCTGTGAAAAGTCATGAAAAGGAGAAGACTCTAGCCAGATGAAGCTACTGAGCCTCTTATTTAGTTTGTTAATTAGCTCAAACCTTTTGATCCCAATTTTGAAAACCTGCCACGTTGCTGTGCTTGCCTCTTTTGTGTGTTGTGCCTAGCAAGATAAAGTGGAACCTTTTTCCCCCCCTTGCCTTTTAAATAGTGGCATTCAAGGCCTCCCCTGTTCATCCTCCCCTCCCCATGCACACACTCGCACACCCACAATGAGAAGTGCCGTTTCCATCTCCAGACATGGCCAACATCTGCAGAAACCAGTGTTACAATGCAGCTCGGTTGTTCCTGTTGTAACACAATAGCAGACCTTTTCCTTCTGCTTAATCAGGCGGACATAAAGGATACACTAGTCATGGTTAAGTCCATATTTAACAGCGTCTGTTAAATAGAGAGTGTGTTTGAGGCTGCAGATTGGCTTGCACTGACCTTTTTAGTATCAGACTGGAACTGTCAGGTATTGTGTCGCATTATAGACCATGCTATCTTTAGGGGGGGAAATTGTGTGGTACGTTCATAATTCTTGTTTTTTTTTCCACACTACTCAGGACAAGATGGATGTATTTGGATTAACCTTTAGCTAAATCCTAGCTGTCTTGCTAAGAATGAAAAATACATGTAACATTATATGTGAAATCTTCTGCTAATTGTTTGCAGAATGAGCTCGTGAGTTGTAAGCAGTTATTACACTCAGCAGTGCAATTGCTCTTGACGAGAGCTTTGGAGGTCAGCAACCACATTTGGAATAGCCTTCAGATTCCCCGGAACAGCACTTTTCTTTACTCTTTATGTCGTTGTCCTTTTTGAGAGCCTGTAAGTGATGTGGAAACTTGCCAGTCTGTGACTCATCGACTCAGTGCAATATAACCTCTGTGCTTATCAGGATACACCACACGAATCCCCTGTTTGAACAGCCTGGCATCAGCTGTCAAATGTGATCAAACATGAGCATATATATATATATATATATATATATACAGTACCGTGCAAAAGATTTAGGCACGTGCAAGGAAATGCTGCAACGTTAAAATGACTTCAAAAATATTATTCGTTCGTCGTCTTCCGCTTAATCCTGTTCATGGTCACGGGGGGAAGCTGGCGCTAGTCCCAGCTGACATCAGGTGAGAGGCAGGACACGCCCCGGGCAGGTCACCAATCCACCGCAGGGCAACACACAGAGACAGACAACCATTCACA
>JAQLOM010000032.1:14805245-14816698 GCA_030068315.1 Chrysichthys thysi
CGCCCTTATCCAGAGCGACTTACATTTTTATCTCATTTATACAACTGAGCATTTGAGGTTAAGGGCCTTGCTCAAGCGACCAACAGTGGCAGCTTGGCGGTGCTTGAATTTGAACTCCTGACCTTCCGATCAGTAGTCCAACATCTTAACCCCCTGACCTACCCCCTTACTAACAAGAATGTCAAATTTGAACTCATCTGATCATATAACACTTTCCCACTTTGAAACAGTCCATTTCAAATGAGTCTTGGCCCTCAAATATGGCTTCCTTTTGGCATGATAGAGATTTATTTGGCATCTGCAGATGACACGGCAGATTGGGTTAATCAACAGTCGCTTCTGGAAGTATTCCTGGGCCCATTTAGTAATCTCATTGACACAGTCATGCCAATGAGTGATAACTGATTGTTGTTGTCTGAATTGTCCAATGAAGGTCTTCGGCCTTGCCCCTTACGCACAGAGATATCTCCAGTTTCTCTGAAGCTTTTGATGATGTTATGCACTGTAGATGATGAGATTTACAAAGCCTTTGCAGTTTGATGTTGAGGAACATTGTTTTTAAAGTATTCCACAATCGATTGGAGAGCCTCTTCCCATCTTTACTTCTGAGAGACTCTGCCTCTCTAAGACATCCTTTTTATAGCTAATCATGTTACACACCTGATATCAATTAACTTAATTAGTTGCTAGATTTTCTCCCAGCTGAATCTTTTTAAACTTTCTTGCTTTTTCAGCCATTTGTTGCCCCTGTGCCAACTTTTTTGCACCTGTATCAGGTATCAAATTTGATATGAGCTCATTTAGTGGTTAAAGGTGTATAATTTCCCAGTTTGAACATTTGTTATGTTATCTATGTTCTGTTATGAATAAAATATTGGCTCATGTAATTTAAAAGTCTTTTAGCTTTCATTTTAGTCAAATTTAAAGAGCGTCCTAACTTTTCTGGAATTCGGGACGTTCATAAGAGGACATCTACTTTAATGTTTTTGGAACATGGATGACATGAAGTTGAAAAATTGAATGTAGCAAACAGTGGATCACTTTGGATGTGTCTTGTGCCAAGTTGTTTGTTTGTTTGAAAGTAATCAAGGTTCTTGTGGTCATTGTAGACTAAAAAAAGTGATGTTAAGCTCCCGCCTACCAAAGTGCTAATTTGCCTGCCAGCAGCTGCCAAAATTTATAATTAAATCTTTGAGATTTTTAACTGCTTTGTAGTTATGGTATTTTTTAAACAACCTATCTGTCATTATATTACATTACATTACAGACATTTAGCAGATGCTCTTATGCAGAGCAGCTTACAAGTGCAAAAGTCAGGTACAAGAATAGCAGAGCTTCTAGTCAAGAAAGTTCAAGTGCCAACTGAATAAATGCCAGAATTAAACCTCGTGTGATGTTATAAGTACCAATCAGCTAACAGCAAAGAAAAACCGAGCTAACCATAAATGAGCACACATATGAATACACAATGCCACAAATACAAATAAAAGGGAAACAAAACCCCAACAGCTAACCCAAAGACATCATGATCAGGCTACACAGAATGAAGCCTGGGTTGGTTACAACCACTACGAGATTACACAGTGGACAGACAGGCAGGGGAGTGGTGCAGCCTGAAGATGTGGGTCTTCAGTTTCTGCTTGAAGATAGTCAGGGAGTCGATAGTTCTGACCTCAATGGGATGATCATTCCATCAGTGAGGAGCCAGGACAGACATCAGCCTTGAGCAGTGTGGGCAGGAGCAGTGAGGAGGAGGGGCCAGGCGGCTAGTAGCAGCAGAATGAAGGGATCTGGCTGGCATGTAGGGTCGGATTAGACTCTGGAGGTATGCTGAGGTATACCTAACCCCTTAACTGCCTTATATGCTAGGACCAATGTCTTAAATTTTATGCGAGCTTCAACAGGCAGCCAGTAAAGGTCAGCATGGAGAGGGGTAACATGGAAGGAATGATGAAGGTTGTAGACCAGTCAGGCTGCAGTATTCTGCCAGCAAGGAGTGTATTGCAGTAGTCTAAGCAGGAGAGGATCATTGCGTGGACCAGGAACTGAGTAGAGTAAGTGATGAGGAAGGGGCAGATCCGCCGAATGTTGGAAAGGAGAAATCTGCATGTTCAGGTCATTGCAGCGTTTACTGAATAGGAGAGTTTGTCATCGAAGACCTCAAAAAGATCCTTAACCATGGGTGAGGGTGTCAAGGAGATGGCCCCTAGGGAGATGGCGAGGTCTAGGGGTGGAGAGGATGAAGTAGGAATGTAGATCACATCTGTCATGTTGCATTAGTAATGGTAATTCATAAATTCTTTCCATCTACTTAGCTTGGCTTGTCTTCTCAAGAGGAAATTATTAATCTGTTAATGAATTTGTTAATGGACCAAAAACAGCCATTTCCAATTTCACTCCATGTGTTCTGTTTAAATCTAATGGTATGCTGTATTTGTTATAAGACTTTAAAGCTGAAGTTTTAACAGTATGTGATGTGCTCCTATGTTAATTTTTTTGCATGGGTATCAACAATCGCTTGTCCCTCATACATTTTCAGTTAGGGGCTGTGGCCAGTGGCAAGTGGATTCTATCCCAAGAAACCAATAAAAAAAAAAAACAAACAAACAAACAATCAAAAACCCTCGTTGGTTTTGGCCAACATTTCTCACATTTGACTTCATTGCTACAAAAGCAAAAACAAGTTTGAGATGCGAGACAAAAGTGATTTTTTTTACCTGCTTTCTTCGGACCAGAAGAAAATGCTATCTGCACTCTTTTGCATACAAGAACTCACAGATGCCCTCTGTTGGCCAGTTCTAATCGAATTAAATCTCTGCGTCACTGAATCTGAAAGGAGTGAAAGGTATGCCATTCATTTCACTTAAAGAGCACAGCTGAGTTTGTTCGTTTTCTCTCTATAGCTTGTTGTTATTGGCTGTAAGGACAAACTAAGCCCCTCATACAGGTTGCAACTTCCGTCCAAACACCAAATACTGCCATTCCAAATGCTAGTATACTAATGGGGTTAATTCTATTTAGGTTTAATTCAATGAAGTATTTTACACAAGGATTTTTCTGTTGACTCAATCGTGCTGAATGCTCAAATAGATGTAATGCAACTATAGTTTCAATCACCTTCTATATATAACTTTAAATGCCCATTCATATATCACATAAACAATATTTTTCAGCAACATTTTGTTGTTGTCATATCAAAATGGATTTATAAACCATGTACATGAGGCACAGCATATTTATTCAATGGAGCAAGCAAGTAAAATGTCAGAGGTAGTGTTATTCACTATTGAGTCATTTATGTTTGAGGCGAGACATTCTAACTGAAGCCTCTGGTGAATTGATTTCCTTAATATATTTCTCGCTAAAAACAAAAGATGCTTCATTCAGAGAGCAAAAGGTTTCAATAACAGCAAACGGCAGTCCTAGAAAATTATTATGCATACACAACAAGTAAATAGATCTCAGATCATGCAGAATCATGTGGGATGCTGGGTATTATTACACTACAGGTACTTGATCTGGAAAAAAAAATGAAGTCAACTGATTAAACAACTTGAAATGGAGCTGTGATTAAAAAGCATGACACACATCAAGGCCAGAGGACAATCAGTGGGTCTTTGTGCTGTTTTGCCTGCCGGTAATGACATTTAGGATGCTCTGCGCATAAGAATAAGTGAAAGGGCTGGTGGCTGCTGTTCCATGGAGATAACTGGAGCCATGCATTGAGTGTGTGGTGGATGGTCCCTATTAAAGGCCAAGAGCCAAGAACTCTAGTCACTTTCAGGCTTTAAAAAGAGCAACTCGTGAAGATATTACCTCCTTATTATGGGCCGTCCTGCCCAGAGTGACTGAATGAAACAGGGGCGGCCTGGCTGTTTCATAAAGTCAGCAAGTCTGACTATTTCCAATGCCCATAGATGCTATATACAGGCTTTCTTTTCCTGTCACTTCAACTGCCATTCTCTTCTTCTTGCTCCAAAATCCCTACCCTCATCATTTTTGTAATGTGCCCCTCCGCACTTTTGTTAAAGAACTTGTCTTTGTAGAGACTTCTTCCACGAAGCAGACCTCATCCTGTCAGATTGCAAATTTAATCCCATTCAGCCTGTGCACATTATAGTAATCCCCAGTGGCACACAATGGTCCTTCCCCTACCAATCTAACCCCAACCCATGTCTCATCTCTCAGGATTATACTATTTGTATTCCAGTAATAACAACCACTTTATCTTCCATTTGTTTCCTTTCTGCTTCGTATTCTTGTTTTATGAATGCTGTCCATAGAAAGTGCTATTTGACAAGAAGTTAAAAATTCAAATAAATCTGAATTAGAAGTTCATTTTCTGAAAATAAACAGTTGTCTCTTCAAAAACAATGCCACTGATCATTACAATACCCTGTAATTTTGGAACATACCATTCTTCTTCCCTTAGACCTTTTGAATGGTCCTATAATTATCTTGCGGCTTGATGAGTTGGCTTGGAAAATGGGTGGTGATTGCCTTTTGCAAGTCTGGATAAAGCTTAGTATTTTCCTCTCATATGCAGCCCTCTTCTCACAGTTGATTAGCTGTGAGGCTCTGCCAGTACAGACTGACATCTGAGGAACTAAACTACACCTGACAAAAGGCTCCATGATTAGAAAGCTTGTTCTCTTCTGACAGTCAGATGAGATGTGTAGTATATCATTTTGTGAATCCACCTTGTGTCGCTGCGCTGCACTCGTGCTGCACCCCACAGAGATCTCAACTCTACAAGATCCTATAACATCTTCCTGAAAGTTGACTTTACACAATTATCAAGCAAATGTTTGGAATCTTATTTACATTTATGGCAGTCTGGGAGAAAAAACCTGCAGATTTTTTTTCCTGAATTTATGAAATTTTCAGAAACCACTAAAATAAAAAAAAAATAAAAAAGTTTTTTTGTTTAATGCATAGAAAATAATATCAACAATATATACGGTAAACATTGTTTAACTAAACAACATTGAAATGTGTTCATGTGTCAGAAGCAATTTCATTTGCTTTCAGATAAAGCTGCACTGTAAATTCTATTAGTTAACAGTAACCTGATTAGGTACATTACATTTGCATCAAGCAGATGTTATTATCCAGAGCAACTTAAAATGATCTTATTTATACAACTGAGCAGTTGAGGGTTAAGTTCCTTGCTCAAGGGCCCAGCAGCGACAGCTTGGTGGTGGTGGGATTTGAACTCATAACCTACCAAGTAGTAGGCCAATGTCATAAGCCCTGAGCAGTATACAATATCCTGAGCTCTGAATTAAATTTGACACCTGGGAACTTTGAATTTGCACCATCACACCACTCTTGAAACATGCGGTAGACATTATTAGCCTACACTGTAAATTCTATTAGCTGACCTTACTTAAAAAAGCATGCAAACTGATTGCCTTAAAAATCTAAGTAAAGGGGAATAGGATATGATATGTAAAAATAAGCATTTCTTAGGCTGATTGCCTTAAAAACTGCATGCTTTTTTTTTTAAGTAAGGTTAACAAATTAGAATTTAAAGTGTAGCAAAACAGCCATCCGGACTAACCAACATAATCGTAACTTAATGGCTAGTTAACAAAATAAACTCTGAATTTATTAGGAATTGTATGTAAAAAATAAGCATTTGTTAGGTATAATTCCTATTCCCCTTTATTTAGTTTTTTAAGGTAATCAGTTTCCATACCTTTTTAAGTAAGGTCAACTAATAGACTTTTCAGTGTAAGCTAATATGTACTATTTATTTCAAGAGTGGCATGTTGGTGCAAATTCACAGCTCCAAGGTATCAAATTTGATTCAGAGCCCAGGTTACTGTATGTCTCTAAAACTCTAAATTTCCCTTAGGTTTGAATGAGTGTGTGAATTGGTGTGTGTGCTTGATCCCCTGCAATGGACTGGCCTTCTATCCAGGGTGTATTTCTACCTTGCAACCAGTCTTTCAGGGACAGACTGTGGATCGTCCCTGACCTTGGCCAGGATAAAGTGGTTACTGCAGGTGAATGAATACATAGAAAGCTAAATAAACTCTCTTCCTATTATTTAATTTATGGTTTGATCACCAAACCTATTAGACTATGATTTTAGTGATTAGCATTAGCAGTAAAGCACAAAATACATGCCTGCTTTTACGACGTAAAAATGACCACTGATCACCAAAGCTGACATCAAATGGAAATATTTGGTCATATTATTGGTTAACAGTTTCATTTTGTTTCATAATCTACATAGTAATCTGATCAGGTGACAAGAATTTCATCATCTAGAATCACCGTAAGACATCTGAGATTCAGCAACGTCAGTTTGTTTTTTTATGGAATGCAAAAATAGATAAATGCTAGCTCTGAACCTGGATGTCACACATTTCTTGCTGCCAGAGACGGCTGTAGAAAACTGAACCACAGGAATGTCAGTTTGAATAGAACATCTGTTAGAGCATTCATAATCATTTTGCTGAAAGATGTGGTTGAAAGTACGAAAATGTGGAAATTCATTGAAAGACAGAATTTGGTGTCTAGGTAACATTATAGTTTAGTACATTATCTCTTTTGAGAACCTAGTGAGTGAAGTTTTTGTTCATACATTTCATTAAGTATTATATACATTAAAGCTTTAGCCATACTGTCAGCTGGGCAGATTAGTCACAAGGTGTGATGTATATATATATTTGCCTCTTTTTTGGCAAATAAACCTTCATATTTTAAAGAAATAAAAATGTATCTTTAGCAAGGAACAAGCAGGAGAAACCATGGCTTTCTTCTGCGTCCTTACGTAGCTTGTTCTGAAAGGCACTTATCCATAGCACTGCAGAAACCAACTCTGTCTTTCCTTTTCTGAATAATTCTAGAAAAAGGATGCTGTTTAGCATGCTCCATCATGGGTTAAGGCTGTGCAGGGCCTGGGATGCAAACATAAGCTACTCCTTTGTTTTTGCAGTATCTCCACTGCAAAAGTGTCCTTGATTTTCTTAAAATGACTCTGTCCCTGGATGTGGGCAATTGCTTTAACCAGCTGCCAGCTTTTATATATTTCTCCTGCCTAAATGAAGTGCTGACTATAGCCACAGGCGCAATCCTATTCAGTGGAAAAAGTAGTCGCTACATTTTTATCCCAAAAATGTCATCAGTGCTGCCCTTTGGATAAACACTAACAGAGTCTCTGTGGATCCATCCACTAATGTTTTTTTTTTCTTCTTCTCAGCTTCATACTCACACACGTTCCCTTTTGAAAATTCGTTCATTTCGGAGGATGAGCTTTCTTTATTCATTTCGGCGTTCATTCTTCTCCAGCAGTCTTCTTGTTCTCTATCTGTAGCACATTTGTGTGAGACGCTTTTGTTGTAGATTTTTCTATACAAGTCACGGGAAAATTTCCACCCTTTTGTAACTTCTGCCTCTGCAGCATTTCTTCAGAAAGAAAGCTACAAAGTGACAATGCTGAATTTGTATAATCAAACTGGCTAGTGGAGTCGGCGCTGTCTGGTAATAGACCCATGCAACTGGAAGAGTGGACAGGAAGAGGGAAAATAAATCCCTGATCGCAATCTGCACTGCATTTACATAAGAAGTGGAAGGCTGTTGCAGAAGAGTGGCTTGCAGTAACATTACACGTTTGCTCAGTGAAAAGCAGCCGAGGTTTTTGCTCTGAGGGAGAGTGGGTGCGGGTAAGAAAATATTGTCAAAGGCTCATGAAAAGTGCTGTAAACAGAGAAAAGCAGACGTGCAACATTAGTGCTCAGGTGTGCGTGTGTGTGTGTGTGTGTGTGTGTGTGTGTGTGTGTGTGGGTGTGTGTGAAATGAGATTAGAATGCAAGACTGTAACACTGAATTATCTGTGTAACGTGTAATTTTTGTGCACATTGTAGAGAATAGTGGAACGTGAAGAGGTAAGCATTATACTATGTCCATGCTTGTTTCTGTGTGTGTGTGTGTGTGTGTGTCTGTCTATGAATGTGAGGCATTTTTCAAAGTCTTGGTATGGACTAGATGTCCTCACGAGGATGTGCATAGATGACAGCTTTGACATAGTGGGGACATTTGGCTGGATTTAAAAAGAAAAAATTTGAATCCTGGAAAACCCATATCACGTATAATAGTGAACTAAAATTTAGGGTCAATTTTCTGACCCCAGGGGTGCTACAGGGTTATATATACATATATATGTAATTCCTATATTTATTAACATATTTGAAAGAAATGAGTCAAAAGGTAAAATACAGGGTTAGATTGTTAGATTGTTGCAGATTATTAGACTGTATTATTAGCACATATAGGGTCTGTAACTATTTTCATAGGAAGTGCTGTATGGCATTGTTGTTCTGTCACTGTATTTCATTAAGATATATACCATCATTTATTCATTTTGAACAGAGTGTCACAGCTAACCAGAACACAAAAGGTAAAATGTAGGTGCTCAAATTATACACTGGTGGATCATAAGGTTTCAAAAAGGCTTTCTTTATTCATTTCTAAATTCATTCTTCTCAAATAATCTTCTTGTTCTTTATCTGTACCACATTTGTATGAGACTCTTTTATTGCAGATTTTTTTAATCCAAGCCCAGAAAAAGTTTTCACCTTATTGTATCTTCTGCCTCTGCAGCATTTCTTTAGAGGCCGGCTTACAAAGTGACAATGCTGGATTTTTGCAATCAAACTGTCTAGTGCATCTGCCTGGTGATAGATGCACGACACTGGAAAAGTGGACTGACAAAGAGAAAATAAATTCACCTATTGAAATCTGCCCTGCAATATATGAATACAAACTGGTCACCCCATGTCACAGTAAAAGATGGCCGAGCATTTTGGAACAGAAGTTGTTGTTGTTTTTGTTGTATCACAAAAAAAAAAAAGATTTCCACATCGACATTAGTTTTCTACCAAAAATTTAAAGTCACTGCAAAATGTTTGAATGTCAGTTAAATAAACACATAAACAAATAAATATAAAAAAGGTAACATAATCACTAAACAGAAGCAAATGTACCCATCAAAGTCTCTAAAAGATCTGTGGCAGATTCTCCACAGACACTTTCAGATACACTGCAACTATGAACTTATCTAGACATTACTTCTCCAGATATCTATGTGTGAGAACCTAAATATCCACATGATTTTAGCTGGACATTAAAATGGACAAAATCCGTGTGATTGGGTCCGTGTGTGAACAGTGCAGGTAATTGTCCGACCTGAAGAATACAAACATCTGAGGGCTGAAAAAAGGGTAATTTACATGGAGAGTCATTTACACAAATGTAAAAACAGTCATCTTTATGGCTAAGTCGTAACCCTCGTACTTCCTATGCGATGAGCCATAAACAAAACACTGCGATTTCCACAGCATACATTTTGCATTATGTCCTGCCTCCTGCCTGCTGTACCCAGGAACCATCCCTCGCCTGAACCAAACAGTTTTTCTAGTATGTGAGGATGTGAAAATCCTGTTGTGTGATACATGAGTGAAAGGGTAACTCTTATCAGCTTTGGTCAACGTCCTAAGTTTATATAAGAAAACGTCTCACTGTGCTTAGAAAATCTTAAGACACAATTTTCTTATACAACTGCACAAAATGCACCCGAGACTACAGTACTTTGCTTTATAGAATTTCTTTACGTGTACCTAACACTTCTACACAGCACTGTAGATACAGGGTTAAAAATAGACTTTGCAACCAACTTGGAACTTGGAATGTCAACCTCAGGTAAACTGTTTGAGAAGGAATTTGAGACTGAGTATCTGAGACTAATCAGGATACGCAGAGAGTAATCACAAGATAAAGGAAACAGGTGATTTATAGTCTGTGGACAATGGGTGTGGCTGTGCATGATATTGAGACTTAATTTTAGGTTAATTTAGCATTTTTGAATCTTGTAACAAGTATTTTATATTCGCCTGAAATATTAAACTATGTGTGTTATCTATCGTCCATTGTGTAGAATATCACAGCAAAAAGATTTTAAGGTAAACAAAGACACATGTAGAAAAATATGCAGAATGAGAGAAAAAATGTTGGAGGAAACCTTGCTGTGTGTGCCTTTGAGCATGTTGGTGGGCAAATAGAAGACACAGAGAAGGACACAGCCTGAATGTGACCACTCAGCTGGTAGTGGCTGATCCACGCTGTGACTCACTCCATGCTGACGACTAATATAGGAAAACAAAACAGGAAATGTAATTTATAGGGCACACATTAGCACACAAGGACAACAGACCAGACACATCTTTCCACTGCTGGTAAGGTTATGCCATCTTTAGATCTTTTCCTTCGCTGTTTTTCTGTTGTGTTCTGCCTGGCAACCATCACAGGACAATGACTTACATTATCGGAATGTCACACACTTGTATAGCTGAACACAGCCTAAAGTGTGTGCTGATTCAGGTTAATGACAGTACTATAGGTCTGCAGTCTGTCCATTAGCATGCCCACCTTGAATTGACAGCCGAATCAGTTAAAGATGTTAGCAGTGAGAATAGAACATTACCCGCTTGTGTCCTCTCAGCTTGGCTGCATGTGGACCATGGCAATGCATCATACACTATTTCGAGCGTCCTTCCCTGTAGGGGACTTACACAGTGAACAAGTCAAAGTGTGGCATCAAATTGAGATGACACCACATTACAGAATGCATGTGCATGCAGGCCATTTTCCTCATAATTTGTCAGCCTGAAACTATGTGCCTTTGAAAACTGTACAGGGTTCATCAGGGTGCAGTGCTCACACATGCATACTGTGATGAACATGCCTACTGGCTACAGCAGTAGTAATTAAGTTTGTGGTCAAGGTCAAGGGGAAATTTAGTCGCTATTTTTATCAGGGCTGCATTGAAAGCAGGGCTTTTGTGCCACACCATGGCATATGACTGCTAATGTGGACCTCATTCATTACATACGTCAGGGTTCTAAATTAGCCTTTTTATCTGGTCTCACCAGTGGCCCTGACCTCTAGGGTTTAGATACACAAGCAAGTTTTAGAGAAGTAGGAATAGTGAGTGGGCTGCTACCAATTATAAATATTTTAGTATATTTGGTAATGGGAGATTGTTTTAATCAATTGTCACATCCGGATTGAACTCAAAATGTGTTCAGCTTGTATGGTTTACAACTTTAAAACTTTACCAGACAGACATTCAGAATGCTTCTTATGTGAAAGATGTACACGTTAGTATATGTAGCCTTATTTGAACGGCTTACTCTGTGTTTGCGGTAAAGTGAAACACAGAAATCAGTCACTCAGACTTACTCAGACAGAGCTGCTCTCTTGGTTGCTTGTGATGCTTAGGACTATATTATTATTCGTCCTCTTATTCGTCTTCTTCCGCTTAATCCTGTTTAGGGTCACGGGGGGAAGCTGGCGCCAGTCCCAGCAGACATCAGGTGAGAGGCAGGATACGCCCTGGGCAGGTCACCAATCCACCGCAGGGCAACACACAGAGACAGACAACC
>JAQLOM010000032.1:14835947-14852778 GCA_030068315.1 Chrysichthys thysi
TGTGTGTGTGTGTGTGTGTGTGTGTGTGTGTGTGTGTGTGTGTGTGTGTGTGTGTGTGTGTGTAAATATCTGGTAAAGTTTACTTGATCCACAACGGTTAGGAGACTTCTGACATTAAGCTCTTCACCTTCAGGATAACAGTTAATGATACAGTAGCCAGTGTTGAATAGGTTGTGCATTGTATTCTCTGGAAGACACACCTCACATATTTTAATGTGTGATAGGCATGTTTTGAATCCACCCCGCTGGCTTCTCTGTCAGTGCTTTACTCAGTTCTCATGTGGACATGGTTCTCAGTGTCACTCATGTTGATAGCTTTGTGTTTTGGTCTCCAGTGTGAATCTTTTCATGACTTGTGATTCTGTGCTTGTGTTAACAAAAACATGTAAATGAGCTACACATGTGCAGGTCTGGTATAGGAGAGAAAATTAGGGCTGGGCTAGAACAGCAAAAGGACTCAGTGTGATGCAGGGCTCAAATAGCAGCTCTGCTCTGTCACATTATCCACTGTGAATGTTTCCGAATAATAATGTGATCATAAACCTTGCTAAGCTGGAGAGAGGGAAAGAGAGTGAGTGAACGAGGACAGGAGAGTTAAAGCTGCGATAAATTGCATGAGTAGAGCCATTTGAGCATAAAATTAGATTTTACAAATATGTTGTTACCTGGCAGTTATTTGACAGTGGGGATATTAGTGCATTCTGGCCTCTATGAGTATTACTAATCATATCATATAAAAAGGAGTGTGAACACATTGCAGGTTTAATATTGTCAGGCGCATATCTGATATCTGAAATGGGAAAATGTGGCATAATTTAATTATAGTGTTTTCTCATTACAAATTCTCAACATTAGAATTATTGACTCATGTCGTTTACTGTATATGATAATATGCGCCACTGTGTAACACTGAAACTACTTGCCGTTAAAAAACACTACTTCAGGAATAAATAGTGCCGATCACAAACAGGGCTCTGAGTAGCAAACCTAAGCAAAGGATTAAAATTAAAATGCGCTAAAAATGTAAAATGATTCTTAAGAGAAAAGATCACGTTAAGAGCACTTAACAAATTTCTCTTTTCTCAGATCTTAACTTAAATTTGAGTATATCAATCTGTTTGTGCAAAAAAAAACAAAAAAACATTTAATAAAGTCTCTGTTTCAGACATTCACAAAATCACACCATTTGACTGTCATATCACCAGTGCCTCACTTATTACTCTCTGCACATTAGTCTTGGCAAATCTTTTTCAGTGATTTGTTATACATGGGAAAGGTAAATAACAGCATTAGGCGGTGACAGCTTTTAAATAAATGTGTTTATATATGCATGTATTAAAAGGACTACCAACAGTGATAGAATTGCATTCCTTGGCAGTTACGTACAGAGGAATACTACACTGCATCACCAGTTTTCGTTCGAGGGTATGGAAATGGAATGAACCCTGTGTTCAGTGTGGTTGGTCAGTGTTGGGCACAATGTTGGTAGTTTGCTGTAATTCTTTAGTACTAGCCATTGTTGGCACAATTCTCTTCAGCCATTGTGCAGCAAAGTTCCTTTGTGCTTCTGAGGAGCAGTGGAGCTATTCATAGGCAGCCTGGGAACCCTACCAGAGAAGCACATGAATACAAAAGAACTTGTTCAAATTGCTCATTTTGCTAGCATACATTCATCCAGAAACATAATGATATTGTCTTGTTGTGCAGACCCAGGCACTGCTCGTAACTGCCTGGATGAGGGAATGATCAAGCTTGAACAAGGAGCATGTGGATGCAAAATTGTGTTGGCTAGAGAAAGCGAAAGAGCATAAATCTGTATGACCATTTGAGGAGTCCAGCAAGTCTAAATGTAGTTTTGGGTTTAAATGGAAGGATCTTGATGAGAAGTTACAAGTAAAACAGAAACCATGTTGATGTTGGTTCTAATAATCTGAGGTCTGACAGTAGTCTATTATTAATATTTTATGATAGTTAAAGTCAGGTTGAGTTACATTTCTCTAGATCTGTGCGGCCCACACTTTCACCTGTTAAGGTTGAGGACGGTGATATTTTCAGTTATTATGCAGTGGATGCAGTCTATATCAGAACAGTCATTATTATGTTTGCTTTGTTTGACAGTAGAACATGAGAGTATTTCTTTTTGGGCCAGTGCCATTGCTCCTGTTTTATTCTGTAACAAAAAAATTGTCCTTCCATAAATCCTGTTTATGTTATGGTACTGCAATTGTGCCCGTTATATAATGAGACACATAATCAGCCTCAAAACATATTTTCCATAGAAATAACCTGCTGACAGTAAAAAAAAATATCTTTCCCTTTAAGATTCAAAGAACCTTAGTCTCAAGAACATTTAGTCACTATGTAATTCTTGGTTCACAATTGAAACCATTGGTGATGGTATTTAAAAATGTAAAAATGTATTTTTAGCACATCTTGTGAGGTATTATTTTTCTTAACCTTGTATAATGGCACTTTGTGACTGTACCAATTTGCGTATGTTTAATTCCAGCGGAATATCTGCAATTTGTTCATTCAGATTCTAAATAAGCTCACTAAGGGCTGTATTATGAAAAGCAGCAGCTGTAATGAGTGCATGTTTTCTGTTCAGGCTATGGCCCAAGAGATTAATTAAGCTCTTTTGTAGTTCTGCCTAGGAATAGGAAACAAGTTAATCACAAACAAAATTGACTAATGTTAAGGAGGAGAGGAATCTCACATCAGACATTTACAGCTCAATTTACTTTTGGCCTTTTAGAGTCACCATTAAGTAACTGAAGCAGTAACACTAACGTTTCTACTAACATTGGCAAATTCAGTGTTGGCAAAAACATTTTCTTTCTGTGTCTCAGTGTAACTACTCCATTTTTGACCGAAAAAATTCTTGCACATTAAGTCTTTGCAGTATGCTTATGACAGGGTTTAATGAAATAGGTAATGCAGATTATTCCATGACTTCTTTCTCCTCCCAAGGAGCTGGTACCCCGCATGTTTATTAAATTTGTTAAAGTGCTTCCGAGCAATGCACATTTTATCCTCTTAACAGTCAAATTAGTATATACTCCAGCAATTACTTAATGTACTCTAATGAGATTTCCCTGCAAAACGGCAGGATTCATTTATTTTAATGCGCCAAGCTCCTTCCACTGAGTTTATGCATCGCCTCCCTCCAGAGTGCAAGTGGGGCTGGAGTCATAAATAGTGGAGTGTACATTGCTCTGTAGCTGCTGCTTCGAGCTCTGAAGTGGAGGACTGGGATCCTGTAGCAACTGATGCTCAGAGAAGATCACAGCACTTCAGGGAGCTGATGACCCCTGCTGTGTTACAAGAAGCCGAAACTCAAATTAAATGCTTTCGGGTGATGGATTTGCTTTTGTATGTGGTTTAAAGTGGTTTATGCCATTGCTGATCTGTGTGCTTTCTAAAGGCTATAGATGAAAATATTCGTAGTAAGAATGAAACAAGATTCTTGCAACAAAAAAAAAAAAAAAAGAAAGAAAGAAATTAGTTATCAAATCCCAAACAGTGCAGAGTGTTCTTTTATAATCTTTACCTATCAGAGAGGCCCCTGGGTTTCAGAATTGATTGCTATAACTAATTTACTTCGGAAAGCTGAAGTGTATCTAACAGTATTAAACATCAAGGACCGTGGATCATTTCCCTCTGTTTAGATATTATCATCTTATGGACTCCATTCCATAGAGTGGTCTCAGTCAATCAACATTATTTTTACATTCAGCAATGCTATCTATGTTAGGTCTAACTCACAACAGACACATGCATGAAAATAATAAATGATGGGATGGTGTGATATGTCCCAATGCAACGCAAATGTATTGATACTTGAGTGCTATTTTTGTAAAATGATATGGTCCAAAGGGTATTATTTCACTTATACCAAACTGATTTGATAACCAATTAATTTTTTAAATTATTATCATATAATTGAACAGCACTTTTTTAACAGTTTATAGATTATACTTTTTGTTGTGGACTGTCTGCGAGGCTAATTAGCTCCCATTAACACTCATGTTATAGCAGCTGTACTAAATAGTCATTTGCATACCAGCCTATCTGTTCTTTCTCTCTTGAAGTTAATAAGACAAAAAATGCAGCTGGTCTCCTCTCTTGAAGACGCTATGGTGTCAGGAAACTTACAGACCATTACAAAGCACTGACAGCTGAACCTCCTTCCAAAAATGTTACATAAATACCTCCTAACAGAAAATCCCTCTAGATCAAAGATATTACAGGTTTCTTTGTTAAACAACACATAATTTAATCATTTTATTTTTAGGCTTAGATATATCTATCATACAAGTCCTAAGACTAATGAATTAATTTAAACCTATGATATACTGCTATCGGAAGAATTCAGCTATGTTGAGGTGTAATTACTTTTATACCATTTAATGAATTCCTTGAATCCCAGTAGATTGTGAAGTAAAGTGGCTGAAAAATGTTTGCTTATGTCCCTAAAGATCTAACATTCCACATAATAAGCCATTTTATTACAGACCTACTGGCCTGAAAATGGCTTGGAACCTTTGATGAGCCTATTTGCTTTTTTCCCCCTGTCTTGTCTGCCCTCATCTCCATTATGGCCCTGAACTTTAAAAGCCTGAGCTGCAACTCACAACCAGGACTGATGCAGTAGCAATGCAGACAGACTCCATCTATTTGCTGAGTAAATCTAATGTGGTGCCTTATGGCACACAAAACAGTATACTTACTACATTACAGCCAGACGTTTGAATCTAGAAGTTTGGATGTCGCCCTGAAATACAGTTTTGATGCTTTCGCTCTGTGTCACCGTAGTCTTTTCTTTTTGTTTACAGGAGGGATTTTTGAACAAACAGATGGTCCAGTCTCTCTTGTCAGTGCAGAGGAACTGGCCTTTAAATTTGCTGTCAATAACATCAACAGAAACAGGACATTATTGCCAAACACAACATTAACATATGACATCCAGCGGATTAACATATATGATAGCTTTGAGGCCTCGAGGAAAGGTGAGTCAACTTAATCAAATGAAGTGAATAAGAACATATCCCTGAAATAATTGCAAATGTAGATAATAATAATTGCAACAAGTGATTAGTAATTAGTGTGTAGATGTCCATGAGCTAATTCCTTTTCAGTGATTCTTGATGTTTCCCTCCAAACTGGTCTTCAGTGATTAACAATGTCTTTTCAAGAACTGAAAAATCTGACATTTTGTCATAAAATACAGCTTTAAAAGCATTAAATTAGAAATTATATCCACACATAATGTATTTAATTTTCCTGAAAGTGTTAACTGGAGCTCTACTCTTGCCAGCTTGTGACCAGCTGTCCTTAGGTGTTGTGGCCATATTTGGGCCATCTCATAGCTCCTCGTCAAATGCAGTTCAGTCCATCTGCAATGCACTGGAGGTTCCGCACATCCAGGTGAGGTGGAAACATCACCCCATGGACAACAGAGACACATTTTACGCCAACTTGTATCCGGACTACTCCTCCCTCAGCTACGCCATTCTGGATCTGGTACAATTCCTCAAGTGGAAAACAGCCACTGTGGTGTATGATGACAGCACTGGTGAGATATAAAACCTCTAGTTTACACACACACACACACACACACACACACACACACACACACACACACACACACACACACTATGCTAAACTTCTAAGGCCACTCTACATTTAAATTACGTAAAAAGTAATCTACAGTATAAAAATACAGTTCTCTTTTGTTTCTAATGGAAATCTGGGATCAGTGGGATCAGCTTGTTGTAAAATAATAGAATTTTTAATAAAGAATTTTTTATTTGCATACTTTACACAGGTTTGATTCGACTCCAGGAGTTGATCATGGCCCCTTCCAGGTACAACATAAGGCTGAAGATCCGACAACTCCCTCTGGACACTACTGATACCCGCCCCCTGCTGAAGGAGATGAAGAGGAGCCGAGAGTTCCGAATCATCTTCGACTGTAGTCATATTATGGCTGCACAAATTCTTAAACAAGTCAGTTTGCATGCTGTTTTTGATTATGGAAAATGACTTAAACCATTTGATTGTCTATATGGACTATATGTTGATATTTACGCATAAAACAAGAGTGTGGGATTTATTTAAAGGGTGTCTGCAAAGGAGATATAATACATATTTAGCTGGTGTTTGTAGGTGAAGTCTTTTTTAAGCTGAATTTACTGAGTAAATACCATCTTGGATATTGACCTGTGGTTTCCTGAAGCCAAAGTGGATATGGGATAAGTCATTTTTCATATTACAGTTATATAAGATAGGTAAGAAGCTTAATCGTGCAACAGTTTTATAATCTTTTTCCCCCAAAAGTTTTAGACTGTTTTTACTCAAATCATTCTCCCCTTACTTTGGTGAGTTTAAACCACCTACAATTGTTTTCTAGGTCAACACAAAGGCCTCATTATTTCATACTAGAACTCATCAGCAAGTGGTTTCTATAACCCTGATTCTTCTGGTCACCTGTCTGCAGCCTGCCTTTCTCTGTAAGCTTCACCTGAACTTCTGTCGCTACATGCATTTCCCTTCAGGCCATAAGGAAATGGGAAATGTGACAGGGCAGGAAGTGTGTCAAAGCTGTCTGCAGGCCAAATCCCATATGGCTTTAAAAAGCAGAGTGATATGTGTATGTGTAAGGAAGGGAGACATGGTGGCTGAAGGAATTAGAACAGACATATATAAGTAAATATTACAGGAGCAGGTAAAATCCGACGGGCCAGATGGCTCATAACTTCCCTACAGTCTCTGAATGCCATGGTAGTGCGGGAGGGTAAAATGGACTGCGTTAACTCTGAGAAATCTTTATTTTGGCTTGAAGAGGAGAACAAGACATACCTGGAAAATTTAGTTTTAGTGGTTGGCTAAACTGTGGGTTTGCTTCACAACAGATGGTTTAATTAAAGAGGAAATATTGCCACCCTAGGAAATATATGGCTTTCAATGGAGACTGAGTGAGTGGAGCAGTAGGACGTGCATGTGGAAGATGTATGAAATGATCATCCTCTTTGAGCAAGGGCCAAAATTGTGGGTGGACGAGTTCTTGTATGACTCACTGAACAGACTAATGGGGACAAGACTTTAGGCAAGTTGGATTTGTCATCTGTCTGTACCTCTGACCTTTGGAGTGAGTATGCTATTAGACACAAGTCAATGTGGGCATGGAGTCCAGTGGTTTTCATCTGCTCTGCAGTTGTAAATATATTTGGTTTTCTTTACCTTTTTTGAGTTGGTTGTTTATATTGATTGTAAATTGAGGTGCTAGCCTTTTTCACTGTCTTGCATTTTTCTCTGTGTCTCCCTCATTTCCACCTCCCCGTGTTCCCCTTGCACTACTCCAGGCCCAGATGATGGGAATGATGACAGAGTACTACCACTACATCTTCACTACTCTGGTAATGTTCCACACTTGTTAATGCTAATTTGAATCTCATTAATTTTCATTCAGATTTATTTTTTGATGAATAGCTTTTTATTGCCAATAGGCACTGGCGCTGCTCCATAATATCAAATTTGTTTGACAAATCTGCAGTATAATGGTGTCTCCAGTATCCCTGTGTAAATAACCCCCCAGTTTAAGTCAACAAAACTGTTTGAAAAGCTTCTATGAAGGAGACAGATAGTCAATTGATTGTGTAAGCTGAGAGTTTAATGGAGGTAGAAATACTTAATCTATTAACCCAGCGTTGGAGTGCCCTTTGAATTAAAACCATCCCAAATGTTTACAATGATAGTCTGACTCAAGTCTTTAAATGCCAGCTCTGCCTCTCCGGTGCAATTCTGAGTGCCCTTTTAATGCTTCTGATGTATCAAACTGCAAAGCAGGGACACTGGGACCAAAAGCTTATTGGACACTGTTTAAGGATTACTGTGCCACACAGTCTGAATACAAATCATCTCAACATTTATACACCGATATTTTAGCTACTGTATTTTTCAGAAAAAAAAGAAAGAAAAAAAACCCACTAACTAATTTTTTACACAGTTGTGTAAAGCATACAATTACAACATTTTCATGGGGTCATAAAATGATGATTTTAAGCATTGAACAAGCAAGTCATTAAACAAGTTATTATAATTGTGTATAATTGATTTAGTTGTTTTACTCACCTCAAAAATGGGGCATATTTATGGACATTATTTATGAAAAAAGTTTCCATTTTTCATAATTAAAGTCCATAAACGTGCCCCATTTTGGGCTGGGTAAACAAGTGCCAAAAAAATAACAGTAAATGTGTATACCGTATCAGACCAGTCATATTTAATTCTCTAGATATTCTTTGCATGAGAGAATTAAATATATCTTGAATTCTTAATGACCATCATACTTTGTATAAAGTATACTGTACAGTATTATAGCTGGGATGAAACATTTAAAATTATTGAAACCTTGAATTAAAAAAAAAACAAAAAACATTTTTCTTATGAAAAATACCAGGCATGTGAATCTTGTTATGAGCAAATTTCAACAACAAGAACAAAGAGAACAAGAACAGAGAGCCCAATCAATAGCAGAACAATATGTTATTGCTGAATTTATGGTTTATTCATTGTGATACATTTGTTCCATGTTTTTTTAAACAACTAACCTATTACCAAAACATAAATAGAATAAAATATGACCACAGATTTGTGCTTGTTATTGGCTAAGATCATGCAGTATATGCCCTCAAACGGTTTGTCATATGTGATACCGGTAACTTAGAGAGATTGAAAATCAAGAGATGTTAAATAAATCAAGTAAATACACATTGCAACAGCAATATATGTATATGCAACAGATCTGGGAGATGTTTTGAGCTATCATTGTTATCTCACGGGTCTAATTTACTATTTCAATAGCCAACACACTTACAGAATATCTGGTCAGTACAAGAATGCACCTCTCCCCAAATAGCAGTGTACAGAACAATGGTAATAGTAGCTACTAAAAAGGGATATCAGTTATTTAGCAAAAAATTCACTCTGTCAACACACTGTGAGAAGGGGACTGTCCCCATGTTACACTAACAGTAGATTTTCTTAAGTTCTAAAATCTAAACTTCTAAATTATTCATTGATTTTATCCTGCGTAGTGGGAAGAAAACACATCTTACAGTAAACATTTTCAAGGTCACTTTTTGTTGACAAAGTCTTTATGTGACTAGCTAGCTAACCTGTTTGACTTGCTAGTTGATACTGATTCATGAGAACACCTTGTACTTTGCTTCAAGAATAGCCAGAATTCTCTATAAATTCACAATTTACACAGTTCACAGTTAATACACTTTTTCAGGACGTTGCCATTAGGCATTGCTACAGGTGAATTAATGATTGGGAAGTTTGTGGGCACTTTCCCTACGCTAGTCCACCATGTCAAAAAGCAGGTTAAAATTAAAGACGCGTACATGAATAGGCCTATCAAGCATAAATTTCCCCATCTTCTGCAGTACGACTAATACAGCAATATGGCAGTTCTTTTTAACTTAATGAAATTCAAAATGATATGCGTTACATGGACAGAGATTGATGTGAAAGACAATGTTAAGGAAGAATTATGTGTTTCCATCAATTCAGTTCAATTCAATTTTATTTGTAAAACACTTTAAACAAAGGACATTGTAACACAGCAGCTTTACGGGGGAAAAAATGGGATTTTTGGAACATATGAATTTATAAATGTATGAATTCCATTTAAAAGAGAAAAGGAAAATCCATCAGAAAATTTGAAAAGAGAGAAAAATGAATCAGATAAATATTTGGACGGTTGTCTTTAGTAATTTGGTCCCAATCTGAGTTCAAATAGTCATTAAGGTGAACTCAATAAGAGACTATTTGAATGTTAAGGCATGAGTCTCCAGCAGTATGGTGGAGGGCCTGAACTACACTCAAATATCACTCTGTGCTTTGTACCTGCTAAGTGTAGAAGTATACCATAATGAAGGGACCATGGTGAAATGGCATGTGAGACTACAGTGTGTCAGTTTGGCCACTATCGCATTTTCCGAATAGTCTTGGTTTCTGTGAAACTGAGCTGAGCACAGGTGGTCACTGTTATCTAAATATGACAGATGGACTATAGAACTGGAAGAATATGATTAATGAGCTACACAAAAAAATAGTATAAAACTAGCTGATTACTCAGTGGCTTCGCTCACTGAGTGCAAGGGAAAAAAATTAAAATGCAGTATTTATAAAATAAGTTTGTTAATTACCGATTTTATTTTTCACCAAATAGTGGTCGTACGTAATTTCCGTTTCAAATGCGAAAATTATTTTTATATATATATAGATCAAAGTTTTCTTAAATAATTGCTTACCAAATAGGTGTTTACTTCTTTTCAATATCAGTAAAATAACTCTGACACAAATAATAACAATTCGTAAAGATGATATAAAAATGGCGTCCACAAACAAAGTGATTAGTTAAAATGTAAGCGCTAGGTACGCTGTTTCCGGTCATACACACGTATATGTTCTGTGGTCATTTCCGTTTCAAACGCCAAAAGAATTCTATATACATACAAGATAGTATCAATCTAATCGTGTTAAAATGCCCTGCAAAATGCATTGAGGAGTTACAGCAGACTTCAGTTTTCTCTGTTAGTGTAATTTTTAACTTATTATTTCATTATTTCATATAGATTTCATTATTTTTTAATTTGCCATAGAATTAAAGTTTGTTAAAGCTCCCGCATAGGAGATCCACTAAAATGAAGAAGAATAATCTAACCCTCTCCTCATTGTGTTTGCGCATTTAGACACCAACTTCATCCCTCAATTTCAGAAGCTTGAAAATAGCATTGTTCTGCAGTGTATAAGTCTATGTTTACTGCAGTAAATCATTCATACACCACAGCACAGGAGTCCTGCTATAATACTTTGTCAAGTGCCCTTTGTTAGAGCATGAGCGGATTCTATCTGTCTATCCATCTATCCATACACTCTTTTATTTGTCTGTGTCTTTGTGTCTGTCTGTCTGTCTGTTTGCCTGTCTGTCTGTCTGTCTATCTATACATCCATCTATATACATCTATCTATTTTCCATTCATCCCTCATGCTATCTTTGTGAATGCATATCCACGTAAGGGGTTATAACGCTGAGATATTAACAACTGAATTCTAAGTACAGACACTAAGAAAAATGAGGATAGTGTAAGAATTCCAATACAAAGTATAAACTAAGTAGACATCCACGTATGATTTCAGTCACAGCATAGAATTTATTTCCTAAATAGATATTGCTTGAGGTGATAAAAATTTATAATTTTTATGGTAACACAGCTACACTCCACTGGAATTTGGTTTCAATGGTTCTATTTTATCATCTGAGAGGAGGAAGCTTTGACGTGTCAGACCATGAAAAGTCAACAGAGCTACAGTCAGGACTAATAGCCTCGCTTCCTTCTTTGAAACGATTTGACTTTTTTTTTTTTTTTTACCCTTGCCCCAAGAGATATTCTCAACTAGTGGTAAGTGTTGAGGTTTCATCCACACTGAAAAAAAATGGAATATCTGTGCAGTCATATTTAAGAGAGAATATGTCTAGTTTATATAAAAAAAATTAGGTTTCTCACTAAAACATGATTTCATAGCTTGTACTAAAGTTAATTTAAACAAGTTTCAAATGATTAGATTGAATTATGTAGTAAGTCTAATCAATTCGCATGGTGTTAATATTAAACAGTTATATAATGAAGTCTTGTGAATATATTGACACTGAAACTATAGAATTAAATTAAAGTGTGCATCCTATAAATGACAATAGGTCAGACATTAAAGACTCATTCATTCCCTTATCTTCAGTATGATGCATTAGTGGATACTTTCCCAGGAGCACTGGGCACAAGGCCAAAATTCATCTATGATGGGATGCAGGGCACCAGGTATACACATATTCAGAGACTCAGTCACACCAAGGGGCAATTTGTATTAGCCACTCCACACTAAGAGTAACTGGACACCCTGGAGCTATGAGACAACAGCACAACCCACCGCACCACCATACTGCCAGTTTAAGCCTCCAATTGTAAAACTGTCTTTGTTCTAACTATTTTGGGATGCTGACCGTCTAATTCGATTCTTGAAATTCAGTTGTTTACAGATTTCTCTATAGAAAATGTATCAAAATCAGAGTTATAAAATAAATAAACTGGATTTCCCCCTTTTTTCACACCAGTGGTTTCATTTTTAAAGGTTTAGTTGCACATCATTGCTCTGGGATGTGAAATTCCAATCCTTTATTCATGCTGTGAAAAAGGCTTTGAATCCAAAGACACTGTGATCCATTTCAGTTCCAGGGCCATATTCAGTATCAGGTGGTGTACTTCTGGTTGGGTGCACAGAACCAGAACAATGAACACAGGATTATTGAGGAAATAACTCTTTCAATCAGCTATTGAGAGGTTGACTGTTGTTTCTGATATCATACACTGAGGTGGGTGCAAGCTACACTCCTTCATCCTCTGTATCCTAGCAGCCCAGAAGTACAGCATTATTCTCACTGTCCTTCATTTTCCCTTTGCCTATCTTCTGACCCTTCCTATATCTATTTCTTTTATTATGAGACAAAGAGTCAAGCAGCCCCCCCTTCCACCCCCACCAACAACAAAGTTCAATTCAACCCTGGATAAAGGCGCTCTTTTCTCTTCTCCTCTCCCTTTTTTCCCTTTCTATTTCTCCCCCTTTTCAGGATCTTATGGCCATCAATCTAGAGCCTTACCGTTTCTGCGGTGTCAATATGACAGGTTTCCGCATCCTGAATGTGGATAATCCTCAAGTGGCTTCCATTGTGGAGAAATGGTCCACAGAGAAGCATATCCCTCCAAAACCTGACTCTGGTCTGCTGGAAGGAATTATGACGGTATGCTTCATTTAGTCTCTTCTTGTTTGCTACATGCCATACCTTTTCTGTCTCTACTGAAAACAAAAACAACAACAACAGCATGTTGAACGAATACGCAGAAAAAAACAATATATGGGATAGGAATGAAAGAAATGTAAAATGTGTAATTTTTCACAGGCTCTTGAAAGACTACAAACAGATCTCCCTCGGTTTTTCACTAATTCTGAGCCTTATGTTTATTAAACAGTTATTATATGAGTTGTAAAAGGAAATGTGGCTGTGCAAGACACTCTCTCTCTCTCTCTGTGTGTGTCAGCCTGTACATGCCTTATGGTTGACATTTCTGTAGCCAAGCGCATTTTACAGGGTGAGGTCGCTAGCCCCATGCCCAACCCTCCCCTAACTCGGGACTCAGGTTCACACGTTCGGACAATTTAGAGTAGCAAATCCACCTAACGCGTATGTCTTTGGACAGTGGGAGGAAAACCCACGTGAACAACATGCAAACTCCACACAGAAAGGCACCCGTGCCAAACACGGGGCTCAAACCCAGGACTTTCTCACTGTGAGGCGACTGTGCTAACCACTGAGCCACCGTGCTGCCCTGTGCAAGACAGGCAATAATAATAATAATAATAATAATAATAATAATAATAATAATAATAATAATAATAATAATAATAATAATAATAATAATACAGGACTTTATGGCTGCCATGTCAAATAATCTGTAGATTTCTGATCTCATTGTCTAAACTTAATGAATAAATCCTATTAATTGGCATTGAAACCACTTAGATCAGTTTAAAGACAATAATTACATTAGGTAGTATACACAGGGAACATTTTTTACAGAATTTTAAAAAAAACTTTTAAAAACACAACTAAAAGGATAAAGGCTTCTAAGTGCAAGCTAAATTCAGAATGAATAATTATTATATTGTATGTCTCCTTGTTGTATTTATCTATTATCATATTTAATAGAAGTTTGTATTCTACACTATTTCCCCAAAGGTCTGACTAATGCAAAATGCTTGTTTTCTGTGTTGCATTTTCTATGAATAGCACAAGCAATTAATTGCTCTAGAAATGCTATAAGCATGAAATCCCTTACCATCTTACCATAAATGATAAGGCAGTGTACCCTTAGTATATTTTGCTGAACTGGACAGTTCCAGTTATTCAAACAACTAGGCACAGGAGGGTGTGACATAAATAATTTAGAACCTCTTGAACGATGTTGTTTACTAGAGAATTAAAAAAAAAAAACACCACCTGATGTGTATTGAGCTGCTGTGCTGAGATATCAGTGCATACCAGAATCTTTGCTTTCCCCCTCCTGCTGACTTACATGTCTTTGATGCACCTCTGCTAATGGTGCAGAAACACGGGTGTGTTGGTCAGCCGCATGCTCTGCTGTGTCTGCTCATGTCAGCTGAAATAGTGTCCTGCTTTATTTCAGACAGATGCTGCTCTGACATATGACGCGGTCCACATTGTGTCCGTCTCCTACCAGCACGCACCACAGATGACAGTCAACTCGCTGCAGTGTCATCGCCACAAGCCCTGGAGGTTCGGCGGGCGCTTCATGAGCTTTATTAAGGAGGTAATGACTATAGCCAAAGGCTGGGGCACTGCAACCCTCCTTCAAGTCTACTGAAATTCACATTCAGATCTGTGTAATATATGGAGAAGAAATTTAGAAGAAATTGTTCAGTGCAAATCCCTATGAACTGCAAAGCCCTAGGTAACTCTAGGTTTAGTTAAAAATACATATATTTTAATATTATTATTTATATAATTTTCTTAGTAAGTTTACTGCAATTAAAGGTTGTTCTTCTGTATGAGAAAAATACATACTGCTGTATGTTAAAAGCTGACTGTAGATGCCCTTTTCTCCTTTCTTTTGCATGCACAAAAGGTTTTTCTCATGCTATGTATTCAGTGGCTTTTTGTATGCACCTGAAAAACATGCCACAATAGAACAAGTGTGCTTGATTTAAACCCCCCCCACCCCCCTCACCTTAAATGCATGTAATAAACTCAGTGTGTGTCACTGTTTGTGTCCTACTTCCCAGATGAACCCATCACTGTGCATTCTGCTCACAAGTGGGAATGGCATAATCAGCTCTTATTTTGACTCACAAGAGACTCTGTGATTGTGACTCATAATAAGCAGATTAGAATTGTAGAGCACTGCTCAGTGTGTAGAAGAAACTAAAATGAGGGCTACAGAGTCAGTGTGGAGAGTGTAGTGTCTGTTTATCTGAGTCAGAATAAATGTCCTTGTGAAGTCTCATCATCCCCTAAACAAGTCCCTTTTGGGGCCCAGTCTCAGTGCAAATGAGTGTGTGTTTGTGTTAGTGGCAGAGGAATGGTTTAAGGGTTGTTTAATGCCATGCACAATTTTTCCTGCTTTCTCTCCAGAGTGGCGTGACTGAGACGGTTGATAATTAAGACTGAAATCTTTGGGGAATATGGGCTAAGGCACTGGGATATAAAATGTAATTAAAAAGGAAATACTGTATATGCTCAGTCTAGTTTGCTGGCATGTAGTATACATTTCCTGTGTGTGGGTCTCTATGTGTCAATATTGAAACATTTGCATCCCACTTTCTCTGTCTGTGCAGTCCCAGTGGGATGGCTTGACTGGACGTTTGTGTTTCAACAAGACCACGGGCCTAAGGACAGATTTCGACTTGGACATCGTCAACCTGAAAGAGGATGGCCTGGAAAAGGTGACAAATCTAATTCAATCTAATAAACTCGAATTCACAGAGGGCCATAGGAGGACTTAATACTGAAATTTTGCCCATTGTCATTCAGAACTCAGACATAACTGCCTTAGGCATGTCTCAGGGAGGTGGAGGAGAGTTCTTGGGATCGAGTTTGAGAAAAACAGAGGTGTGCCTCAGTTATGCATGATTATAACCTTGG
This sequence comes from Chrysichthys thysi, assembly GCA_030068315.1. Classification (NCBI taxonomy): domain Eukaryota; kingdom Metazoa; phylum Chordata; class Actinopteri; order Siluriformes; family Claroteidae; genus Chrysichthys; species Chrysichthys thysi. The sequence continues at coordinate 14,851,732 of JAQLOM010000032.1, forward strand.
GCTTAAGTGCATCTGGTAGTTGATATACCAACAATTTATCTAACTGAAATGTATGTTTTGGGCTGTAAATATACAAAAAAAGAAGGAAACACTAAATAAACTTGAGGCCACAAGCTTACATGCACATAGAATATACACATTCAATCTCAGTTTTTGTTACAGGGCATTTAAATTGATTAGGGGATCTACTTTGTTCATATCACATGCCAAATTTAAAGTAATAAATTAGAGAGTGGGAAGATGCAAGCAACACAACCAAGCCATCAGACAAAATACTGTGGACCTGTACAAGTCCAGTTCCTCCTTAGCAGTAGTTTACTACAACTGAAGCATCTGTACAAACAATTGTATTCAAATATAAAAATTCACACATAGACACTGGATCATTCAGGAAGGAGGAACAAATTAACTTTCATGAATAAACAAACTTTGGTCCAAAAGATTCAGCTTATCCTAACAACAAAGAAACTTGTGGAGGAGTTGGAGGCATCAGATGGCAACATACATATGTACATCCACCATTAAGAGAGCCCTACATCACCATGGCCTAAAAGGCTGTCATGCAAGAAAGAAGCCTCTACTCCAAGCTGGCAAAAAAACAAAAACAATAAAAACAAAAACTAACTAACAAGCAAAAAAAGACAGATTGAAAGAAGGTTGTAGTCTGGTCAGATTGTGCCGTAATTATCAGCATTATGCATGGAGGGAAAACACTGAGGCTTTTAATTTGAAAAAAGATCAACCCATCTGTGAAGCATGGAGAGGCAGCATTCTGCTATACTGATGTTTTACTGGAAAAGGAGCCACTGCACTTCAGAAAATAGATGCTGTCATGCAGAAGAAGGATTATCTACAACCCGAATTCCAGAAAAGTTGGGAAGTTCTTTAAACTTGAATAAAATGAGAACTAAAAGACTTCCAAATTGCATGAGCCAATATTTTATTCACAACAGAACATAGATAACATAATAAATGTTCAAACTGGGAAATTATACACCTTTATCCACTAAATGAGCACATTTCAAATTTGATGCCTGCTACAGGTCC
>JAQLOM010000032.1:14898095-14908840 GCA_030068315.1 Chrysichthys thysi
GGTGGATTGGTGACCTGCCCAGGGCGTATCCTGCCTCTCACCCGATGTCAGCTGGGATTGGCACCAGCTTCCCCCCGTGACCCTGAACAGGATTAAGCGGAAGACGAATAGTCCCTAGGATCCTTGTAAAAGTCATGCAGGCCTGTTGATTTGCATTTGATTATGAGATTTATTTTCAGCACCTCCAACACTTTTAGGCCAAATTACAAATTGTTGTCTAATCAACTCATGATGTACTACAGGAAATAAAATAATATTGTAAAGCCCTATGTATCTGCAAAATAAACCACTTTTTGAGACTCGGCTATCGAAACAAGTGCTTGTTGGAAATACGCTCATTTATTTCATATTTAATAGGGCGAGTTATACATAATTGAAAAGAAAATGTTAGGGTTTACTGAGAGCACTTTTTCTCCATCACATGACGCACGAGATATTTAACCTGAAAGTTCAGCTGAAGCCTTTTCAGCTCGGCAGGCAAATGCTTTCAACTTTGTGTTGAATTCGGACAGTAAAATTCACTCTGACAGCTTTAGTGCCTATAAAAGCATTTACATATGGTCATTTGGCAGAGTTTGCTTCCATTAAAATATATGCATCATGGGTGTGGGAGTTTAATAAAGGAGTGAGTGACAAGATTGCGTAAATAAAGGAGTAGTTGTTTTTGGATTGGTTTGTTTTATGTAACCTACCTTATTGCACTTTCTCTTTAGTGATACGGAAACGTTCGTCACTGCACTTATTAACTATTATTTGAAATTCCGCCCTTTTCATTTCATTTTCCTGTGTGCAAAGTTCAACTTTGCTTATAAACCCTACTAGTTCCACTTTTGTTTACACTTTTGAGCACAAAACGCAGGTGTGTAAGTGAATGTATTCCAGAAAAGTTTATCTCCAGTATGATTCAAACCTCTTTCCTCGTCTTATTAAATGATAATGCTTCTGTGTCCTGGATCGTCCTGTAGGCCTGATGGAAGAGATTGATCAGAGGCTAGTCCCCCATCCAAGGGATTCACTGTTTTGGAGAGTTCACTGGTGCCCTCTTTTGGTTAAATATAAACACAGGGAAACTCATGAAGAAGTAAAGAAAAACAACAAAAACCCTAACTTTATACCACTGTGCGCTTCATTTGTTTCTAGTGTTATGTGCATTAATTAATTGGAATTTAATTTTCTCTTTTTAGAGAGTTACGGTCCAGCGACGCGATGAAGGAGTACAACAGAGCCCGTGTCTACCTCGATGAGAACTACAAGTCCCAGGAGCATTTCACAGTACGTTTTCTTTTTATCATGAGCTCTTTGTTGTTCTTGTGCTTAAAGCTCTCATTTACATTTGATTCATGTGTCACCCAACATGCGTTACACAAATGCATCATGTAGTCACTGTGGCTTTTCAAGGATGCTGTACCATCGGGCTCGTTTTGTCTTAGCTAGTGACTCCAGTAAGGAAAAAAATTTAAATAAATAAATAAACACCACTCCTTTCACAAATCTTGTACTTCCACCTTCAAAATGCATTTCCCATGGAGAGCTGAACTGAAAAATATTATACTGTTGAAACCTTTTAAAGACATAAAAGCCTAAAGGATTGTACTGCACACTTTGTTTTGCACTGTTCAGGCGCTTGTCTGATTTCGCCAAGCATAATTGTGAATGAATTTTCTCTGTATAAAGAAAAATATGTTCATTTCCTTTCCCACCAATGTGTGAGTTCTCTCTTTTCCCAAAGGCCAATTTCAAGTCTTTCAGAATAAGCATTTGAACAAATGAATTTTTTTACTCTTTGAGGTAAAACCAACAGCAGCATTATTTTACATATTCCTGTCGTTTCGAGTTGGCTGTCCAGTTCCCTTATTTGGCTTGAAAAAAATAACTAAAAAAAAAAAAAGCAGTTGCACAGCATGTCCACAAGATGGCAGCATAGCACTGCTATTAATAATTATGCTCGTTTTGCTGCTTCTTGAAATACACTAAGTTCATCAAGCTATGGCCATAATAAAAATAAATTTAAGCAAAATTAAATATATACAGTATGATGTAACTTAAGATGTTCTAATTGTTGCTAGATTCCCAGGTAATATTCTCCTTACTGTTTTTTTCCGGTAAAATTATTACGTCTGTATGCGATATGGATTATTAATTACCTCAGGATTGACGTTCACACTGCTGGAGTCATCCTAGGCCGCAGTGTGCGAGTGATTCCTGTAATAAAATAAAGGCGTGCAGAAACCACAGATCACCAGTATGATGCATTCGCAATATGTCCATCACAGTATAGTATTTAAACAATGAGAAAGTTTCCAGTGCATCGCACAGTCAATAAATCCCTCAATAGTCCAGTCATACAAAGCGTGCGCCATTTAGCCGCGACAATGTGACGTTTGTTTTTCCCAGGTTCGATTTTTCACTCTAGGGTAATTGTTTGTTGTCTGGTCAAGCTGTCAATTTCCAGATAATGAGAGTGGAGATACTGTAGGAGCAAGAGGGGTGTTGCCTAAGGACACTGTGCTCTTCTCTCTCTCTCTCTCTCTCTATTTAACTCTTCTTTAATATACCTAAAGCCCACAAATCCCAAAATCCAGGAGAAGCTATAAAATATAAGTACTTTACGTTTTCAGGTAATTTACCCGATTAAACCCTCTTTATGACCCTCTTTATAACCCTCTATATTTATATTTAATATTGGAATATCTCAAGAATAAAACTTGACAGGGTGGTGGTGTTTATTTTGCTACAGTAACACATTCTAAAATCCTGAACATTTAAAGTTTCAGGTCTAAAAAGTGCTGACACTAAAGACTTCTTACACAAATGTTAAATAAAGGTCATGAAATGTACAGAAAACAGTTTTTTTTTTCTTTGAGCTGAATAACAACAAGACAATTTTTTTTTTATTGTTTTATTATTAGGCTGAGATTGTGTGAAATTATCTGAGAATTAAGATGTACCATGTAAACTATAAAGTATTAGAAAGAGCACCTTAATATAAACTTGTGACTTGACTTGCTGTGAATAAAACACAGTTAAAACTTCTGGCCAATCACAATCGAGTGCTGTGGGATAAATCTTTAAAACATTAAATAGTAAGTTTAAAATATAAGCTAATAAATAAGTTATAGATTTTATTATAGAAGTATTATAGAGTAAATATAGAAGTATCGTATATTTCTATCAAGAAATAAGCCATTATATGATCATTTAAATAGTAAAAAGACCTAGGAACATTTCTAGACTTTTATTCAATAGAAAGTTTTGACTAGATACAAATATGCCATTTGGAAACAACCCATGGCTCTCTATCATTTTATGTATCATATATAAAATATATGACATATCTAAAATGATGTTTAAAAAATATATACACATTGTGTTAGAATTTGATTTAATCGGACCTATAAGGCTAAGATGCTACAGAAACAAAAAAAAAATGTAGGCGATGCATCATCATCAAACCTCATCATTTACACATTTTCATGTCATAATTAATTTTCGAAAAACGCAGCTATATTTGGTCTGAAATACAGCCGCAACAGCAATAATTGATTAATTAGAAAAAGGCCGTGGCGTGCACTGCTTCTCCTCATTTCATAGCGAAGCAAGTAGCGATACTATTTGGATCGATTCGCTTATAAGAGATTAAACTACTTTTTCCATCCACAATTGGATTTTCTTATACAAAAATAAATATATAAATATTCTTTATGACGTGAGCCAAGTCGTGGTGCTTTCAGTTCACATGAGAGTTGATCCCAGGTATGAGTCAGACCCAAACATTGGAGTCGATTCCTTACAACGAAAAATGATTCACCTTATTCAAACACGACAAGGAATCGTTTACACGCTGAGTGTTTAAGCTGACGAGACAGTCAGTGAGTACTGGCCTTTAATCTGAATTGAACTATGTAGCATTGAAACAGGGCTTGAAACGCAGGTAAGAGCCTCTGCCATAGACTGAAATGTATTTGTAAAAAAAAAAAAAAGTGTATGGAAGCAGTAACGGTATAGTGTAATCTCTGTGAAAGTCTGAGAACCCCTGTGAAAATGCTCTCCTATTTAATATTCTTTTCTAATTTAAATATTAATCAGTTTTCATTGCAACCCTTATTACTGACAAAAATTTGAGGGAAAAGTAGAATCTTTGAAACACGTCCATGAATTTCAGGGTTTCCTAGTATGGCGTGGATGCCGCACAGTTGTGTAAACCCTTATGATTCATTTTAGATCGACTCCGTCAGAGTGCCATCTGAACGCGTGCGTCAAGCGAAAAGATTAATGACGAGGAAAATCTGACCTTTTGTACAAAACACTTACCATGGTCAATATCTCAGATTAGCTTGCATTTCGATTCAATTTGTGAAAGTGTAGAGACTTGGATATTAAATACACAACATATTGAATATTTATTTTCTTTCAAAATTCACAACTTCCCATTTATTTCCCATTTTAAATGAAAGAAAGAAAAGGATTTTCCAGATTTTCAGTGTGGGCTCAGACTTTTGGACACCACTGTATGTGCATCACCAGGAAGGTTGGCGTGAGTGTTTGATGAGCAAAAAAGAGAGAGAGAGAGAGAGAGAGAGAGATGGAGGGAGGTCTGCATAAACGTGTGATAATTAGCCATGACAGATTGTCAGATAAATATCATCATCATCATCGTTAAGCAGTTATCCATATGCTCTCAAAGATTGCTGGGCTTCTGGTTAGGTCAGCCTATAATTTGCTAATATTTTTATGCTAGCAATTCTAATAATAGAATGATAACCGCACTCCTAGCGCTTGTCCGGGTCTGTGTTGTGTCGTCAGCGAGAGGAGAGTGAGCGTTGAGTGACAGGGGCCGCTGTTTTACAGCCTAGTTAAGGTATACAGCAGGTAAAATGTCAATTAGGAAAAGGCGAGCGGATCACATTGCTCGCCGTCAACCCTGTTCCGCTCTATTAATATTTATCATCCACCTCTGCCCCTGGGCCCCACGGCTCCATGGGTAATGATGTGCACTAATGTCTGCTTCTTATTACCACCGTATGCGTCTGTGTATCACTCTCTATAGCTCCATGACCTATTACATGTGTTTAAACCAACCCACACGTCTGGCGGCAAGGCAAGCCGTAGCTCTTGACGGCCTTTGTCTCTACCAGACGTTTTAATCGGAAACCTGTCCGTCTTCATTCGCAGCCGGCAGATAAGAGGCAGCTGAACTGGAGTGCGAATGAGACATTATCATGTGGCAGGAATCGTAGGTCTTGAACAGTGACGCGGATCGGCTCTGTGTGACGGCGTAATCTGTCCTCGTGTCTCGTCTGATTTGCCACGGAATTTGACACTTCCTCTGGGAGTGGGGTTACACAGACCCGCAAATTAGCCAGATTGTCACTAAAGCGCCGATAAAATTGGCATTCCATTTTAACATTTGGTGTGAAATCCAGGCTAAAATTCGAATATTCTAGGGGACGGACACTGAGGCGTGATCATTTCGCAGGTGTAGGCCTGACAGTGCAAACCAGTCAAGCCTTCTGTGATGGTCGACATAAACACGTGTCTTTGGTAGCGTACCCGGTCAGAGTGCGTGCTCTGTTCAGAGTCAACCCAGGCGTGTTATCTCCCTCGGGTAAGCCGTGTTTGGGTTGCTGAAACATTTGTGTTACAGCAGCAGATGTTATCAAGAATGGAGCACAAGTCACTCAGTCAGGCCAGGAAACTTTATCTCAGTAATGGCTGGGGGCCAGCAGTGTGTCAGAGTGTCCTGAGCAGCTCGCTGAAGACTCCTAACATGCTGTCTAATCCTCGTACAGACAGAGGGAGAGAGAGAGAGAGAGAGAGAGAGAGAGAGAGAGAGAGAGAGAGAGAGAGAGAGGCCAGTGGTGCCAGGAAGACCTGGAGCAGTCTGCCAACCCCCCCATCCCTATCTCTTCTCTTCCTTACCTCATCTTTCATTTAGCCAGGTTTTGTTCTTTTTTTTAAAAATCTAGTTTAATATAACTTTCCTGGCATCATGGTAGCAAGGAGAGCTTTAGGGATTGTAAGCATGGATGGCCCATGTTTCTACAGTCTGATGTACTCGCAAAAAATGTACTGGAGTCAATTTCATGTGTTAATGCGTGTTGAATTAGAATTATATTTACAATAGATAATCACACTAGCCCTTGAATTCAGACCAATTTGATCAACGACACTTATGACTTAATCCATTTTTCTGACCACATGTCAGACTCCGCTCATAACCATCCAAGTTAATGGACCTGTTGGCATCGTGCAACAGTACAACCCCTTCCTCTGAGATTAGTTTATCTGCTAATGCATCTTCATTAGCTTATTTTCTCTTGCTATTTTTAAGCGCCATTTTCTTAGCCAAAGACTGTGCAAAACTCCTCTGTAGCAGTAAGCCTAGATTTAAGGTTACATCCACGTTAGTTCGTGGTACTTTAAGTGCATCACTTTTGCCCCGTTTGACGTCCATACCACTCCAGGGTTTTCGGAGCTGCAATGCTGCTGAACCCGTTTTACTGTGAGAACTCTGGGGTTGCGCTCTTGTGGGGACGAGGGAAAAGGGAGGATTTTGGAGACGATCATGTAGACGCCGACGTCTGCTTCCTGATTGGGTCTGATCGGTAGCGGTATCATTCCTTGATTCCTCATGCTCCTGTCACGTGACCCTTTTCTGGAAAACAAGCAACCGGCGTCAGCGTCGACTAGCAGCGGTGAACGCAGCAGGATAACGTTTTACAGTTGTTGCTGATCTTGTTGTCTATGCTAGCAGCTATTGTGCAGTTAAATTCAGCATTTTATAATGCTACAACTGCCTACATGTGCAGGAGGCAAGCAGTTTTTCTACAGAGTAGACAGCCTGCTTCCGGTTTTCCCCGGCACGTGCATGAAAAGTGTACGTGAATGGTCACGTGATGTGCCTTTTCAGGCATGATTGGATGAATGGAGATTATCTCGAATACAGAGATAAAATGCTCATCTGGATGGAGTTTTTGTTTTGAAAAGTATTACTGTGAGCGTAGCCTTAGTTCCAGTTGCTTAAAGTCTGTATTGCCTGGAAATTGCATAGAACTGCTTTAAAGATTGATTAAATAACTTATAAATAAACTACGAATAGCCACCCACCACTATGAAACATACAGGAAGGTGGAGAGGCTATTGCTCCTAAATGTGCGTGTGTGTGTGTGTGTGTGTGTGTGTGTGTGTGTGTGTGTGTGTGTGTGTGTGTGTGTGTGTGTGTGTCTGGATTAGGTCTGTGTGTATCTGTGTGTGTGTGCATTGTTTTGTATGTGTGCATATGTGCGTGCAAGCATGTAAGTATGTGTGCATTTCATCTGGCAGAATTTCTGAATGCTTAATGGCATTGGCTCTTGCATAGCCTTTAGCCGTTATTCATTTCGCAGGCATGAGCTAAAAGCTCTGCGGCAGCAGTTAAGCTTTTAGCATGCTGTATGTGAGGAGGTGCTGCAGTCCACCGTGATGTTCAGTGAAAGTAGCATTCTGATTCTTTATTTGCCGGTTTTGAGGGTTTATTTCAGCCTCAAGCTTTGCCAAATGGGATTCCTCACAACTAAGGCAAAAGCATAGTCACTGGATTTCTTATACAGAGAGAAAAAGGACCCCCTTTTTTTTATACTAGTCTTATTTCTCCTAGACAGTGACCAACATTAAGTGGCTGTTTTTATAGACTGCTTTAGCTTAGGTTCAATGTCTAAGGTTTCCTTAGTTTGTGTAGATGTGAAAAACAATACAGATGACCAGTGTTAGCATTATGAGATGTAGGTGCTAAGAGTCTTGCTGCTTTTTCAGGTAGCTCAAGAGACTGCATACCTCTGTGAGGTAAATATAAAGGACAGTGTCAGAAAAAAAAAATCCTCTTGTGTTCAGTATTTTTATTGCAGATAATGTAACAATCAAAATAACTCAAATTCATGTGACTTGGTGTTGATGCGGTGAAAGCTCATTGTGTGTGTCATTTAACTTTAATGTAATTTTCACACCCACTTGCAAAGTAGACTATATATTAGATGAAACTGAAAATTATTGTATTTTGCTAAATACTGATTTTTACCTGTAAATTGTCTTCTTTATTTCTCAGCACCATTTGTTTTTAATCTGTCAAATGTTGTATCAGAAATTGTACATGCGTTTTGTAGTATAGGATCTGCTATATGGCTATACTTAAGAGAGAATTTAGAGGACAATGATTTTATTACCCAAGGTACATGTTACATTACCACTGGCTGATAGCAGTATCAAGTGAGCAAAAGAAATTGTGTAATGTATGTATTTCCCCTCTTAACATATTCATATCAGGTGTACATAAAAAAATGAATTGAATTTAAATTAATTTAATTTTCAGTGCAGCATAGCTGTGAATGATTTGAAGGAAGGTATGACTTTTTGTGATTTTGTTCACACTTCTGCAACACTGTTTAGGCTATGGCTCATTTGAATATCAACTTTTTATCACTTTAAAATGCATAACAGATTTTATTCTGCACATATCTTGAAATGTCCCGCTCCAAATGTGAGACTAGAATGTCGTACGATGCCTTTATTCTAAAATATTCTAAAATATTAAAATAGGATAAAGTAATAAAGTATGAGAAATGATCAACAAATAGGAACTACATACAGATCACTGAACCTGGTGATCTTAATTACTTAATTTAATTAGGTGAAGATGCTATTAAAATCTCATTCACATTTAAGGTCACCAGATGTTGTGGTATCATGAGTATTTTGTAGATTCTTAGTGTATCCAGTTGTGGAAAAAAGTTTGAAAAATTTGTTGTTATCTAGATTTCTTAATGAATGGCTTCTACAATGTGATTTACGTCAAGATTCTAGACAACATTATGCAACAAACACCACCCAACATTTTACAGATGTTTATGAATCATTTCATAAATGGCTCACATAGTTCATGTCATGCATAAAAACATGGAAACTTTTTTATTGGCAATAATCTGAAACAAATGCTATTCTCAGCAAAGCTGTCTCATTGAACATGTATCTTTTGGAAGTCTTGCCTGAGTGTTTCTGTTTATTTTTATGATAACATTCTTATTTTAATAGCCATTCATACAGAAATCCAGACAATTCCAATGGGTTCACAAACTTTTCACACAGCTGTAAGCCTAATTATCCTTACACTGTGAGAAATTAACTTCATTACTTAAATGTATTATTTACTGTGGCGCAGTGTAAAGACCACAATAATCAAATATTTCTGTAATCTTTATGAACCAACTATAATGAAGTGACATTTTTCTGTATTGTTTGCAACAATAGAACATTTAGTTTGAGTATTTGAATCAGTATTATTTATGGAACATAAACCTCTATTTTATAAAAGAATTATTAAACAATGTGAATGCTGTTGTTTTGTAAGATTACATGAAACAAAAGAAAAATAAAATCAACTTTTACATGTCTCTTGATCTATTCAGATGGTCTTTTCCATGTTCAGTTTTCATGACTATTATAATTATTATTATTATTATTATTATTATTATTATTATTATTATTATTTGAGGAGGAATTATTGCACTTGATTGTTAAGTGGGAAATGTGTATAGTTAAAACAACTAATATCAGGGTGCTGCCTGGGGTTCATTTATGGACATGACGAATTTCTATGAATATAGATTTTGTAATGTTTTTGTAATTTTTCTCTTAGCAACTGTATGGCAACAAAAAGGATGCATGACAGTAAAGGGAGGATTAAGAAGGCAGGAGAGTGAATTATTTTTCTTTCAACACACTGTGAATAATTAAATTGTACAGATTGATGTATGGGTTATATGATTTTGAACTTTTGAATAAAAATATATGAAATATGTGATTTTGTCTTAAATTTTACAGAATCACTCGTGACAGGAAACAGAGGTTTGTTGCCTTATTATTATTCCAGATCATGGGACACAGTTTGAATACAGTCAGCAGTGTCCTGAAAATGTTGATGAATGATTTTTACAAGAAACAATATGGAAAAAGTCGAAATGTAAAGATATCCGATCGGAATAAATGGTTAACACCACAAAACTGACACTAAGGATAAGAACTTAAAATAGTTTGATGTTTAGCTTCTGAAAAGCTCAATACATGCATCATCTAGACTATGAATGTACCCGAAAACAAATGCATTATTATGTGTCCTAAACCAATACAAATAAATTTTTTAGAAGGTTTACCAAAAAGGTTCACAAGGCATCGGGTTATCACGAAAGGTGTGCACTGGACTGGGATCCTTTAAAACACAATAAAAAACACGCAGGAGGTTTTTACTGTGGGCACTTCAGGTTAATATCTGAATATAAACAGATATTTGGAGCACTAAACATATACAGTTACTGATACACGCCTAATATAAACAAACGTAACTTTTATCAAGACAGTATAAAAAGTCCTTCAGTACTTAATGAGAAATATTAAAAACACACTTTATAAAGAGCAGAAAGAGCTCACAGTGAAACGGATAGCATGATAAATAATTTTTACTGATGCCAAGCAGGTTATGTTTATAGTACGGTTTGTTTGTTTGTCCATCTGACATTAAGCAGGACTGCACAAAACCTACCACCCTGATTTCCATGAAATTTGGCAGAAGGCTGTAGCATGTCGACCACGTCTAATGGGGTTTGGAAACTCGCTTTCCATTGAGTCATAAAAGCGTCATCAGGAATTCCATGTGTATTATCAGGAAGTAGAGGAACTATACTTCACAACGATACCAAACATGGGTAGGGGGATTCCCC
>JAQLOM010000032.1:14913660-14926884 GCA_030068315.1 Chrysichthys thysi
GTGTGTTGGAGTTCAGGGTGTTTATGGCTTTAGGGAAGAAACTATTTCTGAGTCTGTTTGTCTTTGTCCTGATGCACCTGTAGTGCCTCCCTGAGGGCAACAGGTCAAACAGATCAGAGTCAGGGTGGAATCTGTCCTTAATAATGTTCTTAGCTCTGCTGAGGCAGTAGGAAGTGTAAATGTCTGTTAGGGAGGGGAGAGGGCAGCCGATGATCTTCTGAGCTGCTTTGACTACTTTCTGAAGCCTCTCCCTGTCTGCCATGGTGCAGCTGCCGTACCACACTGTGATGCAGTATGTCAGCAGGTTCTCAATAGATGAGTGGTAGAAGGTCAGCAGCAGGTTGCAGTCAAGGTCGTGCTTCCTGAGGACACTCAGGAAGTGTAGCCGCTGCTGAGCCTTCTTGATGACCGCCGTGACATTCTCTGTCCATGAGATGTCAGCAGAGATAAGGACATCAAGGAACCGGAAAGTGTGGACCCTCTCCACACACTCGCCGTTGATGTAGAGGGGGGCTAATTCAGTGCTGTGCCTCCTGAGGTCAACAATGATCTCCTTAGTTTTCTTGATGTTCAAAGCCAGATTGTTCTCCGAACACCAAGCTTCCAGCTTCAGGACCTCATCCCTGTAGGCTGCCTCGTCTCCCTTTGAGATGAGTCTGACCACTGTTGTGTCATCAGCAAACTTGGCGATAAGGTTGTTGTTGTGGTTCGGACTGCAGTCGTGAGTGTAGAGACAGTACAGGAGGGGGCTCAGCACACAGCCCTGGGAGCTCAATGTTTGGATGGAGGAGAGGTGGGGCCGAGTCTCATGGTCTGGGGCCGGTTGGTGAGAAAGTCCTTAATCCAGGCACATGTGAGAGGGGGGAGTCCGAGAGTTTCCAGTTTGGTGGTGAGAATGTCAGAAATTATTGTAAGGCAGAGCTGTTGTCCACAAAGAGCATCCGGACGTAGCTCTGCTGCTGCTCCAGGTAGCTCAGTACAGAGTGGAGGGCTATGGCGATGGCGTCCTCTGTGGACCTGTTTGCACGATATGCGAATTGGTAGGGGTCGAAGTCTGGGGGGAGGTAATCCTTAATGTGTTGGAGGACCAGTCTCTCAAAGCACTTCATGATTACTGGAGTGAGGGCCACGGAACGGTAATTATTCAGGCTGGTGATGGGGGACTTCTTCGGGATTGGTATGATGGTGGCTGATTTTAGGCAGGGTGGAATGACCTTTTTGGGGTTCACTGTGAGAAGTGCCCTTCTGACGTCATGCTCCCTCAGGGTAAGTGTAGTGGTGTAGGAGCTGTGTGGGGATGGGGGCAGGACTAGAGCTGATGAGTGCTGCTGTTTTGGTGTATCAAAGCGAGCAAAGAAGCTATTTACCTCCTCTGCCAGCAGCGCACTCAGGTCTCCTGTTGTCACATGACGTCCTCTGTAGTTTGTGATGTCATGTATGCCCTGCCACAGCTCCTGAGCATTGTGGCTGGACAGATGGGACTCTTTGTTCCTCTTATGGTCCATCTTGGCTTTTTTAATTCCCTTTTTCCGGTCGGCTCTAGCAGCACTGTACAGGGCATTGTCGCCCGACCTGAAGGCAGCGTCACGGACCTTGAGGAGCATGCGGACCTGGCTAGTCATCCAGGGTTTCTGGTTAGGGAAAACCCAAATGTTCTTATCCACAGTCACATTTCTGATGCAGAAATTGATGTAATCCAGTACCGTTCCTGTGAGTGCTTCCAGCTCCTGATGTTCGAAAGGTCCCAGTCTGTACGTTCAAAGCAGTCCTGAAGTGTGGAGAGAGCGCTGTCAGGCCAGGTTGTAATAGTCTTTGTGGTGGGCCTGGCACTGTGTCTGAAGGGGGAGTAGGCTGGGGAGAGCAGGAGGGATAGATGGTCTGACTGGCCGATGTGGGGGAGGGGTATGGCTCTGTATGCGTGTTTGATGTTGGAGTAAACATGATCCAGAGTGTTTCCTCCTCTAGTAGAACACTTAACGTGTTGGTAAAACTTCGGGAGTACTGTTTTCAGGTTTGCCTTGTTAAAATCACCTGCGATTATGTGAACACCTTCAGGATCGACCCACTGCTGTTCATTAACGGTGTTCAGCAGGAGAGAGAGCGCCACGTTTACATTGGCGTCGGGTGGAATATACACAGCCGTGATGATCACTACTGTTAGCTCTCTCGGTAGAAAAAAGGCCGGCATCTTACAGACATGTACTCAAGATCAGGGGAACAGTGGCTGTCTATAATTGTCCCGTGGTTACACCAATTCTCATGCACGTAGATACAGAGCCCCCCTCCTCTGCTCTTACCAGAGTCCTTTGTCCTGCCCCTGTGGAGCAGAGTGCGGCCTGCTAGTTGCGTGCTAGCATTGGTTATACTGGGATGAAGCCAGGTTTCGGTGATAATCATAACGCACCAGTCATGAACATAGCGATTTCCAGTGAGTTGTAATTTCAAGTCGTCCGTTTTATGTACCAGGGATCTGGCATTGGAAAGATACAGGCTCGCTAGAGGTGGCTTATGCAGTTGTTTCCTTAGACTTAGCATAACACCGGTTTGAAAATCTTTTAGTTTTCATTTTATTCAACTTTACAAAACAGCCCAACTTTTCTGGAATTCGGGTTGAACATGCACAAAGCCACAGTTAAGTATATTTGTTCCTGGGGCATTAGATGAGCATCAGTCAGAACCTAGCTTAATATACTGTATGTTATGTTTATGAAGCGTTATCAGTATTTGGTTAAGCAAGAAAAATCTCAAAGGATTTCTGAAATACATCAATTCATCAATTTCAGTTCAGCATACATTAAAGTTAATAAATGTAGAAAAAAACTGTTAAGAATATTGTCAATTCATCATTTGTGGTGATCTTCTCATGCGACACAATATAGATAGCACTAGAGCTATCCGTGCATGTGTGAATATGGACCAGTGGTGTCACATGAATGAAAGTGCTATCTACCCACTTCTGTAGGTGTGAGACCCATGAATGACCAGTGTGTCTGTAATTGGTAGGAGAGACAGAACATGCCACCCTTCTCTCCATGACAGCATACACCAGTGTTGCTCTCTTGTGCTCTTGGCTATGGATGGCTGTGGAATCATTGGGATTTGAACTAGTGTTCTCCAGATGTTAGGGCGATGTTGTGCCAGTCGAAAGCTCTTGAATTCATTTTTGGCTGAATACTTTTCTAACATTACCTATACTTTCACTTAGGTATAATATCTCAGTAGTTTTTCCACCCTTAGTCAGGGTTTGCCAGGAATATTACCAAAAATATTGTAGTAAAATCAGGTGGAAATCACAACCAAAAGATACTGATCAAAACACAATATGATTGTAATTTGACACCCCAGTTGTTTCACAAGAGAATGAAGGTTTGATGCTATTCCTTCTAAGTAATGCTGACATGAAGGTGTGAAATGTACAGTCCGTTAAACACGGAACATATGACGATGAGGAATGTCTTTACAAGGATAGCTGAGCATGTGATAAACTTGCTAAAAGATGACTGCTGCCAAAAAACCATTAAAACACATTTGCAGTTCTGATCATAAAAAGTGGGGAAAAAATGAATAACACAGCTTGCAGACAAGAAATGCAAAATGTACTCCTTTGATTGATTGATTCTGTTCTTGGCACAACCTTAATGTGCTTATTCATATTACACAAAATTTGTGAAATTGCACTGAGTATGATAAATTATCCTGTTAATGCTGTAGGGTGTATTTCGTGTGATTAAATACACGCTGCAATCAAAACTTAATTATAAATTTGCAACTGTGCAATCAGCAAACATATTTAAAAAACACTAGATGGGCTGAACCAGTTACTTAAGGAAAGATAAATCTGTTGGAGAAAAACAGATTTTTGCATGCAAGATGGGAGTTTCCTCAGTTCGCCAAGTCAGTCCCATCTCTGAAAACATGCAGGTAGGTGAATTCTGTCAGGCTGTGATTAGACTCTGGATCCACAGTAACCCTGACCATTATAAAGCACTTACTGATGGATGAAGGAATGATGAACAATATAGATTTGTCAATCATAGTTGTAGCAGTGCTGAATGTATAGATGAGCAGTCTATCAGCTAGAGCTGATGTAGGACAAGAGCTTTGTCGAATCTGTAGTGTTTGGGTGCATTGACTTAAAAATATGAAGACAGTGCACTCAAACACTAGAGGAGATAATGTGGTTGGGGGCACTATATCTATCAGCAACAGGAGAAGGATACAGCTTCGGAAAGAATGTTTGCAGAAGGAAACGGGTTAGTCTGGTTCTCAAGTATATTATTTTATAAAATCTGGAGACTTCACAGTTCCCAGCCCCCAACAATGACAACTATTTCACATGAATTACAGTCTGTTTAACATAGTGTAACCCCACAGTGATTTACACTATTTGACTTTTACGCCTTTACAAGAGTCTAGACATGGCCCCTGCACCCAGTACACCCAAGCTCTTCAAAAAGGGAGAGTTCTTATTAAAAAGATGGGCATATACAGTACCTTAAAGCATAATGTTACATATTTTGTAAGACATACTAGACATAACATTGTATAGGGGAAGTTAAACGTGTTGTATGAGCCAAAATAATTTTACAGTGATTTTCAATGGAAAGAATTTATTCTTATTATTTATAGATTTATTATTTTGTCTTATCAAACAAAAATGCTTAGCATTTCTTATAATGTTCAAGAAATTTTAATAACTGTGATGGAGTATAGATCTAGCAATGTTACAAGTATAAGGGAACTCATAGGATCACTATACAATCTAGTCTAAAATCAGTGTTTCATATCTTCCACTTCTTGCATATGGAGCATAGTAGAGTGATAATCCTCAGTAATTTACATGAGTGAACAATTTGTCATTAATAGGCTGATTGAACAACAGTCTTAGGAAATCTGCTTAGGCTATCTTATTTTGAATCATAAAAAATCCCAATCCAATGTCATTTTTTAGTTTTTGTAATCTTTTGAATGATTTCTTCACTTGTAACTACAAACCAAAAATGAACTGTCTCTGGACTGCACCATTATTTCCCTGATTATAAAAAAAAGACTTTTAAACATTTTTCTTCTTTTTATTTTGTTTAATTCCCCTTTAATATCTACAATCATCACTATATCATCCTCTTTTTCATAATTATTCCATATTCCAAGCTCCACTTTCTTCTGTTTCTTGCCCTTTCCTCTCATAACAAAACATTTCAACAATTGTCTCATCTTCTACCACTTAATCCTGTACAGGGTCACGGGGGGAAGCTGGCGCCAATCCCATCTGACATTGGGTGAGAGGCGGGACACCCCCTGGGCAGGTCACCAATCCACCGCAGGGCAACACACAGACACAGACAACCATTCACACCTAGGGGCAATTTAGAGAAGCCAATTAGCCTAATCCCCACTGTGCATGTCTTTGGACTGTGGGAGGAAACTGGAGTACCCAGAGGAAACCCACACAAACACGGGGAGAACATGCAAACTCCGCACAGAAAGGCACCTGTGCCGAACCTGGGGCTCAAACCCAGGATCTTCTTGCTGTGAGGCGACAGTGCTAACCACTCAGCCACTGTGAATTAAGTTGCAAAGTGAGCAGGTGAGAATTTATCACTGAGTATTTTGCTGTACACTTGTGAGTATCACATTGCCAGTGTTTGGCAGAACATACGTTTGGGCTAGGCACATACTAAATATTTATCTACAAACCACTAGAATCAGAGAGGATAGCACTGGTATTTGAACACATCCCTAGTATTAACCCATGGATATTGAATAATCTACAGTTTTGATGCTCATTAACAAAGATTATACCACAGTGCATTTTAAAGGCTTAATTCTGAAAATGTTGATTAATTTTTATATAACAGCAACTCTGACAGTATTTTCCACTACAAGGTTTTTTATAAAAAGCTCATTCTAAGACATCTGTTTTTTTGTAGTAATAATTTACATAATTACATACAATAATTTACATTCATGAGGTAGTAATTATAAATCCTTAATACTTATACATTATTACATTACATGGAAAACCATTCCAAGTTGTCAGGAAACAGGCTGGAGAGAATGCAAATGCAGATAAGAGGTTATTTTAATAAAGTAGGCAGAGAAATACAAGGGCATAGGCAGAATCAGTGTCAGTAAACGGGCAGTGGGTCACTAGATCAGACAAACAGCACATAGTCGACGTAGGCAGAGGAAAGTCAAGTAAACAGGCAGTGCTCATACACAGAAGTAAACTATGTATCGCAGGTAAATCCAAAAAGACACAAAACAGGGGCATAAAAGGGTCATACACAGAAAATCTCTTGGAATAACAAAAGGTTCAGTGCAAGAATCACAAAACACTCAACTACTGCTTTGCAAAGGCTAAACAGTGCAAACAGTACTTAAAAAGTCTTTGAGGGTAGTATGGTTTGAGCGCACCTGTACTCAATCGCAATTCCGGTGAATCCTAGATCGGGAAGTCGGCCATGTTGTCAACCTCCATGTCCTCCTGGGAGTACGAGTTCATTTCTGGATCAGAGCCATCTTGGTTGTAGTTGAACGAGTCAGTGTCCATGTTGCGCAGGTGGTCCAGGTTATTTTCAGTAATTGTATCTGTGGGCGGAAGTGTGGGTGATATGAACTGTGGTGCCAGTGGAGCACTGACAGGAATGAATCTTGGTGCAGATGTAGGTGTGACACAAGTAAATGTACTACAGTTATGTCTGTGCAGTTTGTTTAAAGATTTCAGCACATGTGCATACGTGCATGGGGTCAGTTTGAAAATGGTAATGTAGATTATAAATTAATGTACTGTAAAATAAATGGAGCAGGATTCAGAATTCAGCTCATGGGCAGACACTCTAAGCCAGTCATCCAATTTGGGAATGAGGTATGGCTATGAGATTGAGGCTTAGAATAGAAATCAAAATAGCCAAAGGTATGTTAATTACAGTAGAAATCAAACACAATCAATTGCAAGATTTCCACATTTTTGCATGTTCTCCTTTCCCTCCTTTTAAACCTCCCTCTCCAATTGCCTGCAAGACATGCAAAAAGATGAAAACTGTGAGAAAGACCAACATTTTTGCGAACAAGAAAAACACTAACCTGTCAGATATAAAACTGCAGACTGGTCTTTTTTAGTCTCTCCTGCTCTCTTAACTCAAGCCAGGATCATGTGAGAAAAAAACTAAGGAATTCATTAAATAATAACTGTGAGCATGCAAAGATAATAAACAGCATACTAGTTATGAGCACAGACTAAAGAATTTCTCATGTAAACACACGAACCACTTTAGACACACA
Organism: Chrysichthys thysi; assembly: GCA_030068315.1. NCBI lineage: Eukaryota > Metazoa > Chordata > Actinopteri > Siluriformes > Claroteidae > Chrysichthys > Chrysichthys thysi. The sequence goes on from JAQLOM010000032.1 coordinate 14,920,945, forward strand.
CATTTGTGATATCAGTGATTTACTGATGGGCTGTGAGGAATTCACATTGTTCAGTTTTCATAAATAGTCTCAGATTTTCCAATTTGATTACAGGCCTGTTTGGCTTGCAGAGGTGGGACATGATAAACATTTGCTAGAGGAATAATTGTATTGCCAATAACATATACAACAGCAGGACAGTTGAGGACAGTAGCAAGAAAAATCTATAACAATGAGACAGAAGGAAATAAAAATGCATTAATACATTAAAATGAAAAACCTCATTATATCCCATTTCCTTAATACATCACAGGTTGAATTTCAAGCTAGCAATGAGTGTAGCATAAGACATAATTTTAAAAATTAAAATACAGGAGACTGAAATTTCTTTAGATAAATTATACAATAATCCAACAATTTTTCCTACATTCCACTCAAGCATTTTGAAACAAACATATACTTTTCAAGCACATAGATGTATGTTAGCTAGTTTACAAAAAAAAAAAAAACCCAACAAAAACCCATTCTACATCATTTTGGCTTCTAGTGGTCATTTTAACCCTTCAGGAGTAATAGTAGTAGTAATTGTAGTAGTAGCTAAAGTAGTAGTAGTAGTAGTAGTAGTATCACTGTGATCAGGATGACCATATTTTGATCCCCAATATAGAGGACACTGGGAGCAGGATGGCAAAATGGGCAGATGGACACCTGCAAAGTGAATGTAGAAAACAAAAGCTAAATCTCTGACATTTTAAGCGATGCTGCCTCAAACACATTTTTTCACATTTGTCTAGGAAAAAGAGGATGTATGGTCACCATAACTCTGATGTATTAGCTTAAATGAAATACTTCTAATACTAAATCAAATGTGCAACCTCCCAGACACTGTATCCAAATGAACTCTCATTTTGGGGTTAGCATGAATGAATCATCAACATAAATTTGCACAAATCTATAAAATGCACATCCAATAGATCACTTACAAAATGCATTTTAACAGATGATCACATTATATTCCGTGTCAAGTTTAGCCCAATAATTAGTCTCAATATTCTGTAGCACCTGTGGTAAGTTTACAATATACTGCAAAAGGAGAAATGATAATGGTATTGTCCATTCAGAGCTGCCCAGACCTTCTTCTCCACAGCCGCCTCCTCTAGGGGGATACTGAGGCATTCCCAGTCCAAAAAGGGATATAGTTATTCCAGTGCATGCTGTAGATGCTGCACCAATCCACCTGCCAATCTTCTGCTCTGTTTCTCACCAACATACGAACAGACCCTAAGATATTTAGAACTCCTCCAAATGGGGCAACAAATCATTCCCAACCTGGAGCAGGCAATCCATCCTTTCTCAGGTAGGAACCATGGCCTCAGATTGGAGGTTCTAATTCTCATCACAGCTGCTTCACACATGGGTGCAAACTGCCCCAAAGCAGGCTGGAAGGCACAGCTCAGTGAAACTAACAGAACCACATCGTCTCCAAAAAGCAAAGATGTGATTTGGATTCTGGGGAAACCAAACTTGACACCCTTGAAATTCTGTCTATAAAAAGTCTGAACAGAATCAGTGACAGAGGGGAGCCCTGGAGGAGTCCAACACCAACCAAGAATGATTTTGACACATTGCCAGCAATGTGAACCAAGCTCTTGCTCCATACAGGGACTGAATGGCCCATAGCAGTAGGGCTGTTTTCCATACTCCTGAAACACCCCCAACAAAATACCCCAGGGGATATGGTTATATGCCTTTTCAAAGTCCACAAAGCACATGTAGTTAGGGTAAATGTAGACAGACTTTCATCTTACCACCCCAGTGTGACAAATTAGTAGCGTACACACAACACTGAAAGGACGTGCCAACCAATTCAGCCCAATGACATAAGGAACCCTAAGAAACTCAGGGCGAATCTTATCCACCTTAATGCAATAGAAGTCCTGCTGAATGAGGGAGTTGAAGATCTTACAGACAGGAGTCTTTGCCTAGGATGTCCTAGTGCCAAGTGCACTTATGCTCAAACACGTTTGTTTGTTATAGACAAACTGTGATCAGCACAGACATCCAATAACAAAGCTCCACTCAGGTGCAGATCATGTAGGCCTTCCTCCCAGTCACACCCAATGTTCCCTCTAATTTTTTTTCAGGACTGAGCAAATTGAAATGTGTCTGTGGGGGTTGGCGGTCTGAAAAATCATGTGCACGGCAGAAACAAGAGGCCTGCGCGATTGCGCACGTGCGCAGCTTAGAGAGAACATTGGTCACACCCCTCCAGGTTTTACTGTTATTGCCCATGTGAGCATTGAAGTCCTCCAGGAATAACAATGGAGTTCCCAGAGGGAGCACCTTCTGGCACCCCATACAAGGTCTCCAAGAAGACTGGACAATCTGAACTAGTATATGCATAGCCTCAGAGAACAATGCATAGCTTCAAACAACAATCAGAGCCTGTTACCCTTTCCAAAGTCGCAGGGAGGCAACTCTACTGTTCTTATCAGATACAACACCAATGTATTGTCAGGTGATCCAGTCAGGTGACCGCAAGGGAGAGCTCAGCTTGGTTGGGTTAGGACATAAACATGAAGTCCTTTCACCTCGACGTTGTTCAGACATCGCGATTCTCTCCCACGTCATTGAGCTCCCTTTTCTTCAGTTCCGTCTGCCGTTTGGGCTTCCCTTTCTTCAACACCAGCACCTCCGGTACCATGAGTAGTGAACCTTTTTGTATTTTCGGTCACCAGTTTAACGGTAGATGGGAAACTCCATCCATGCTGCTACTTCTCCCGAAAGTTTTCTCCCAGTCAGCAGCTTTACGGGGTTGGGGATCGTGAGCTGCTGGCCATCAAGTGGGCTTTGGAAGAGTGGCGGCACTGGCTCCAGGGTGCAGTCGAGCCATTCCTGATCTGGACCAACCACCAGAATCTGAACCACATCTGCGCCGCGAAGCAGCTCAACCCCAGACAAGCAAGATGGGCCTTGTTCTTTGAACCCTTCAATTTCCTCCTGGTCTATCGCCCTGGTTCCAATAACTCTAAAGCCGACGCCCTGTCCTGGCAGTTTTCCTCCTCCTCCACACCAGACCCGGACCCCGAAACCATCCTGCCAGCTCATTGGATCATCGCTTCCCTTCGCTGGCCTTTGGAGGACTCCATTAGGAGTGCATTGCCTGAAGAACCAGCCCCCCCGAGACACCAGCAAGCTGTCTGTATGTTCCCACTCAATGTCGCCAAGAGGCTTTGGTCTGGGCACACTCATCTCCACTATCCGGGCACCCGGGCCCCGACCACACTTACCAGCTGCTCCAACGGGCCTTCTGGTGGCCATCCATGTGGAAAGAGGTCCGGGAGTTTTTCTCTGCTTGTAAAATCTGCGCCCGGGCCAAGTCACCTACCTCTCTGTCTGCAGGGGATCTTCAACCCCTCCCAGTCCCTCGCTGCCCTTGGTCACACATAGGGCTGGACTTCGTCACCGGACTCCCTCTTGTTGACGGGAAGGACACCATCCTCACCATTGTTGACCAGTTCTCCAAGGCAGTACATTTTGTGGTCTTATCCGGACTCCCCTCCGCCAGAACCACAGCGGAATTGGTTTTGGAGCACGTGGTCCCACTGCATGGGTTTCCGAAGGATGTTGTCTCGGACAGAGAGCCTCAGTTTATTGCCAAAGTGGAAGTTGAAGTACCTGCTGCCCAACAGTTGGTCTGCCGGTGTCTGTCGGCATGGATAAAGGCTCGGGCAGCCATTGCCCGGGCCAATGCAGACTGCAGCTGCCGACACCCCCCCCGGGACACTCTTTTCAACCGGGGGACTGGATTTGGTTGTCTACTCGCCACCTACGGCTGCACTCAGAACCCAAAAAGCTCACACCCCAGTTCATCAGTCCATACCAGGTCATCACCAGGATCAACCCGGTCACCTATCGTCTGCAACTCCCGACGTCCCTCAAGGTTCACCCCATATTCCATGTGTCACAACTCAAAGCTTACTCCACCTCTCCATTGGTCCCCCCTTCTGCTCCCCCGCCGCCTCCCTGGAACATCGATGGCGGGCCGGCTTACGTTGTGTGGCGAATCATGGGCTCCCGCCCTTGGGGTCGTGGTGTCCAGTACTTGGTGGACTTGAGAGGGTTACGGTCCCGAGGAACGCTCCTGGATACCCTCACACTTTGTCCTGGATCCGTCCCTCATCGCGGACTTCCATCATTGCCGGCCTGACTGCTCCGGACCGTCAGGGGCCGGTCCTAGGAGGGGGGTCCTGTCAGGTGATCCAGTCAGGTGACCGCGAGGGAGAGCTCGGATTGTTTGGGCTAGGACATAAACAGGAAGTCCTTTCACCTCCGCGTCACTCAGACATCGCAATTCTCTCCCATGTCATTGAGCTCCCTTTTCTTCAGTTCCGTCTGCCATCTGGGCTTCCCCTTCTTCAACACCAGCACCTCCAGTACCGTGAGTAGTGAACCTTTTTATATTTTTGCTCGCCTCCTGGTGGGATTCCGCGTTATGCGCGAAGGGTGTTATAACATTAAACAGCATGTGTTTCCTAACCTGTTGCAGCTTGCTCCGCATTTGGGTCAATCCCACACGCAACAAGGGCGTTTCTATCACACATCTTTATCTGTGTTTTCTGCATGCCCTGACATGTATAAGTACACAACCTCTCCCTCAGGGCAAATCCAGAATAGAACGGAGTCTAGCTCCTCTCCAGAATAAGTGCTGTGTATTGAGGTAAGCCTGACTATATCTAGCTGGTATCTCTCAACATCCCACTCAAGCTCGGACTCCTTTCTCACCAGACAGGTAACATGCCACATCCCTAAAAACCTCCAGACACTCACAGACAAGCCAGGCCTGTCTCCAAAGTGGGTCCCCAGGAGTCCTATTCTGGGCAAGGTATCTTGGTTCTGATTTTTCTTCTTATAGAAAAGTCTTTGGAATTGCAAGTCTGGTCCTTCACCCAAGACCATTTTGTTTTGGGAAAACAAAATGGCATACCATGTCCCTAAAGCCAGTTTTGGCAGCCAGGGACCACACTGCCAAGGTCTCCACCTTTGGTTGCTGCCTGATCCATAATGCACCTGACCCTGATGGCTTCTCCTGCAGGTGGTGGGCTCACAGGAGGGCATTCCCATGTAGTTCTTTTGGGCTGGGCCCAATGGTCCCCATGGGTAAAGGCCTGACCTCCAGGCACTCACAGACAAGCCAGGCCTGGCTGTAAGGTTGCGCCTCAGGATCCCTATTCTAGCAAGATATCTTGGTTCCTGATTTTTTTTTTCTTATAGAAATGTTTTTGGAATTGCAAGTCTAGCCCTTCACCCAAGGACTGTTTTGTTTAGGGAGACCCTATCAGAGACAAATTGCTCCTGACACCATGGCTCATAGGATCACTTGGACACTCATATGCAGTGGAACCTTGGTTTGCAAGCAAAATTCGTTCCAGAGATGTACTTGTAATCCAAAGCACTCATATATCAAAGCGGGTTTCCCCATAAGAAATAATGGAAACTCAGATAATTCGTTCCACAATCCACAAATATTCACATAAAAATGATTAATACAAAATATAAAGTAAAAATACATAAAACAAAGAAACCGGAACTTTAGCTTTGAAAAGAATCGTAGCTGGTGTGAGGGAGATGAGAGTGTCAGAAACAGGAATATCAAAGGCTACAATAAAAACACGGAAACTAGAGTACAAACGAGTCAAAACATGAGCAAGGTTAAACACTAGAACATGGCTTGACAATAGCGTGGGAAAATGCAGACTAATGCTTCGCAAACTTAGCATTTATGAGTCAGTCTATTTATAGTCTATATAATTAGTCCTAATGCAGAACACCTGTAGTAACCTAGGTCAGTGTTTCTCAACCGGGGTGCCGCGGCTACCTGGGCTGCCGTCTGGCATCCTCAGGGGTGCCGCAGAAACGTGGCTGTGTCATGTTAGCGTGGGACTGACGGACGAGACGGGA
>JAQLOM010000032.1:14972376-14985404 GCA_030068315.1 Chrysichthys thysi
CACTGTGTAATCCCATTGTAATCCAGGCTTTGTTCTGTCTAGCCTGGTCATGATGTATTCAGGTTAGCTACTAGGGTTTTGTTCTCTTTTTAGTTAGATCTGTTGTATTATGTATTTACATCTGTTTTCATCTATGGATAGCTCCATTTTCACTGCTGTTAGCTGTTTGATACTTCTACAAAATACTACACTAGGTGTTATTCTGGCACTTATTCACTTGGCACGTCAACTTTCTTTGCCTAGAAATTCTACTGTTCTTGTACCCGACTTTTGCACTTGTTGTATGTTGCTCTGGATAAGAGCGTGTGCTAAATGCCTGTAATGTAATGTAATGTAATGTAATGTAATGTAATGCATACAGGATTTGCAAAGTTTAGTTTGCCTATGTGGACTTTATTGCCAAGCCTGTTCTGATTAACTGTGTTTGTTTGCTTTTCTGTTTTTTTTTAATTCGTTGTTGGTTTTCTCATGTTTTGTCTTGCCTTTGATATTCAGATTGTACCTGGTTGACCCCTGCCTCTTATTTGATTTGAGATTGTATGTTGCTTTTGTACTTTTGCTGACTTCATTATAAACCCATTTACCTTTTATACTGTCTCCAGCCTGCAAATGTGTCTGCCCAAACCCTGCTCGCGTGACAGAAAGCTTCACCATAACCGGGACGCACCAAGATCACCCTGGATTCAGAATAAGTTTATGACCACCACGGAATCACACTCCTCAGCCTCCCTGGAAAAGTTTTTCAATGGTATTGGAGAGGAGGGTCTGACAGATAGTTGACAGAAGGAACAGTGTGATTTTTGTCATGGCTGTGGAACACTTGACACATGACACTTTCATCCTGGCCATGGAACATTTGACAATCTCTATACACTCAGTAGGATACTCGAGGGTGCATCGGAGTTTGCTCAACCATTCCACATGTGCTTTGTGGATCTGGAAAAGGCATTTAGCATTTCACTCAGGGTAACTTGTGGGGTGTGCTCTGGGTGATTTGGTCCTTGTATGACCAGTGTCCGAGTTTGGTCCATATTGCAAACAGCAAGTCAGATTCATTCTCTGTGGGGGTTGGACTCCAGCAAGGCTGCTCTTTGCCTCTGGTTCTATTCATAACTTTTATGGATACAGTTTCTAGGCACAACCAAGGTGTAGAGGGGTTCTGGTTTGGTGGCCACAAAATCTCATCTCTGCTCTTTGCAGATGACATTGTTCTGCTGGCTTCATTGAGCTAGGACCTTCAGCTCACACCAGAGTGGTTTGCTACTGAGTGTGAATAAGTTGTGATGAGAATCAGCACCTCTAAATCCGAGGCCATGGTTCTCAGTCGGAAAATGGTGGGATGCCCTCTGCAGGTCAGTAGTGAGGTTCTGCCCCAAGTGGATGAGTTTATGTACCTCGCGGTCTTGTTCACAAATGATGAAGCGGGAGATCGACAGGCAGATCAGGGCAGTGTCTGCTGTAAAGCGCGCCTTGTTTCGGTCTGTCATGGTAAAAAGACAGCTGAACAAAAAGGCAAAGCTCTTGAAAGACTGGTCAATCTATGTTCATACCCTCACCTATGGTTATGAGCTCTGGGTAGTGATGGAATGAACAAGATCATGGTTACATGTAGCCAAAATGAGTTTACTTCGTATGGTGGCAGGGCTTTCTCTTAGAGATAGGGTGAGAAGCTAAGCCATCCGGGAGGGACTTGGAGTAGAGCCGCTGCTCCTCTGCATTGAGAGAAACGAATTGAGGTGGCTTGGGCATCTGATAAGGATGCTTCCTGAATTACCTCCCTGGTGTGGTATTTCGGGCATGTCCAGCTGAGAGGAGGCCCTGGGGTAGACCCAGGACATGGAGAGACTATGTCTCCTGGCTGGCCTGGGAACACCTTGGTGTTCCTCTAGAACAGCTGGAGGAGGTGTCTGGGGAGAGTGATATCTGGACCTCGCTGCTTAGGCTGTTACCCCCACAACCCGACCCCAGATAAGTGGAAGAAGAAGAAGAACAAGATGATGATGATGATCATAACCACCATGTTTTTACAATATTTGGGGCAGGTTGTCCCAGTCACCTATGATGTTGTGGAATTTCCCCTGAATGGCTTCCTACTTAAGTGCAGATAATTTTATGAGGACCAGGTGTGTATGGAGTGTGTCTCTGTGAGGTGGATGATCCTTTGGCTCACTGGACTAGCGTACTTGTTTGCTGAGCACCTCATCACAATTGAGCACCCATTCCTCCAGAACCTGAAAGACTTTAGTGAGATGCTCAAGTGGTTCTAGCAGCCCTTCAGAGAGGCAACCACTCCAAAGCACCCTCCAGTGTTTGAAAGGGAGGCAACTTCTCCAGAGCTCCCTCTAGTGGCCAAAAAGTAGTTAAAGGACAACATAAAGTCTGAACCCAAGCCTGAATACAATCCAGAATCCAAGTCCAAGTTAAAGCCTGAATACAAAAACATTGAATCCAAGTCCAAGTCAACCTCTGAAACAAAGTCCCTAGAACCCCAGCCCAGGTCAGTTCCAAAGTCAGCTCCAGCATCCACATTTTCCAAGTCATTTCCTGTCACAGATCCTAAGCCAATTCTATCCTGCTTAGCCTGTACAAGCCTCAAAATCTGAGCATGCTTTCAAGCCTGTTCGTGTGTCGCAGCAAGTTCCACATTCACCACCTTCACCTTTTCAATCAGTTACAGCTAGTTACTGTGCCAACACCAGAACATGCTACTATGTCAATGCCTGCCACAGTCAAAGAGCCTAGTACCATGTCAATGCCTACTACAATGTGAACACCTATTGAAGTCTCAGACCAAGCTTCAGGTTCTGTCTCAGACCAAGCTCCAGCTTTTGGCTCAGACTAAGATCCAGCTCCTGTATTAGAGCCTTCTCCAGCTCCTGTCACAAAGCAAGCTCCAGTACCAAAGCAAATGCCAGTTCAAATTTCCAAGTATGTTCCAGTCACAGAATCCAGTCCAGTGCCAGTCCCCACAGTCTCTGAGCTGTTACTAACCTCTAACCTTGCTCCAGTCCCTGAACTGGTTCCAGTTAATGAGCTTGTTTCATCAGTCCCAGAACTAGAGACTGCTCCTAGTCACAGGGCCAGAGCCTGTTTCTGTTCCAGTAACCATCACAGGGCAAGAGACTGCTCCTGTTCCACTTACAGTGTCAGAACCAGAACCCATCAAGGTCTTCACAGTCTCAGTTCCAGCCTCAGGACCTGTTCCAGCCATAATTCATGTCACAGCCTCTGTTGCACAGACCATTCCAGTCATAGAAACCATCACAGTCACAGTATCATAGTCGCAGAGCCTGCTCCTGGTAACATTGAAGAACTGCTTCCAGTCCAAATCACAGAGATGGTTCCTGCTCAAATCACTTCTTCAGTTTTTACATCTGCTTTGAAACCTGATCCAGTTCAAGTCGCACGGCCAGCTCCCAGTCCAGTCACATGGCCAGCTGTTAATCCATATCCAGTTGCACAGCCTGCTCCTGATCCAGTCACACGACCTGCCCCTGATCCAGATCCAGTTGCACAGCCTGCTCCTTATCCAGTCGCACTGCCTCCTTCTGATCCAGTTCCTGTCAGTGAGCTCACTCCAGCTTCTGTTCCAGATCCTGTTCCTGTCACAAAGCCCTTTCTAGTTCCTGATCCTGTTATCATGGCGCACACTGCAGTTCCAGATTCTGTCCCTGTTGTTGAGTCTGCTCCCATTCCAGTTCCTGTCCCTGTCAAGGAGCCTGTTCCATTTCCAGTTCCTGTCACAGAGTCCATTCCACTTCCAGTCCCTGCTCCGTAGCCTGTTCCAGTCCCTGTTCCTGTCACAGCACCTGTTCCAGTCATGGATTCTGCCCTCACAGCAAGAGCATGGCATGCTATCTCAAGCTTTTACTGCAAGCTGCGCATCCCAGAGGATCTCTGCTGTGTTTAGCACTATGGACAATGTTCCCAGGTTTTTCAGAACTTCAGATCTTTTTTCCACTTTTAACATGAAATAGCAACCACCACAATTCAAGGGGAAAAATACATAGGAAAGTTTTGGAGAAAAGAAAAAACTTAGAATAATCTATTTCACACACTTTTATAATGGAACATGTGACTATGCTCCAATTTACAAATCATTTACAAACAAATTTCATTCAAACTCAAGTAATTATTATATAATTTTCATACACATTCTTCATTCTATATTAGTTTTACTTCAGTTTATATACTAGAGTAATTATTGTATAATAAATGTGGTGCAGTTACACAGCACATAGCATTGCCATCACACACGCTTGGATTCAGGTTCTTGTCTGTGTGGAGTTGTGCATGTTCTTCTCATATTCACATGAGTTTGCTCCAGGGTGTATTAATGCCTCACACCAAATGTTTCCGGGTTTCTAAAGATGACTGAATAAATACTGTGTAATAAGCTTTGAGTTGAACAACAACAGACAAGAAGTTAAAGTTTAAAGTAAAAAAAAAAAGAGAAAGCATCATGTTTATTAGAAAATGTGATAAGCCACTCATTCAATTGAAAGTTTGCAAGATGTTGCCAGGAGTGAAAATCGATAGTCTGTAAAACTTCATCAAAGAAAAACATTCATTCGTTTATCCATTTTCAAGTTCATGGTCATCATTCCACTTGAGACAGAGGACATAATAACAGTAATTAGTTTATTTTGACAAGTTTGGCTGAGGTTCATCTTCTAAACAAGATTTTCCTCTGATGTTCTTATCATGAATTGCATTGAGCTAGGATTTCTGATGAATTGTTGCATGAAGTCTTGCTTTTGGCAAAGACAGAGGTGCTTGTTGTGTAGGTTTATAATGATTATTCTGCAAACATTGCTCATATCTATTTTGTACACTGCAAAAAAAAAAAACAGTTATGGAAACATATTAGTAAAATATTTCACAGTCAACAAGTAATGTGGCATAACATTTTTTGAAAACACATCTAACAACAGAATTATATAATTATTATTATTATACCCTGAGTGACTTTGCACATATGCTCAGGTTGGAAGATGCATTGTGTACCTTAGTAGTCTGTTGCTTCTGTGTGGGAAAACTTCCATGAAAGTAAAATCAGCTCTCTCTTTGAACAGGCTGTTTTGGCAGTGGATAAATATTTCTTATATTATCACACCATCAATAACAGATAACATTTAATCACCAGGGTATTTTGAGAGCCATAGAAAGTGAGAGAGGAAGAGAAACACATTGCAATGCCTCAACGAGAAAGCAAGAGATGAGAAACACTCCCACATATGTGAAGGAAATATTGGGTGAGGATTAGACTGCAACTTTCCTTCCTTTCCAGTCCATATAACACCTCCCCAGTTACTAGTTCAGATATTAGTAGCATATTTCTACCTTTATATTTTTATGTGTATTTGTTTGAAGTCAGATACAATTTCTACCTTGTATAACTGTTCCATTAAAAAAAACGAGATGTACATAAATATATACTTTCAGATTATAGTTACTCTACCAATTGCGGTATTTTTTTCCATTTCTAATACTTTAAAGGTTTCAATAATAAAATAGTATATATTGAAAAATGTTTTCATTTAGTTCCTATGAGCATGGTATGTGATATGCCCATTACAAAAGGGCTTCTAGATTGTCAGGGTGGTATTTGATTTGGCTAAAATGAGTTCATGAACTCAATGTAGTGGAAGTTGAAGATACAATTTTATGCAATGTCATCACCTCAAACCTCCCATGACTCTAAACAAATTTTTATTCTGTTCAACAATGAAAATAGCACACCAGAGAGAATACAATGTTTCCCCTTAGACTGCTTTAGAGCAAATTTACTTTGACATTTTAAAGAAGAAAGAAATTTGCATTAAATTGTTCTATTCTGAGATAAGGGGTCTGTATTTTGCATACACACTCACTGACTACTGTACTACTTTATTGTTTACTGACTTACTTAATTAGGACCACCTGTACACCTGCTCATTTATTAGGCCCAATTACCTAATAATGTCACAGCAAAGAAATATATTAATTCATGCCAATACAGGTCATGAGCTTCGCTTAATGTTCAAGCAAACATCAGAATTGGGAAAATATGACTTCAGTGACCATTTGAGTGACCACATAACAAAAAGTGCACAATGGACTGATCCTTAAGACAATTTTAGTTGCTAAAAAGTTCAGTTTCAGTGAATCTGTCTGAACTACAGTGCCTTCCATGTTTTGCATTTTTACAAGAGGCAGTGTGAATCCAGAAAGAAGCACCAAAACGATGACAAAGAAGAAGCATACAAAGAATAAAATAGGAGCAATCAGTTTTTTCAAAATGTTTTAAAAATGGAGAATTATTCCAAGGGTCAACCTGAGTACCTTTTAAAGTGGAGTTTGCATGTTCTCCTCATGTCTGCATGGGTTTCCTCTGGGTACTTTGGTTTCCTCCCACAGCCCAAAGACATGCACAGAGCGATTAGGCTAATTTTCTACTCCAAATTGTCTGTGAGTGTGAATGTGAGTGTGAATGGTTGTCTGTCTCTGTGTGTTGGCCCTCCGGTAGAAGTCAGCTGGGATTGGTTTCAGCTTCCCCATGCGACCCCGAAAAGGATTAAGTGGCAGCAGATGAGTGAGTGAGTGTGTGAGTGAGTGAGAATGATATTATTTAGCATGGAAAAAGCAAGAGAGTGTGAAAGTAACTGGAAGTATTCAGTGCCACCATAAGTTCTACTACAGGATGCAAAAGGAAGAGGTAAGGGAGGGGTATTCAGGAGCTTGAATCCTATTTAGTGGACCTTTAACAGCCTAGTTTTACTCTGCCCCAGCAAACTAATCATTGTATGACATCATGATTCTTCTCCATATCATTGAGTTCTCTTCACTTCAGTCCCGTCAGCTGTCTCAGTATTTCTCTCTTCAATACCAGCTCCTCCGGTACCGTGAGTAGAGAACTTTTGTATTTTTTGTTCGCCGGTTTAACCGTAACACCGAATCCTGGTGGAATTCTGCCTTCAGCGCGCAGGGTATTACAACAGTTACTAGCGTGTATTTCCTAACCCATTGCAGCTCACTCCGCATTGGGGTCAATCCCACACGCAACAAGGGCGTTCCTAGAACACATTTTTGTCTGTGTTTTCTACGTGCCCTGACAGGAGTAAGCTCTCTTACTACATGTTAAGCTTTCTCCTAGTAAAACATATTGACTGCAAAGCCTCATGACCACCTCTAAATTTACGTATTGGTTTCCTCTTCTTCATAGTTGTTGGTAGGGAAACTTAAACAAACTGGCTACAATTGCTACTGTATACACTATGCTCACACAAGTCATAAGTAATCCACTGCAAATTATTATGGTGCCATGGATTAACTGTTTGAGGTAGCCATCTTGTTTCAGTCAAAGTAAGCATCTCATGGGTTGATTTACCAGCTTCAGAGGGGACAAGCAAACATGAACGTTTGTCATTAGTGAGCCAATGAAGGAGGTTTTAGAAAACATGAGGGTGACTCCAGCACAAAGATTTGTCTACAATATGGAACAGTTGATATACCTCTGATTGCTTAGAATTCTTACATTTGGACTTCAGTGAATGCAATTTTCACTCTTATCCCCAAAATATTGATGAGTAGTTTACATATAATTTAACTTGGAGATTATTTATCTAAAATAACAGGCTGAGTTTAAGTGAGCACCTGGAGTTCTCCTGAGTCAGAGCATCTACTTTGCTCATAGATGTTGAGTTCTCTGATACGTTGGTCTTAAATCCTTAAAGTTTAATGCCTTATCGATTGGACCTGTTAAATAATTCCTTTTCAGATTGATTGTTTTCTTTGGTTTTCTCTCGCTATGGATCTCACTCAGTTTCTTACTCTGCTCATGTGAGCTCTGAATGTTAAAAGTGAATATGTGCCTTGAAGCTACTACCCAGGACAATTTTCCTATTATTGATAAAAATAAATGCTTTAGGTGACACTTTATTTTGTTAGTTCCTATACTCCCATTGTCATCTATAGTGTTATGAACCTTTTAGCTGATTTTCAACAGGTCAAATGAGTTTTATTTTCAACAACATGTCAGAAAATGTGTCAATGTAGTCCATATGAATTAAACTGAAATTATGACCAAATGATTGCCTATAGATGGTCTACTAAATATCAAGAGCTGCAAACTGCATTTTTCCACAAAAAAAAATGAAAGCCATAAGCACATGTTGATAGACTATAAATTTTCTACTAATTATAAACAACCATAAGCTGCAGCATCCAAATAAAGGATAAGAAAAATATTTTAAAAAGAAAGCTTAAAATGTGATAGTTGATAGTTGATGAAAATAAGCTTTGGACTGTTACACTTTTAACTTATAATTTTAAAATAAAGTGTGATAGTTGATATGTGATGAAAATCAACAGCCAGAAAATGTTGACATATAGATTTGAAATAATTAAGAGACTGAACAATCTGCTGAAGACTGGAGTGACATTATAATATAACTGATGCATCCAAAATATTTTAGGCTTTAAATACTATTATTTGCTGTTGCACATTGAACTGAACTGAGTGCTGAATTACATGAAAATATTTCTTGAGATTTTAGCTAAGCTCATGCTTTAGTACTTTACTTTGATATCAAATCATTGCGAGAACAACAACTCTCAGTCAAGTTCCACCTGCTGTTCCTGTGATATCAGTGATCCTAACCCCTTCTACTTTCCGGACATGCCAGGTTCATCCTGTTGTCATCCTTCACCTGAAATCCACTTGCTCCTGTTGAGGATGGCTCCATACGAACTGTCTTGCACTAAAATCTCCATCAGTAGTCAGTTGAACAGAACAGAATTTATGTTTAAAGTTGAGAAAATCTGGTATTACACAACTGTACTTTTTGACCATAGACCAAATGGTTATACAAGTGAGTTAGTTGTTATGGCACTACCCTTTTGAGTCTGGTTCTTTTATGACAATCATGCTGTGTCTTACATAATTTAAAGAGAAGTAACTTGATGTTGTTTCTGCCTTCCAGTAAAACTGATGCAATTCTCCTACTTCAGAGTTTGTTTACAGCTTTCTTGGTGTGGGCTGAGCCCTTTTGGAATAGTTAGGATAACCGCACAGGATTTTATCATAAAGCATTCTCAAGAGAATTTCTTTCCATTTTAAATAATACTCAACACAGTACATGTACACATAGAATGAAGTGTCAATAAAGAGACTTATTCTTCCAAAAGAATTTACATGGAAAAACAACATGTTTATCAAACCCATTCTCTGTTGGATGTGGAGCCACAATACGGTCAGCATCTTTAAATTGGTGGAATGTACTATTATTTTGCACTTTTGTAGTTGTTTGGTTGGTGATTAATTAGATTTGTAGTGCTTTCGATGACCTGGTCTATCCTGAAGTAACATGAGATTCTTCAGATGAAATCAAGATTTCTGTAAGTTTAATGAAATTATCTTCATTGCCAATACATACAGTAAGTGGGTATGAGAGGGAAAAAATCTGCCTCCACTGTAAGCTGCAAATTTACTTTTCTGTGGCCATATTCTGTTGCATCAGTCCCCAGAAGACACATGCTCGTTGGATTAATTTGGTGCACATAGTCTCTCAGATTGCGTTGCCACAGCCCAATGTTGTGGTTGGGATCATGGATCTTGCGCTCATTCCTCACAGGTTTTAATGAAATCCCACATGCATCCTGTCATTTTTGTTCACTCTCCTCAAACCTGTATATTGGCTCTATTTCCCCAATAGTTGATGAATAATCTGTGTTTCACCTGCTGGAGCACCCCCTCACATAACAGGGTGCCCACACCACCAGAACTAGCAGGTACTGAGCAATTAAATGAAATAATTACTTTCCTGTGTTTTGTGGTATTGCAGGTGCGGCCTCAGCATGGACCTGGGCAAGAGAAAGGTGGTCTTAGATGGGCCATGACCCACTTCAGTCCGTTTGGTCCAGTGCTTTTTGGAGTTTACCAATTTCCTCCAATGCTTTATCTAGAATTTAAGCACTATGGCAGAACTCCTCAGTACATTGACCAACAAGTTACCAGCAGGCTTTGAATGGACCAAGTCGGCATAATCCACATTCGATATTCTTAAAAACAAATTGACCTTAATGCCAGTCCTTCATTTTCCTGACCCTGGGGGCCAGTTTGTGGTGGTAGTTATCTGGACCAGCAGCCTTTTTTGGCATAATGCTGTTTTGAACATCAAACAGTGCACAGAAGTTGTTCAGCACAGCTGGTAGAGACACATCACTATCACAAGCAGGTGTTGTCATCCTGTATTTGGTGATGGCCTGGATGCCCTGCCACATGTGCTGTGTGTTGCTGCTGTCCCAGAAATAGCTGTAGATTCTTTGGCTGTAAGCATGCCTTGCTGCTTTGATCACCAGAGACAGTTCAGCTCTGACTGTTCTTAGGGCTGCCTTGTCATCTGCTCTGAAGTTGGAGTCTCAGATCCTTAGCAGCTCATGCACCTCTGATGTCATCCACAACTTCTGGTAGGAGCTTGTAATGATTGTCTTGGAGACAGTGGTGTTATCATTGCAGTTGCTGATGTAACAGGTCACACATGATGTGTGCTCCTCCTAGTTGGTATTGTTGCCATCAGTTGCAGACTCCTTGAACATGTCCCACTCAGCGTGCTCAAAACAGTCCTGAAGAGCACAGTTGGCTCCTGCTGGCCAGGATCAACAACTGTTTCACAACCAGTTTGGAGCATCTGATGAGCAGTGTGTATGCTGGCATTAGCATAACAGAGATGTGGTTTAAGTAGCTGACACACAGTGCTCATCTAGACAGACCACATATTCAACATGCCTATATTTAGCAGGCTAAATGCCTAAATGCATGACAGCCAGGTGGTCCTTATTTTTTGCTTGCTTTGATTTAGTGCTATCATGCGTGCCAGGCACATAGAATATGAAGTGGAATGCCTTGTCTAGGCAGTGGGACCTAGAGGAGTGGGAGCCTCTGCCCTGGTGCATCATTCAGTCCCAAAGAATTTTGGACCCTCTATGTTGGGCTCTGGACCAGGCCATTTTTTAGGTGCAACCTCAGTGTCTATCATGGGATCACATTTACTGCACGCCCGGGGATTGCCAGGACACTTGAAGGACATAGGCCAGTGCTTCTGGTGGCCTGGTATGGACAAGGATGTCTGGTTCTATGTCATGGCCTGTTTAGTCTGTGCCCAGAACAAGGAGCCACACAAGCACCCCTCTGGCCTAGTTCATCCCTTGCCCTTTGCCTCCTGTCCATGGTCCCACATTTCACTGGATTTTGGCACTGGTCTTCCAGCTTCCCAGGGAATATCTGTCATCCATGTCCTGGTGGATTGCTTGTGTAAGGCTTATAAACTTATTTCCCTGCCTAAGCTCCCTTTGACGAAGGAAACGGCTGACCTGGTGCTCCAGCATTCAATTCAGTTCAATTCAATTTTATTTGTAGAGCGCTTTTAACAACAGAACAATTGCCGCAAAGCGATATATAATGTCCAATTAAAGACTTATTAATCAATAAACATATCCATAATTGCATGTATATATATATATAAATATATAGATATATGCCTATCCCTGATGAGCAAGCCTGTGGCAATGGTGGCAAGGATAAACTCCCTCAGACGACAAGAGGAAGAAACCTTGAGAGGAACCAGACTCAAAAGGGAACCCATCCTCATTTGGGTGACAGCTAGTGCTATTATAACAACCCACATCTACATCCATGTGTTATGTGGTCAGTTTAGTTGTAGAAGCAGTTCAATTTGGTGTAAGAATAGTCTGTTCAGCTGCAGCTGATCACCAACGGTGCAAGACGTTCCACGACAATCCAAGTCACGGCCACCGCAGAAGAACCGCCCGTACCAGCGGCAGGCCAGCATCATCCCCAGAGCTCCTGAATGCAAACCGAGGCAGTCTGCATGGGCCATCCCCAGTAGCGGCAAGATGACAACCCCAATCAGGATGGCACTCCAAAAACCGGGAGCAGGACGGCGCTCAATGATCTCTCAGGAACAGCATATGCAGCTCAGCAGAGAGAGAGAGAGGTTAGGTATAAGCATTGCCACATGGAGTTTAAAGGCAATGTATACAAAGTGCTGAGTGCAGACTGAGAACCCTCCAGATCTGCTCCTTTAGCTAATAAAGCAGTTAACAGAAAGCTTCACTAAACAGATATGTTTTCAGCCTAGATTTAAACAGTGAGACTGTGTCTGAGCCCTGAACACTAACTGGAAGTTTGTTCCATAACTGTGGGGCTTTATAAGAAAAAGATCTGCCCTCTGCTGTAGTCTTCAGTATTCGAGGTACTAACAAATTACCTGCACCTTTAGATCTAAGTGGGCGTGGCTGCTCATAAAAGATCAGGGGATCGCTCAGGTACTGTGGTGCGAGACCATTCAGTGCTTTATAGATCAACAGCAGAATCTTATAATCGATGCAAAATTTGATTGGGAGCCAGTGTAGTGTAGATAACATAGGAGTGATGTGCTCAAATTTCCTGGTTCTAGTAAGAACTCTCGCTGCTGCATTCTGGACTAATTGGAGCTTGTTAATACACCTACTGGAACATCCAGATAATAAGGCATTGCAATGATCTAATCTAGATGAGATAAAAACATTATAGTATTTCAGCATCATGTAGTGACATCATGTTTCTTATCTTAGCAATATTCCTCAGATGGAAGAAAGCTCACCTGGTAATATTGTTGACATGAGCTTCAAAAGAGAGACTGGAGTCAATGATAACACCGAGGTCTATTACTTCTGCACACGGTGGTACAGAAAGGCCATCCAGGGTTACTGTGTAATCAGAAAACTTACCTCTAGCTAAATGCGGTCCTAGTACAAGTACCTCTGTCTTATCAGAATTAAGTAACAGAAAATTACTAAGCATCCATTCTCTACTGTCCTTTACACAATCCTCAATTTTATTAACCTGGTGTCTCTCATCTGGTTTTGCTGAAACATACAGTTGTGTGTCGTCCACATAGCAGTGAAAACTATCATGCTTATGAATAATGTTACCCAGTGGGAGCATATATAAGGAAAAAAGCAGTGGGCCTAGCACAGAACCTTGC
>JAQLOM010000032.1:15005994-15018899 GCA_030068315.1 Chrysichthys thysi
GTCAGTCCTGAGCCTTGAACCCACAACCTTCCGACTGAAGGGCCAGTGCCCTGACCACTAGGCTACCACTGCCCCAACAAGCAAAAGAAAGTAAATAACTGTGTGGTGCCTCCACTGAAGAAATACTATACCAGTATACCTGGTAGAACACACACATAAATCCTCAGATATAGTTAACCTGGGGAAAAAGGTTTACAGAGCTGTCCTCACCATCAATGTTTTAATTTATCAAAATAAAACAAATAATGGAATAACAAGGATAAATTTTAACAAAATGAAAAAAAGAAACATTTATTTTACTGTTTCTGTTTTCCTACTTAAAATAAAATAAGAAAAAAAAAACAAGCAGAAATTATACATATACAGTTGAAACCAGATATTTACATACACTTCTGGAAAAAACAAAAAACAAAAAAAAAACCCTTTATTTATTGTCAAATATTAAATCAGAGTAAACTTTTTCTGTTTTAGATCAATAAATATTAACTTTTTTGTATTTGTTAAATGTCAGAATAAAGAGAGAGAATTTTATGGAATTTTTTAAATTACTTTCATAAGTCAAATTTACATACACTTCCCTAGTATTTGGTAGAATTGCCCCGAAACTGTTTCACTTGGGCCAAACGTTTCATGTATCCTTCCACAAGCTTTCTACAATAGTTTGCTGGAATTTTGGCCCACTCCTTGACAGAACTGGTGTAACTGGGTCAGGTTTGTAGGCCTTCTTGCTCGCACTCGCCTTTTCAGTGCCGCCCACAGATTTTCTATGGGATTGAGATCAGGGCTTTGTGATGGCCACTGCAATACCTTGACTTTGTTGCCCTTAAGCCACTTTGTATCTAATTTTGAGTTATGCTTGGGGTCATTGTACATTTGGAAGACCCATTTGCACCCAAGCTTTAACTTCCTGGCTGATGTCTTCAGATGTTGCTTCAGTATATCCACATAATTTTCTTTTCTTTCTCATCTCATAATTTTCTTTTCACGCCATCTATTTTGTGAAGTACACCAGTCCCTTCTGCAGCACAGCAGCACCACAACATTATAGTACCTCCACCATGCTTCACAGTTGGGATGGTGTTCTGACGCTTCAAAGCTTCCCCCTTTTTCCTCAAAAATATACCGTTTGTCATTATGGCCGAACAGTTCGATTTTTGTTTCGCAAGACCACAGGACATGTCTCCAGAAATTAAGATTTTTGTCCCCATGTGCAGTTGTAAACTGTAGTCTGGATTTATGATGGTTTGAAATTAATGGCTTTCTCCTCCCAGAGTAACCTTTCAGCTCATGGTGGTACAGGACTCGTTTTACTGTGGATAATGATTGTCTTACCAGTTTCAACCAGCATCGTCACAAGGTCTTTTGCTGTTGTCCTGAGGTTGATTCGCACATTTCGCACCAAAAAACATTCCTCTCTGGGACTCAGAATCCGTCTCCTTCTCGAGCAGTATGATGGTTTTACATTCCCATGTTTTTTATACTTGTGTATTATTGTCTGAACGGATGAACGTGGGACCTTCAGGCATCTGGAAATTGCACCTAATGATGAGCAACACTTGTGGAGGTCCACAATTCTTTTCCTGATATCTTGGTAGATTTCTCTTGATTTTCCCATGATGTCAAAGAAAGAGGTTCTGTGTTTGAGGTGTGCCTTTATATGCATCCACAGATGCCACCAATTAACTCAAATGGAATCAATTAACCAATCAGCAGCTTCTTAAGCCCAGAATGGAATCATCCGGAGTTTTCTTTTTGTTTAAAGACACAATAAACTTAGTGTATGTATTCTTATGTCTTTGATGAAAGTGATAAAAAAATACATAAAAATTCACCCTCGCTTGATTCTGACATTTAACACATGCAGAAAATATGTTAATATTTATTGATCATAAACAGAAAAAGTTTTCTCTGATTTAATGTTTGACAGTAAAGAAAAAAAAAGCTTTTGTGTTTTTTTTCCTGAAGTGTATATAAATATCTGGTTTCAACTGTATACATTTTTGGGTGATTTTACCTCATAGAAAATGCACACACACAGCTAAATTCATTACTCTTGACTCTCACACCCAAACCAACAATTTGCGCACAAAATGGTGCCCAGAGTCCTATTAACCAGAGCAACACTCTATACCAACTGAAATGGTCCCAAGGCACAGACTACACACAATGTGAAAAATGTGATTCCTGAACTACAGAGCCACAAACTTAGTTTAGTCAGTCTCTGTTATGCTTTGTCACGCTGCGTTAAACCGTTGGGTCCCATCACATTGGTGCGCATAAACAAAAAAAATCGTTGTGTTGTACCAAATGGTGAATAACAGTCAACAAAACAGATTCAAAGTTCACTCACGCAGTTGCAGTCAATCTCAGTCTCAATGTGTTTCAGACAAATGTCACCAAACTCATAAGCTACTAACAAGTTCAGCAGTTCAACAGGAAAACTATCAGAAGTCAAAACACGAGCAAAACAAAACATGGGAAATATTAAAATGGCTTGGCAATAGGAAAACACAGAATTAAACTATTCTAATGAGTTGCATTATGCATGAGTGAGTCTATTTATAGTCTGTCAGATTTGTTCAGACAAGGAACACTGGCATATAATCTCTACTTCAGCGTAGGTGGAGCACAAGACACACTGAGGTTTGGAGACCATTGAGAAACCTGGAAGTCCTTTCCATAGTGGTAGGCATGGCAGAGATCGTTGGGCACACACTGCTAGTGAGCAAAGCCAGTGAGGAAAAGCCAGAAGAGTGCATTGTGCCCATGCTGCGAGAGGTGAATCCATCAAAAAAAACAAAAGGTGCTACTCCCAGTGTGCCTCACATGATAATCCTGTGGGGGGCCTGGGCCTGTAGGTTTGAGCATGGCACTGGACAGGGGTGGACAGGAATTTGGTTTAGCTATGGGGTTTAAGGTTATGTCTTTGGCATAAACATTATGACAGGCTCAGACAGGAACTCAGGCCAGGGGGTATGCATGGACTCTGGCCTGGACGTGACCAGGAAATTAGCTCTGGACTGGCTGTGAAATGAGCTCTGACATGGGCTGTGACATAGACTTGAAACCTAGCAGGAGAAACAGTACAGGAATGAGAATGGGCACAGGAGCAGGGATAAACACTGGAATTGGTATAGGAACTAACATACATTACCTAATAGGAGTTGTAACAGGCAGTGTGAAAGAAACAGGCACTTGGACAATGTTGTGGCAGGAATTGCAACTAGATGAGGAACTGGCACGAGCTTAGTGAAAGGAACTGGATCATGAACTATGTTCTTGAAAGGAACTGGAGCCAGGGCTGGAGTGAACTCCACAACAGGAACAGAGACAGGAACAGGAGCTGGCCGTGCGACTGGATGTGGATCAGGGGCTGGCTATACGACTGGATGTGGATCAGGGGCCGACCATGTGAATGGGCCTTGGCCAGGAGCCGGCCGTGCTACTGGAACTGGTTCTAGAACAGGCTCTGGCTCTGTGACTGGAACATGAACAGGCTCTCAATCAGTGACTGTGACTGGAACAGGCTTTGGTTTAGTGATAGCAATCAGAGTAGGAGCATACTGTGAATGGAACAGAGCAGTTCTGGGTCTATGTCTGGAACAGAAGCATGCTCTAGTTTTGTGACTCTGACTGGAACAGGAACAGACTCTGGTTTTGTGATTTTGACTGGTTCTTGAACATCATAAACATGCTCTGTATCAAATGAAACAGACTTATTAATTGAAGCACACTCAGAGACAGGAGCAAGGTTTGAGGTTATTAATGGCTGAGAAACTGTGGAGACTGGCTCTGGCCTAGGCCTTATGACTGAAACATACTCGGAAACTGGAGCTGATACTTGCTTGGATACTGCAACTTGCATAGTTACAGGAGCTGGCATTGACTTTGAAGCAGGTTCTGTGTCTGTGGTAGACATAGGCATAGCAAATTCTGTGACTTTGGCAGACATTGGAACTATATCAGTCTCTGTGGGTAGAGTAATCTCTGTGGCTATAGCAGGTTCAGTGGCTGTGGCAGGCTTGGTGGCTGTAACAGGCTCCATGAATGTACCAGTCATCACAATTGTATCAGTCTCTGTGAATGCATTGGGCTCTGTTAATGCAGAAGGCTTTGTGGCTACAGCAGGCTCTGTGAATTCAGATGACTCTGTGAATGCAGACGGCTCCGTGAATGGTGCAAGCTGGGCTGCTTGAACAGGCTTGGCAGATATGGGAGCCTGAGCAAACTTGGGATCCTGAGCAGACTTGGCTGGCTTGAGAGCATGAGAAGCCTGGAGAATTTGAATAAGCTTGGCAGGCTGGAGAACTTGAATAGGCTTGGCAGGCTGGAGAACTTGAGAAAGCTGAAGAACTTGAGAAGACATCAAGTCTTCCTTCATTTCTAAAAGAGTCTTTGGTTTGGTTCAGACTGCAACTTATGTTCAGGTTCAGACTTGGATTCAGGTTCAGACGTGGATTCATGTTCAGATGAGGATTTACACTCACATGAGGATTTATATTCAGGTTCAGACTTAAACTTGGGTTCAGACTTGGACAAGAATTCAGGCTTGGACAAGGATTCAGGTTTCCTCTTTCTATTTTTCTTGATTGATTTCTTGACAGGTTTCTCTATGTCCCATTGCTGGAGAAGTATTATGGGCATGGTGGTCATAAACACATTCTGAATCCAGAGAGATCCTGCTGCATCCCAGTTTCAACAAAGTATTCTGTCATGATAGTAGGGTTTAGGTGGACACATGTGCAGGTAGGAAATGGGATAAAATATCCAAAGTGGTTTATTAAGAACCACAGCAGAAGTACCAAAAAAACAACAGGCAAGCTCAGAAATTGAAAAACAGGCAGAAGGTAACACAGGGGAAACCAGGATTATCGCAGGCTAGGCAAAACACACCGAGACAGGAAAACTGGCAGAAGTCAAAACACTAGCCAAACAAAACACAGGAAATATCAACACGGCTTGGCAATAGGAAACCATTGAGTTAAATTATTCTAATGCTTCATGCTAGCACATGCATAAGAATTTATTTATAGTCTGTTGGATTAGTTCAAACAAGGAACACTGCTGTGAAGTCTCTGCTTCTGCATAGGCATGCTGGGATTTGGAGACCCTTGAGAAACCAGGAAGTCTTTTCCGTAGTGGTAAGCATGGCGGAGATCCTCAGGCATGCGCTGCTAGTGAACAAAGCTGGAGAGGAAAACCCGGACAAGTGCGTCCTGCCTGCCCTGTGGGAGGTGAATCCATGACATTTTTCAGTAAACTCCTTTTACTGATGAATTTCAGTGATTAATAAGAGTGTTTGTGCTTGGATTCAATTAGCAATTAGTTTTGTGTGTAATTTCACTGAGGAGTTGGATGCTTCCTGTAGAAATAGTGTATTTCACCCCACCAGGCTTTCGGTGCCAGAGATGCCTTTGCTAGAGACACATAAAAACACATATAACAAAAGACATATAACAAGCTAACAGTTGAGTTTGAATGAATAATTATACTGTACACTTGCTTTTGTATCACTGCTGCTCTCTAACTGATGGATGATGCTACAAGGGCCATTCACCTACTTGTAAGCACATCTGGATAGTCTCAGGAAGGCTGTAATGTCTCAGTTGATGTATTGTCTAGAGGATTATTAATATATTGGATTAGATCAAATGAGTTTTTAGCTTTAAAGGAAGTTAGCCCTTCCAGCTACACAGGGTATCCTAAAAGTCTGAATCCATAGGCAGTTACTTATTTAAATACAGATATTACAACAAATGCTCAGACGGACTTTGCAACCCTTCTGAATACACTGAACACAAGAAGGTTAAACATTTCTTAATGTTTCAGAATGGATGTTGTTGCATGCAGGATGATTCCATCTTAAATTTAATTTAAGAAAAAATGTCTATGGATCCAGTCTCTTAGTGTTTACCGCCTTATAATAGTCATTGGCTGAGGAGAAAACATCAAAATTATTAATAACAAAACTCAAGGATTACCCATATATGGATATGGATAAGAATTTAACTGACTTGAAAAATGTTTTATTAATTCAATATGCATAGCCATAAAAAAAAAATCTCAATATTTTCTGCTAAGTCAGTGTTTACTGTCAGGTTCAGGGATGAACACAAACAGAATGCAGGTGTGGTTCAGAGTTTTACTGCAGATGGCAAAAAGGCAGAGTTACGAAATTGTCAGGCAAATATCAAAACCAGTGACAGGCAGAGATAAACTGATGAGCAGACAGAATAGAGTAGGCAGAAACAAAATTGTAAACCCTGAAAACAGACACTGCTCAAAAACCATAAATCAAACACAAGTAAACAATGGCTTGACAGTAGCTGGAACACAAAGGAGGCAAACTATTGCTTTGCAAAGAAGCACTGAAACTTAGAGTATTAAAAAGTGTCTCTGAAAGAGTGTGGGATTCTGGGTATTCAGATCATGGAAAATCGGTCATAATGCCACACAACGTGGCCTCCTGAGAAATCGAGTCCATTTCTATATCTGAGTCCATGTCACTATAGTCCAAGACCTCCATGTTTTCTGGAGGCGGATGCTCATGGGAATTGTAGTCTGGAAGTGGCTGTGCTGGTGAAGCTGGTTTAAGAGCCCTTGGTATATGAGTGTAAAAATGGGAGTGCAAGTGCATGGAGCTTGTGTGCAGGTGCGGACATGATATTTACAGACCACCATGGTCATATCCTGAGTTTCTACAAGAATGTGAAGACTTTCTCTTGAGTCTACTTGTTTCAGCATTAAAAAGTCATAATTATAGGATACTACAATATTCCTTTTTTATAATGTGCAAGATGCTCTGAGAGCAGTGTTTAACAGGACCCAATCTTGATTTAATAGTTGTCATAAATATTGAAATGGAACCCTCTTCACCTGTATAAGGTAGTGATTAATAATTATTAATAATGTCTGTTTCCCTCTCAATGTTTTCCTGGCTTTTCAGATAACTTTTCCTTGCCACTATCAGCTCATTAGGGATTGCTTGCTCACTGGTGACCAAAATCTACATCTGTATTTCTGGAAAGCTATTGTCATTGGTTGTAAATTAACAAAAGCTTTGTATTAGTTTTCTTCATTAGCAGGCAACGGTTTTTAGAGTAAGCCATGTCAATCTGCTCTGATATGAAGGCACAATATAATTATGAGAGTCAGTTAAGTGCTTCTTTAATTACTGGTCTATTTCTCAGTGACTGGTGAAAATGTAACTGCTGCTTCTCACATCTTAAGTCTGTAATTACTTTTCTGTTATAAGAGAGAAAAAAAATGGGGCTTATGTCCCAGCTTTTTCCTCAAGATACTACCAGGAGGACAGTAAATTGTTGTTTTACTTTAACATCAAAGTCATTTTCAGAGTACTATATTTAGCCTCTCTTTGTCTCTACTTGATGTCTTGTGCAAATAGAGGCAGGTTCTCTTAGGTTGCAACACATAAACTCCCAGTAGGCACTTAGGGCCCCCAAAGGTTCAGTAAGAGACCTGCTGGTTTATTCAAGCTAATACAAAGGGTTTAATACTCTTTTTGATCACAGATTATAGTGTGAAAAAACAGGTCTTGTCCTTCAAATGTTCTGCTGTTCAGAGAATGTTAGAACAAACCATTGTTACATTTTTGTTAATTGTGTCATTTTATTCTCTGTGTCTATGACATTTGTGTCTCATCCTTTGGTGCAGCAATCATTTACACCAGGGCTTTTGTTTGTTTGGAACAAATGCCTGCACCCACATCAGCCCATTCTGGATAAGGTTTGACTGTCAGATTCGGGAGGCGAGACAGGATGCATGTGCAGATATGTAGTGTTTAATGAACAAACAGGCAGGAAAATCCAAAAACACAAGACGAAAGCATGGTCAGGGAAAGCGTGTCAACGAACAGACAGACTGGAGTAGGCTAGGCTAAAGCAGAATCTGGTGAACCAGTCCAAGGTCAATATCAATACAGGTAAACAAGGTACTAGGGACAAAACAGCAAGAGCAAGAACGATATTCAAAAATGGTCATACATGGTAAATCAAACACAGAATCAAAAGGCTTGGCAATAGGGCACAGGAGGCTGAACTAATGCTTCACGACAAGCGAATGTTTGAGACAGTCTTAAATAGTCCTTGTGGTGATGAGTTGCACCTGTGTCTAGTTAAAAGTCAGGTGACCTAGAATGCGACGGTCCTTCGGCCATATTGTCTGAGCGCAGGTGCTCATGGGAAATGGAGTCATCTCAGGGTGGCGGGTTGCCAGTGTTCATGACATTGACACCCCTGATTTACACAGTCAGTCAAAAGAACTTCCATCTTCAGTAGACAAGAAAAAATTACAATACCTAGTTCCGGCAGTAGACATTATCTGTCCTATAATAGCATAAACAAGACTTGTTACAAGACTCAGCTCAGTTCTTTGCCATGACAGCCAATTTTGTCACTGGACATATGAACATCTTATTCAGAGCATTAAGTAAATTGCTTTTTAACCCTTACTGAGAGCGCTGATGGAATCATACAGAAACAATCACTGGATGCCAAAATCACTACTATTTGTTTTCACTAAAATGAACATTTGAGGTCTCAGTCACCCTCATTCATCAAGTTGTGTAGAAATGAGTCTGGTTTTGTTTTGCCATATGAACTGTAGGTCATTAAACCTTTGTACTATATCAGAAGGTGCAACGGGTACTGCTGATGTACATCTAATTCACATGAAGCAGACCATATATTAAGCAGGAGTTTAGTAAACTAATCAAAAGAAAGCATTCATCAGGCTAGTCAGATTTTTTTCATTTTTTCTGCAAAAGAAATACAGAAAAAGCAATTGCAAAAGAAATACGGAAAAAGGCAAATCACAACAGCAACAGCACTACAGGAAAAGCAATAGGAATATGGGAATAACAATAAAGAAAAGCATTTATTTTCATATTTTATTTTATTTTTTATTATTTTGTTTATATTTCTAGATATTCTTTTATTTTTTAATCTTTCTTATTTATTTATTTGTTTGTTTATTTGTTTATTTATTTATTATCTTTTCCCACGTTTATTTTCTTATTTTATTTATGTATTACTTTTTTCCACATTTATTTCCTTAGTATTTGAAAGATTTATTCTATTTATGGCACTCCTGTGACCCCATAGTTTTAGCTAATTCAACTGAGTAGGACCAATTTGAGCTAGATTTTTTATTACTATTAGAATTGATGGAAGATGTAATTAGAGACAAGGTCTTATCCTCACCCTACAGCATGTGTGGTTGCAAGGTGCTAGATAAATAATGCTGAACCACCTGAAAAGTCTCAGACATTTCTGAGTGAGGAGATTCTGGAAGGAATATGCTTAAAGGATATAAGGATATAACATAGGACTAAAATTGACAAATCCTTATTTCAAATAGACAAAATACAAAAGGAAAATAATCAGTATCTGAAAAACAGACTACCAATATCCACCAAAAAAAAAAAAAGCTACACAGTGCTTCAACACAAATGCATCTTTTACTCAGTTGATGGTCTTAATTAATTAACTAATTAATTAATTAATTGTTGAAATGGTAGGCTTAAATTTATACACAGTCCAACCAAACACACTCCAACCAGAGTTTGATCATTCAAATATGCCAGAGATGATGAATAAGGAAAATACTCATGACATGTTTATACCTGTTTATAATCATATTTGATATTAGCAATTTGATTAAGGGCCTACATGTCTCTGTCAAAGATATCATTACATATTACTGAAGCACTATCCTAGTGGTTGGTGCCTTGTGAAAATGGGGGGGGAATTGTCTCCACTCATGTTAATAAAAAAATGGAATAAAATTACTTTTCCCAATAAAATGGTTTTTAATACAAACTTTTTATTTTTTAATTTGTCGCCTCATAATATTGCAGGCCTTTATAACTTTTAATGACCACTTATTGGAAACCACTTATACAGAAAATATATATTTTTTCATACAGTACTTTGATGCATGTGGTATCTCAATATATTTAGGCATATACAAGGCATTGTTTTGAATACATGATGGTCCATAATAAAAATGCAAACATGTTAGAGTTCTAAATTGTTCCACTGTAAAAAAAAAAAAAAAAAAAAAAAACACTTAATTTTAAGGTAATTTACTGGCAGCTTGGGTACAACTGAGCTGAAGAGTCTTTTATTTAAGAACCCAAAAGAGGTAGTTTGGCAGTACTGATATTTGATCAAATAACCCTCATAATTGTTACACAAAGCCTTAACCACTGAGCCACCACAGCTAGCTCCAACTGGCTTCATTCCCCAGTTTAACATGGTAATATGGAAATATAAACTCAAAACCTTAATAAATAATGAAATAAATAAGTTAGCAACACTGCTTTTAAATAGGTTCTGGTCCCTGGCCTTGCTTTTCAATTCTGAATAAAAATAATCTGAACATATTTGTGCTTTGACATTTAATCAACAGGGGACACTCTACTTCATAAATTAGATTAGTAATTTTGTATTAAAAATATCAGTTCTGTGCGTGATTTCATTATCATACAACCCAATAAAACAAAAATGTGTTTACTAAAGATATAGTAATGTAATATTATGAATATGATGTCTTTTGGTTCTACTGCAACACAATACAACAATTAAGCCCTCCTGTCAAATGGCCATGGATGCAATGAAATGCAATTCAAAATGCTACTTGCACCATATGTCAGATATACTGTAAAAAACATTCAGTAGTACATACTGTAGTAATACATTTGAGTACTGGGCAGTATTTTAAATACAATAACTGCAACTAATGAAAATAATGTAGCAAGCAACAGACACATGCTGATTTTTTTAATTGTGCTTCATGTTTATGAGTAAGACAGGTGTGTGTGGGGGGGGGGGGTGAGAGAAGGAAAGGGAATGGCTATTTCTCCAGGGTACTAACATGGATCGCAGCTGTTAAGCTGCAGAAATTTCATCAGCTCAGAGAGGAGCAAATCCTATCAGACATGTCAGTGAAGGGACCAGAGTCTGTTACTAGAGTCAGTGAAGAGGGCAAAATGAAAAACAATGAACTCAAGACACAGTAGTCCACTGCTTATAAGAAATGATAAGGTAGTTCTAGTCAGTATAGTATAATAAATCTGCATATTGTTTGCATTCCCCTTTGAAAATATAGTAAGCAATAAACAGGAATCCCTAAAATATCACTCCCTGTCATTGTCTGAGCTGTCCGAGATATATATTCTGTACCTGTATTATTTAAACTTGATGTAGGTGTGGCCTAAAGGCCTAACACTCACGATGCTGTACAACACAAAACAACACATTAAACATACTTATACAGCCTCAAACAAACTGAGAACACACTTTTAGTTTGATTTTGTCACGTAGGAAGAAATGAAATGTGGACATTTTGTTCTGCAGCAAGGAATATTTGAGAGAAATATAACTTTACAAACCTTTCCATGACTGGCACAGTATCTGTTGTGATAATGATGATGATGATGATGATAAGGATTATTATTATTATTATTATTAGTAGTAGTAGTAGTAGCATTATCATTATTATTATTATTATTATTACATTGAATGACTTCTCACTTGTTTTTTTTTTTCTTAACTGACAGAGATTTTCCATTTTTTCTCACAAGTACCACGAAAAAAACAAGAAAAATTGCATTGTCACAGAACTATCACCAAGATCATGTGAGGGGGCTTCTCCGATTTGTAGTTGCATGATGGTGAATAATACATGAACTTACTCATTAATGTTCTGTGCTGTTTTGTTCTTTATTTTTAAATAAACTTTCAATTTGCAAGTGTATTGCTAATTAATCTGTGTTCTCATTTAAACGTAAAAGTAATACAGAGAAAGATTATGATGTCACTAAACCATCTTTCTCATTAGGAAAGCTACAGCTGGTGGATTATAAACGCACATATTACAAACATATGAATCAGATCAGAATAACTGTTTGAGAGTAAATGTATTGCACCTTCAGCTGCTGATAAAAGGAGAATGCTCTTCATATCTTTTCTCAATTCATATCTTTTGCACTCTACTGCCATCTGTGGAGATGAGAGAGTCTGTATAAACAGAGCATCCCAGAGCCTTCAGACCGTTTCACTTTCTATATGACTTCCATACCTATAATACCATATGTTTCTTATATTCTTTGGGATTGGATGGAGTGTAATGTCTTTTCTTAAGATACAGTAAAAATAAATATATCTCTTTCTTGAGCTGCTGAGTTACTACTATGAGCTGATTTGTTTTCGTATTTGTGAAAGAAAAGTAATCTTATGCATTTGTTATATTGCTATATCATTGCTATTAAGTCATAACAATATAATACACTAACCGTCTAAGGCATGGCGCTGATGAATGAAATGTGGGGTGGAAGTGGGTGTGACCTTTTGTCTAGGTCCAGTCTTTTCAGGAACCAAAGCTGGATCACACACAGTGCCAGCAAAAGGTAAAATAAAAATCTTTTTAACATGTTACATTTAAATAGCTTTGAAGTAATAATATTTCCAATGTGCATGAACATGTGAAGAACCATACTGGATTGAGTAAAGACACATTTTTTGTCTTTATTTATATACTATGTGCTTGTGTGCATAATTATCACCATAATCAATGTTTTTGCTGTTCTCTCTACTACTACTCACAGGAAATGGATACAGGAATATTTTACGGTGGAAGGAATTGAGCAATTAGTCTCATTCCTTTTGACAGTGAGGACAGTGAGCTTGAGGAGAGTGACAGTGAGGAAGAATGGACCACAGAATCAGGTCTGAGGGACAGTTAGGAGGTCAGAATTCAGTCAGTAGAGTAACATAGTACTGCATATGTACTGAATATGTGTGCGTGTGCATGTTTGGTTGTGTGTGTGTGGGGGGGGGGGGGCGACAGTGGTAGCTCATTGGTTAAGACATTGGACAACTACT
>JAQLOM010000032.1:15112543-15125308 GCA_030068315.1 Chrysichthys thysi
CATTCCATTTTTATTTACAATTTGTACTTTGTCCCAACTTTTTTGGAATTGGGGTTGTATACTGTTGGGGGGGATCAGCAGTTAGAGAAAAATCATGAAAGATGTGTTTAGTGTGATTACTCTTGCACTGTTAGCTGTAAATTAGCCTTCTCAGTTTCGTTAGAATTGGTCAAACTAATTCTAATGAACTGTTTCATTAGAATTTCAAAATTTAACAAGATGTAATGGGGATCTCTGAATAAACGGTGCTTATAGGATAGTGAGGGGAAAATACCTCCATGAAGTAAAATAAACACATTTAACAACTGTTTCATGAAAAATAATGTATTTTAATGACACACTTGGTGAGATTCAAATATGAAGCCCTCAGCATTGTTTAACATTGTAAGAGGACAATTGTAAGAAACTCTCTGCTTATGCTTCCCTCGTGTTGTGCTTATTAAACACTTATGGTATTTCTTTTCTCTGGTTTCCAGAATGTTTAGCTGTAATGCTGAGGAGGTGAAGAGGTTGCCGTTCCCTGATGGGGGAAACTACACAGCTGCTCTCCGTGAGGGTTCTTTTGAGCTGTTTGGTGACCGAGTTATCAAACTCGGTACAAACATGTGAGTGGCACCGTACGACTCAACTCTCAAGGGACAGTGACTTGGGGTTTCCCCGTCAAAGTGTAGCCTCATGTTTAAAGCTTTCTGTAAAAATCTAATATTTTATGTAACAGCTAAAACATGACTGGGCATACTGTTACAGGAATATATATATAGGGGTGTTGTGTTGTAGCCCACTGTAAAGCAGAGTTTCTGTTACCACAAACACTGGTTAATTTCAAATAACAGCATGTCTGTAGTGTTATATTCATCTTGCACTACAGCAATTTGCCAATGATTTGATATTGCCAATGATAGTGTGTTATTAAATTAGGAACAGCACGGCACATTTTTAAATTGAACTTTAGTTAATTTAGTTAGTAATAATAAGGTATGCAAAACAAATAGCCTTAACCTCTGACTGTTGGAAAAAGCACTGACACTGGAGATGGCTTACAAAAAAAAGCAAAATAAGCTTCTTTACTATGACATGAACAATTTTACACATTGTTTAAATCCATTTATGTGGATCCTGCACCACACAATTTCCTGTGTAAATTGTTATTGTATAATCAATTTCATGTTTGAATGAGAACATTTCAGCTGGAACTACTGTGTGAGCCTAGAGAATTGGTTATTACAGAAAATTAATCAACCAATCACAGTCGAGCTGCACTATAAAGCATTATAAAACAGATTTGTCAGCACAACTATCAGCACGTATCTAAAACACTGAGTGTTGATTTTCCCATAACAGGTACAGTGTAAGTCGCCCTGTCGAGACACACATGTCTGGAACCTCCAAAATTTCTTCACAACATACAAAGGTAGGAGACTGAGTGTTTTGAATCAATATAGTAAATTTTTTTTTTTTGCATTTATTGTGCATTAAAGCCATGTTTATTAAGGTCAACACAATACCAAACCCACTGGCAAAAGAAGAGCTGAATCTACTTGCTAAACTGATGGGAGGTTTGGAGGTTCGTAAACCAAGCAACACTGACTCTGGCTTCCGGGTTAACCTCTTTGCTACAGACGAGGAAGAAGAGTGAGTTGTTATTTAAATGATCCTCTAATTGCTTCAAACCATGCCAGGGCATACGGTGTACACAGGTTGATTCAGTGCCATAGTTTTTATTTCACTGTAACAGCAATAGTTCTTTGAATGACTCAAATTGTAATTTTTTCCCCCCACAGGGAAGCTTTGATATCAAGGCCAGCAGAGCTCTCTTATGGAGTTATAAATATCCAAGCAACCAAGGTAAGTTGGAATGTGTAGGATGAGACAGTTTTCTATAGTGGCCTTTAGTGTCTAATTATACCATTGCTTATACCATAGCTTTGTTACAGTCTTGAATCTGTTTGCTCAGAAGGTCTCGAGATAGTGATATCACAGATTTATATCAGTGTGCTTTTTTCTAGAGTAACAAATGGCTGATAATATCCAGAATATATAATTTCATGATACTTAACAAAGAATATCATCTAAACTTGGTATAGCTTCCTGCTAGGAGTTTATTTGGAATTTATATTTTTTTTAAAAAGTGCTTTGTAAAGGTCAGTGAGTGCTCCACCACTGAAGAATTGTCTGGGAAGAGTACTTTCCATTTTCCTGTTTCTCTGTAATGTAACAAGCTGCCTGGGTTTTATTGGCCTTTTTAACTTCAAGTGGGGAAAAAAAGAGAGGCTAGTGAGGGAATGACTACTTATAGCTGCTATTTCATACATAGTAAGAGGAACTAACTAAATATGACTGTTTAGTTATGGACATCAGGACAATACAACAACCTGTCCTTGCTTATTTTCCTGTAACAGCATGCCCCAAAGTCTTATTCCTTACAGCGAAACCCAAAGTGCAGAGAAATCACTTATTGCAAATGCTCGTGGCATGTTCTGTCAAAGCTCAGATTAATAGACTTGTCAGTTATTTGAAGAATTACACATTTAGCAGATTGGCTGAGATAAAACCAATAGTGAGACAAGAGACCATTCTTCATGAACTCACTGGTCATTTTTCAGGACAATCAGGCCAATGCAGAATTGGCAAAGATTATGGGGGAGTTCACTGAGTCGGAAGAGCCAGCTCCAAGCTCCAGCAGCAAAGGTGATGACCTTTTGGCCATGATGGATGGCCTTTGATGTGCAATGAATATGCATTTGGCTACTGTAAAGCAGTCCAGGTTGTGCATGGTGTGCTTCAGTGTCTCAAGCAGAGAGCTGAGAGAACGGCCGTCTCCCAAAACAGCAGCAACTAGGAGCTGAAATGTGTTTGTACTGGTAGAGTCGATCATTGTCAGACACTGTTCATCTTGTTGGGGGGCAGCCAGTGTTGGGGATTCTTTAAATCTGAGCAGTTGCTGTGAAGTTAATGTAAAATTTAAACTATGGTGATTTTACTGGACAAGCCACTTGTTCCATCAACAAATGTCATTCATGGACATTGACTCCAGGAACATATAAATTTCAATACAGCAAAGGTATTGTAATTTTTTAAAAATAGAACAATATCATAAGAGTAACAAAGAACCAGCACCATTACAGTACTTACAGGTAACATTAACTATAGAATGATTGTTGATTACACCATACATAGCCTTGCACCTACTGGTTGTAAATAAGCAAACTAGAAAAGGAACAAAAATACTTGTTCCTGTGGAGGTCATCTGTGAACCTAAGGTGTCTGAATGTTACCTTTCCCAAAATAGTACTGACATCCCTTAAATTAAGGTTTGCACTAGCTGTAGCTGTGTTTTACCAATTTGTATTTCCATATCAATCTTGTAAAAGCTTTTCAATACTACACTACATATTCTTTGATCTTCACACTTATCATAACCTCACTGCATTATAATGATACCTGTTTTGCTTAGAGTAGCTTAAGAAAGCACCATGGGATGTAATGCGAATACAGTGTCATCAGTTTTTGTGGTGGAAGTATGCTGCATTTAATAATTAAAATCAATATATATAATTCGACTTGATAGAAATGCAGTGAATCTTGTCCCAACAAAGGAATGTGACTCTTATGTTAAGTCTCCATATGGCAATCAGATATTTATATCTGTTGCACAATTAGAGAACAGAGTAATGAGAGCATATTTTACAGTTTG
The DNA here is from genome assembly GCA_030068315.1 of Chrysichthys thysi. Taxonomy (NCBI): domain Eukaryota; kingdom Metazoa; phylum Chordata; class Actinopteri; order Siluriformes; family Claroteidae; genus Chrysichthys; species Chrysichthys thysi. The sequence continues at coordinate 15,116,238 of JAQLOM010000032.1, forward strand.
AGCATATGTGTACTTGCATAAATATGGATCATGTTGATCATTTTAGCTTGGCTGAATACTTGGCAGCTTGTGAAACTTAGGTAAAATAATTACAAGTAGACCCCAAATTAAGATCTGAATGATTAATGTACTGTTTGTATATAAAAAAAATCAGTTAACTGTCACAGTTAGCTATCTCTAAAATAAAAGCAAACGGATTGAAAGGTCTCTGCTTGTTATTTTATTCTGTGGTCTTGCCTTTTCACACTTTTTAATCTGCCACACACACATGACCTTTAGATGAGAAAAATGAATCCTCCCATTACATGAAATGCACTGGAGTGCTAGAGGTCCTGTAAGTGACCTCACTGTTTAGTAAAAAAAATAGTGTGATTTTCAGCGATTTTAGTATATACAGGTGGATGTATTTTTATGTACTTTATTTTCATTTATTTTACCATCTAGAATACACAATGTGTATATGTCTATAGATGTGTAGAATTGCATAAAATCCCCTTCTTCTAAATATGTGTATAATAAATGCCCTGTTTGTTGCATGCTTAACAAGGTTACTTTTTTCTGTTGTGCATGTTCATTCATTAATGATGTTCATTCATACACAATTCATAAATAAAGTCTATGGAACCAGAACAAAGCGTGCTTCCTACCAATATAAATATATAGTATAGTGTTAACACTAACTTGGCATAGTGTTAACACTAGCTTACCATCACTACTGTTAAATAAATGACATTTTGTGTGCTCTGTGAAAGAAATATGCATGGATCATAACACCAGTGCTATTTTAGAAGTCATATCCTGTGGCAGAGTGTATGTAAGCTCAGGTTCAAGCACTGCACATTCTGCATTCTTGTCTTCTGTGCTTGATTTACTTTAATTTGAATATTTGTTTGTGAAGTTTTATTTTCAGACACAACCTGTAAGCGTAAGACTGAAGCCCCCTGTACTTCTACCAGAGCAAGTTTTAATAGTAAAGCCAAAAAAACATTTGCCGCTGCTCCAGTTAGGAGTCACCACATCGGATCATTCATCATCCACAAATTCAGTTTGGCACAGGTTTTCTTCCAGATTCCCTTCCTGACGTACCCTCCCAATTTTTAGTGGACTAAGGCCTTCTTGTCTTGTGCACCCCAGCAGCTGGGTAACTATGGGCAGTTTAGAGTTGATCTAATCTACATGTCTTTGGATTGTGGGAGGAAACTTGAGTACCCAGAGGCAACCCGCAGGGAGAACATGCAAAATCCACATAGAAAGCCACCTAGCACTCAGCTTTACAGTATGGACAGTCTTGCACCTGATATGTTACCAATTGGCCATTATGGCCTCTGTTAGTATTTTGTGACTGTCTACTTTATGCAAAACAAAAATCTTACTTTTTGTATTAGAACACTGTTTATAACTGCCTATGAGATTAACCTTTATTTCTACACATGAGGAGAGTGCACCAAGAAAATTATGCATGGTACACTCTCTGACTATAAAGCTGTCAATATCAATTGCAGTACCTAGCAACTTGGTTTGCTTATCACAAGGGAATCTATGTTTTTTCTCCTTCCTTTTTTTTGATAATCCTGTCACATATTGAGTAACAGATAGTCTGCTCCTGTAGCAGTGCATGCTGATCATTGACTAAAGATTCAGACTAGTCATCCTGTCCTGCTGCTCACCCTGTCTCTCATTCACCCACACAGTCAACACAGTAAGGCTTTTGATGACATTTTCTAATAAGCAATTCTGAAACTCCTCTATTCATTTGTATAGCTGTGTGGGAGACATTCTGCTCCTACACATGAATGAATGAATCACAGTCACATTCATTCCCAGTGAGACCTCCAATCAGTGAGCCCATTTGCTCTTCTATAGCATATGCATGTGCTCCACTTTTAAGTCCTCACTTTTATAGACCCTTGACATCAAAGAACACTTCTGTAATTCTATGTTTTTGTTTACCTTATTAAGTGCCTATTATTCACTTCATTTGCATATACTTTTAATGGATACACAGTCCAGCCATTTAAATCAGAATGATAAATGTAACTAGTGGCATTGCATGATGCCCCATGACTTCAGAATGACATGAAATAGGTCATAAATCAAAACACCATAATCATATGCTCAGTTTCAGCCATGGGGAAATGAAAAGCTGCCAAACTTTGATCTGGCAATGTAACATTATGCTAGAGTTGCTAACTAAGAATGGACTTGAATGCTTATCTTTGTAGTGCTGTTGAATAACCCTTTTCTATCATTTATTTGTTCATCTTCAGGTACCAGTTTATTTTGGTCAGGGTCTTGGTAGATCATGAGCCTAACTTGGGAACAATGGGCACATAACCGGGGCACACTCAGAATGGGATGCCAGCCCATCACTCATGAGGCACAACACACCAATTCACTGACAGCTAGGGGAATGAAGTTTAGTCTATCCACCTACTGGTATGTTTTAGGATGTAGGTGGAAACCAGACATGTTGAGAACTTGCAAAACTCCACCTGAACGGTAACGAAAGCTCATCATTGAACTAGGGAAGGTGGAGCTGTGAGACTACACAACCCTCTATACATTTTTTTTGGCTGATTATACTAACATAAGTACATAAGTCCATTTGCTGTTTTATTCTAACATGTCCCTATGTCCTGCTATATATTCATTTTTTCTTTTCATTTTTAAAAACGTGTCTTCCCCTTACAAGGGTAGCCTACTCACAAAGCATGATTCACTCACTTTCCACTCAGAAACCTGTGGGTCGTCCAGTTTTAAGCCACTGCTTGATAACAAGTTTCATACTGCTAAATGCAAAAGCTGCGCTGAGTCAAGGCAGGAAAATGAAACCAGCTATGAAAGAAAGACTTGTATGTTGACAAGCTGCCCACTCTAAACTGAAGCTGGTGTAGGTGGGCTTACTGAGGAGACACTAAAATAGCACCTCTCATGGGTCTTGTGCATGAAAGAATAAGGACAAGGTGTCACAGATGTAACACTTGTAGTGTTTATGTCTCCACAATTAATTCATCAGTCTGCCTTACTAGCTGTTTTAAGGTGGCACACAGCAGTGCATAAAATTAAACTGGGACAAAATAAATCCTCCTGAAAACTCTGCCTTGGTCTTTCAGCTACCAGCTGCAGCACAGCCTGATAGACCATCTTTGTCAGCTGGTAAGTTATTTTTTTAACTTCCTAATGACCTGATCAGGAAATGTTTGAGGATTTTTGACTGTCTTACTATTGTGTTATTTTCCTGTGAAATTAGTTGGTCAGTCGAAGCTGGATTTTGCATGGTTACAAATTACCATTCACCCAAAGAGGTTTCTGTTTGTTTGTTTGTTTGTTTGTTTGTTGATCGATTGATTAATGTTTTTATTTTTTTATTATTATTATTATTAGTAGTAGTAGTAGTAAAGGTGACACTTCCCTGTCTAATTCTGTTAACTTTTTGAATGAAATAGAGACAGGTGAGAGTCGAAAAAAAAAGATGACTGGAATGCATATATACGAAATGCTCTATCCTGTTATATCCTAACCGTAATCCCTAAAGACTGTACAGTCTAAAAATGATTTAACCACTGCTACGAGAAGTATGTTTAAAATGTCTGCACAAACGAGGCTTTTTTTTCCGCCTGCAAGACAAGGCATGTAATTGGCTACATTCAGAAGGGGGCGGGCTTCCGCCTTTATTGGCTGAGCAGCACTGTCATTTATCCTACGTGCGTCATTTCCGTTGTCAGGTGGTGCTGCTATGGAAAGATGTGATCAGCAGTCCCAAGAAGGCTTTTCCTGATTACTAGTTTCGGTAATGCTGTGAAAAAAAACGTGCATTTTGAAAGACAGACTGCTTTGTGGTGTGGAGGAACTGTCAGTGCACTGCTCCTCGGCAAAGATTTGGACAAAGATGTTGGCGGTTGTGTAGAAAACACAGGATATTCCCCCAGCGGTTTTTAGCTAGAGGTGAGTTATTAAATGGCCCGTCAGTCAGCGGACCGAGCTTTGGGTTAAAGAGCCAAGCTAACACTCTCTGGTTAGCTAGAAAGCTACACACATGTCAAGTGCGTAGTGTCCGACTAACAGGTCGCTCGTTTTATTTTCAAAAATTACCCTGTTTGTAGCAGTCTTAGCCAGAGCTAACTGGCACTATTGGCTTTGTTCTCGAGTAACATAGCGCCGAGTAAGTTAGCTAAAAAGTATCAGCTGGAAGGAAATGTTAGCTGTATCTGGCTAGAACACCCCAACGTCAGTTTGTTTGGCTACAGAAATATAATTGTATTTCCCTCCTACAAATGTCTCCGCTTTTCATGTACACGCAGGCTAACATTTGACTAGCTGAGCTCAAATCCGTGTCGAAGTCCGCATTATCAGAGTAATCAACGCTCTTCCTTTCTTCCTGTGTGACTGATTTGCTCCTAATCTCCAAGTGCTAACGCTTGCAGTGAGGACTCATTAGCGAGTATTGCACGCCAGGGGACTTGACCAAGTGAACTAGTAAAGGTGTCTGCTAACCGACTGCCCTTTTGGACGCTAATTTATGGTAATGGGGCCACAGGTTCAGCTCCAGTTTGTGGCTAAGGTCTTTAGTTAGGTAGCTGCTTGGGGTCACGTTGGTGTTTTGTTTAGTTAAATCTTTTACAGAAAACTGCTCAGCATTTAAAAGGACGGGCGACGGTCTGCGGGCAAATTGGCGTCCTGTAATTCCACACATATGGTTGAAACTCGTGGCTTTATATTTAGCCCGCTAGCTAATGAGACTGGCATGTGTTTACAAAGCGGAGTACACACACACACACACCAGTGACGTCATTTCACATAAACTAGCGCTTCAGACTGTTAAACTTAAATTACAGTGGCTAAGCGGAAGACCTCTGAAAATCTACACGCTTTAAACAAAAGGCACAATGTAGACTTCGGCAAACAGTTAATCTTTGGACTCGATTGTGAACTACGTTATATGCAGACATAACCTACCAAAAATGTCCAATCCCGTGCAAGATGATCGAACAGAGCCGTTCAGCCATTTGCACAGGTACAGGACAGTACAGATGAAGTGTGGACATGGCGTCATTGTACAAAGCCGTCAAAAGGAGATGTCCATGTGACCATGTCTGTCGCCTTGTCAGCAGTCTGGAGCTAGACAAGCATCCATGATGATGAAACTGAAAATTTATGAACAGTAGCAGCCAACTGAACTCCCACTCCCTCCAGACGAGCTGTGTACGCTTGTACGGAATGGCTTTAAGGTTTTTTGGTTGTTGTTTTTACCCCCCCCCCCCTTCTCCATTCCCGAAAATGAATTATAAACTCATGTACACCTAATTATACGATGGGGAGGATAAGGATGTGATGCGTTATAGGAGAATCATCCACTGCTGAGGAGTGTGTTATGGCCTGAAATGAACTTCATTATTTTCCTCTAACAGCTTGTCTAAGTGTTTTATAACTCTTGTACCACCACAATTTGGCAACATTTTATATGTAAGTTTATTAATAAACATGCACTTTTAAACCATTCAAAGATGTTAAGTGTACGTTAGAAGTTAGTTCCTGTTAGTGTTTGCATTACAGCAGTGTTTGGTCACCCGCCTGTCTTTTTATTTATTTATTTATTTATTTATTTTCTTCTCTCTCATATGTTGGTAAGAGTCACAAATGATCATGTTTCCAAGAACTAGAACAAGCCTCTTCTGTGGCAGAAAACTTGCCAAGTACTGACCCCAAGACTCCTTCCAGGATGTTAAATAGCTGTAAAAACTTTCACAATATGATCATCTGTACATTTTTCCCCCTTGTCTGATAATGCCACACTTTATCCATTTATTATTGGCCATTCATTGCTAGATTTTGTAGGTTGTTGGCCATACAAGTCCTTGTGAATGAGTTGTTACTATAGCTTTGATAAGATTAGAATGAGATTGTGTATAAACAAATGTGATGTGACGTTTACAGCTTGAGCTACTGCCGGAACAATGCTGTTGGGAATCAGATTTGAGAAATCAGCAGTGCATTGGAATAACTAAATTTTAAATGTGTGGTTGGTGCATGTGAGGGTGTCTACATTATTACTTTGCTTAATTCTAATTTAAATTGGGTTATTTTGAGAGTTCTGGGTGCTACTAAAGTTGTGCTTTTGTTAAGACTTATGATGTGCCAATCTAGTATGTTTTAGAAGATACTTTTTGTTTCTGACTAGTCTAGTGGTAAGTGGGAACTGTGCAGTTGCTCTGTGAATCACACTTTAATATTACGCTTGCACTTCCTTCTTACAGGAACTAGGGAGAGAGTTTCAGCAAATTATAGAAACCAGTTTCTCGACAAGACAATAGGCAGTGTGTGTGTGTGTGTGTGTGTGTGTGTGTGTATAAAATGGGGTAAGGGTAGCTCAGGCAGTTAAGATGTTGAATTACTGATCGGAAGGTTGAGAGTTCAAATCCAAGTGCTACCAAGCTGCCACTGCTGGGCCCTTGAGCAAGACCCTTAACCTCAACTGCTCAGTTGTATGAATGAGATAAATGTAAGTCGCTCTGGATAAGGGCATCTGCCAAATGACACTAATGTAACGTGTATATATATCTTATATAAATACATAAAATATGTGTAAAAATAATATAAATCCTAAAATCAAGTTTAGAAATAATTGAAACTGAATTACCTGACCAATATTTGTAATCTTGCATGTGTTTTGTGCATCTTGTGTGCAAATACACTTCACAAATTAAGAATGAGTGGATTGAGCAGGAAAGGGAGTACAGAAACAGCAGGCCACCATAGTGTTTTTTTGTAGATGTTTGTGTTTGTGTGTTTTTGTTTTTTCTCCCCCCATTGGTCTGTGCGTGCTGGTGCAAACGCGTTCTTTTCCATGCAGTCTCGCTGAACGTCCACTGTATCATTCATGCATTTATTCCCATTGTTTTGCTGCTGTCTCCTCAGGAGATTTCACTCCAGCAGCCATTCTCTGTTGATGCAAATGGACCTGTGATGGCCTGCCATTCATTCAGGGCCACTGTTGTTGGCAGATCTTGTGATTTGTCGTAAAATGTTGGTTGGGGGAGGGGTTATCTCTTACTGAAGCCAACTCCCATCCTCCACAACCCCCCCCCCCCTTTTTTTTTTGGCTGGTGACTCACCCTTTGCTGCCAGTCTACTGGAAGCCCTCAGTAGCACCGTACTTAATGTTTTCTTTCTGATTTGGTATGTTGTGAGCCAGGTTCCCTCTGCTAGTGTTCTGCTTCCTGTAGTAGTATGTAGGTGCTTAGTGTCTCTGCTCAGGACCGGTTATTTTTGTTTTGTAGTTTTAATTTTGAATGAGCATTTGTTAGTTATTAACACATTTCTGATATTTGAGTGCTTTTTGCTTATCTGCATTTGTCTTTACAGATCTGCAGAATGTCTAGACGCCGTGTTGCAGAGAGAGGTGCAGGGGAATCTTCCGGGAGGGCAAGCAAGCTCCTTTGTACTGGGATATCTGGCAACAATGCTAAGAGAGCTGGACCCTTTGTCTTGGGTAAGAGACTTGAGGGACATGAGTGAAAAGTTTAATTTCATGCATGTGTTCTAGTGAAGGTCAGATTGACTTGGTGGACCTAAATCAGACTCTTTTTTTTTTTTTTTTTTTTTTTTTTAAATCATGTGAACCTCAAACCTCATTTCTAAATCTAGCAAGCTGTTCTTTTGCAGTAGGATTTATATGCCCTTTAAGGTGTATTACTATTGTACCTTGTATTAATATTAGAGATGACCACATTTTAATAAGCCTTGTAAAAAAGTCCTGTGTGTATTTTGCATTTGGGCTAGGGTTAAATTGCAGGCTACTGTGCTAACTGTACCATTTGGTCCAACACCTGACGTTAAATCCCTTCACCTCTCTCTGTTAACAGGACCTCGACTTGGAAACTCTCCTGTGCAGAGCATAGTGCAGTGTCTGGCCAGGAGAGATGGAACGGATGATTTTTACCAACTAAAAGTGAGTTTGCTGATGAATTTTAAATGGTGATCTCCTCCTGTATGAGGTTTGTGAACTCAGTTAGTTAGGTTTCCAGAGACACTGGTGCTTTTGCTTTAGAGGTGGTGTAAACGTTTTTGACCTTCTAAACAAACTTTGTTTATGACCACCTACAAGAGATTTGCCTGTTACGAAGTAGGGATTTGACCATCACTGACCATTCACTTGCTTTATAGGGTGCTATTAGATAATGAGTCAAAAAGCCTAAGCTAAACTCTGCCCTAAGTGAACCTTTTAACCCCATTCTCTTCAAAAGAACCTAGTATCTTAGATACTATCCATGCAAATTTTGTGTGTGACCAGAGCTTTTATCAGTCTATTGTGATCATTATCAAGAATTAACATCTGCTGTGATAAGGTAGTTGAGGACCTGTGGGTGCTTTAGAATATGACCTCTGTGCTTTGACCTTTAGATTTTGACCCTAGAGGAGCGTGCCGACTCGTCTGGAGAGACACAGGAGGAAAGGCAAGGAAAAATGCTACTGCACACTGAGTACTCATTGCTGTCTCTCCTTCACAATCAGGATGGAGTGGTGCATCACCATGGCCTCTTCCAGGTATAGTAAAAACACTTGCAAAGCACATACCTGCAGCTTAAATGAATGGTTACATGGCAAGGCTTTAAAAGGAATCTGTTTTGAACTCGTTATGCCATACTTCAAATTACTTTTTGCAGCTGTTGAGATTGGGCTTGGTTTGTTCCTCAAAGTCCTGTTCTGGCTCCTCCTGTGTAATTTGTAATGTAAACATTATTTTGGCAGGAATATTTCTCTCCACAGCACTCAATATGACTCATCATTTAGTTTAGTTTCTGTTTGAGCCAAGCATTCTTTTCCTACTCACTCATCAGCATTGCTGCCATTGCCTCTGCTACTCTTCTTCCAGCAAAGCAAGGCTCCATAGATCCACTGCTTTGCTGTGTGTGCCATTTATGTAATATTGATTGATTTTTGGCTAACCTCTAGGTCTGCAGTCTTTCCTCAGCCTATTTATGTTAAGTCAATGTCCAGATATATACTCAGCAAAAAAAGAAACGCCCCTTTTTCAGGACTGTGTATTTCAACAATAATGTTGTAAAAATCCA
>JAQLOM010000032.1:15125408-15140898 GCA_030068315.1 Chrysichthys thysi
TTGTATTTTTTGCTGAGTGTATATCGAGACTTTGTCTGTTTGTGACACTGATATCGAGATTTAGTGTGTGTGTGTGTGTGTGTGTGTGTGTGTGTGTGTGTGTGTGTGTGTGCGTGTGCGTGTGTGTGCTTGTACTTTTTACATAAAAAGGCCTTAAATTGTTACACTTCCTAATTTAAATGGGTAAATTCTAATCAAGCATACCAAATGGCAACTATAAAATAGTCATTATGTCCTAAGCCTTGCACTTTCACATTGGACTAATCTGGGCTTTTGCTAACCTCAGCAGTCATTGCACAACCACATACACACACAAAATATCAATTCAAACCTTGCTGTGTGTTTTATTCTGAGAGAACTCAACAGTAGGTGGTTAAATGACATCTTGTGCATGAGAGACTGCTTTTTACTCTTTAGTGTGCAGGAGATTTTAAAAGCATATAAGTTTAACCTCAGACTTCTGTATGACATGCTGAATGATCAAATGAATCATGGTCTTTTTGCTGCATAATATATTGCATTATTCACACTAGCTGTGTGACAGTGAATGCACAGCAACTCCTCATTGTCATTTATTAATTCATTCATTTGCTTTCAGTAGCCACTTTCTTATTTCCAGCAGGTGTTTTCATCTGTGGCCATGTCTGAAACCATTTAACTTGGGCACAGCACATTGGAAAGCCCTTCAAAAGCATATGCCTTAAAATTCATATGATGCATTTGATATTGGGCTTCATAACAATGAACCACCCATTGAATTGTTCTCAGGATCGCTCTTGTGAGATTGTGGACGATATAGAGGCCAGTAGAGCACGCAGGATGAAGAAGCGGATCTGTCTGGTGCTGGACTGTCTGTGTGCTCATGACTTCAGTGACAAAACGGTGGATCTCATCAACCTGCAACACTACGTCATCAAGGAGAAGAGACTCAGTGAGCGCGAGGCAATTGTTATCTTCTGTGACGTAGTGCGAGTAGTTGAGGCTCTGCATAAGGTGAGCAGTAGCTTGTAGGTGTGATTTTATTAAATTCCTGTCTTTGTATCCCCCCCCAAGTGACTAAAGTATTATCTGTATAAATGTATCTAAATTCTTTTATTTGTTTTTCTCTCTGCAGAAGAACATTGTGCACAGAGACTTGAAGCTTGGAAACATGGTGCTTAACAAAAGGTAAGACTTCCCTCCTGAGTGAAAGATTTTGGCCTTTGGGCAGAGTTGAAGTTGATGTTTATTCAACAGGGAGAGAAGCCTGGCCTTGTCTACCTGGTCTGAGCTTAGGAGAGTAAAGGTGTGACTCAGTCCTGTGGTTGGGTTTTGTGAGTCTATTCCAGTGAAGATGAGGGTGTGCAACATGCATATGATGTGTTCTTTGGAAGAGGGAAAACCACACAGGGGGGTGGGTGGTTGATTCAGATCAATTAGTGACATAAAACCTGTAAGCTCTGCAAGATTCAGTCCTTCTGATGTTAAAGGCTCTTGTGGACACAGATAAATCTGCCAGGTTGTGCTTTTAAAGAAAAAAAAAGTTTCTCTTTCTACTGAATAAGAGAAAGCTATCAAATGGATGATTTGTTCTCTTGTATGCTGATATTGAAAGGTTTGAATTAAGGGATGCACAAAAAAAAAAAACCTGAAAGTCATATTTTATGGCTGTTCATGTATGACTGCATTTGTTGCTTGAGGCCAGCTTGGGACCACATAACTCCCACTACTAGTCTAAACTTGGAACACATTCTGCTGCTGTACCATGTGAGTCTGACAAGTGTGTCTCTTCAACACCAGCTTATAACTTGCCAACTGTGACTCTCGCGTCATGAACAGTTGATTTTCAGACTTGAAACTGTGTGTGTACAGAGTTTCAATTTAAATTAAGTGCTTAATAAAAAAATGCTGTAAAATGAAGTTTCCATGAAATGGTACTTGTATTGAACAAAATTCAGACTTGTCAGCAAGGATAAATTAATCAGACCACTTTGAAGCAGCACTTGAATCTCAGTTCATCTCATTTTACACGTGCTCACTGATACACACTCACATGGCTCCTATGGTGATTAAAGTGACTCTGCCTGTTTCAGAGGAGCTGGAGAGCAGAACACTCTGTCCCAGCTGGAGACAATGCAGAATGCTGCCAAAGAATCTATAACTCCAAGCTGAGTCACACTCAGGCACATGCAGACGTCACTCTGGCACATCTCTCCCCTCTGCAGTTTTTCCACATACCCTTTCATCTTTTGGGGGGTGGTGCGCTGATGAAACCTACTTTCACATCCCATCCTTTTTTCTGTGGAAGACCACTTGCATCGACCTTTACTACCAGTGGTAAACGCATCATTGAGTGTTTCTGACCTTTGCTAGTTGCTGTTGTTTTACTGGCAGGCACATGCCCAGTGTACATGAATGGTCATGTGATGTGCATTTTCAGGTCAGTTGGTATGGAATGAGCTGGAACACTCCTCTGGATGGAGATTGTTCAAGTTTTAAAACAAATGTATTCATTTGGTTGTAGCCACAAGAGGTTAACAAGTGGTTTTTGGGGTCACTGTGTGAGGTATAGCTTCCTGTTGTGATGTCCATTGACTCGCACTTCTTCTCAAGCAGCTGCTATCATCCTCTCATGTCCTGCTGAGCACATGCACTTTGCCTGTCACTAGGGGTCTTTAGGGCTGTTACTACAAAGAGACCACACTGTTGGAGGGAACTTGCAAATGGCAGAGTTTTTTTGGGATGGTGTTTTTGTTCCTACATTTCTACCGTGTCTGCACCTGTGCTTAATCACTTTGTTTTTAGTAAAGTTTTTAGTCTTTAGTAAATACTCATTATTCTCTGCATAATGAAACCTGTTTGTTTTTTGTTTTGTGTTTTTTGTTTGTTTTCCTATAGTGTGAAAATCCCATGTTGGATCTATCCTGGGGGCCAAAAACTTCTACACACAAAAATATTTTAACTTTTCCCATAAGTGCAGCTGTTATTAGTTGCAGGTAGAGGAACATGTGCTGTTGGTTTGCTTGCATGCCAAAAAAAGCAAAAGGAAAGCATCCTAAGGGACTTTCATGCGGAGAGAATCCTGACTAGTCTGTCTCATAAGAATAAACCCAAGCTGTCTATCATGTGACTTTGAGTTTTGTCAGTATTTTGTGTGAAGTTGGCAGGGAAAAAAGAGAAAATAAGAAGGGAGGATTTATTGGGGAAGTCTGAGCTTTATACTTGTACAGTGTGCTGCCAGGAACTACCTTTTTCTTTTTTTTTTTTTTTTTTTTTGTGTTCCAAGCAACCGTTTGTGTAGGATATGACCTTGTGTTCTTATTGCTCTTACGTTTTAATGTTGTAATGTAACCTTGCTCTCCGACACGCGTAGTCACACAGCCCCAGAATTAGACTGTGACGAGGAAAATCTGGACTAAAAGTGTGCCATAAACTTCAGGACATTTAATGACTGCAGTGAAGACAGAACAGATGTGGTGTAGCCTAACATGCACTATCGGGCACCACACAAATGTGGGTTTGTGCTCTAGAACCTGATTTTATCCCCGCCCCCAAGTTGGTGAAAAACTCTCCTCAGGGAAAACTTGATGCTTCTGCAAGTGTTCTCTGTGCAGCTCAGTGCATGAGTCATTGTCAGGGTGTGAAAGTGAGAAAGATTTGGAGAAGCTAAGGAAGAGTATGTGACCGAACAGTTCTGAAGAATAAAGCTTAGCCATCCTAAGCCACAATGACTGTACTTTTGGGAAGATTTTCAGTGTTTGAGCAGGTATGTCAAATGAGTAGCTTGTTCCTTGCAGGTTACTAGCTTGGTGTGCATGTGTTATTTCAATGCGCCCATACAAATGGCTCTAATCAGTCACAGCTTGTGCTAAGCCACAGGTTGACTCACTTGTTTGTCGAAGGGCTGCTTATGTATGTGCCGTCATGTTTAGTTCTGTGTAAAGGCAGGCTATTACAGTTCTCCCTCACTCGCGCTGTGGATCTCTGCCACCCACGTCAGTTTAGTCGTGATGACACGGACACAAATACCAAACATGTTCATACAGATACATTCAGTGCTCATCTAGCAAGAGTGGGTTGCGTTGCTCTGTGTGCACAAGTTTAGTGTTTTTGTGGGGTTTTTTTTTTTTTTTTTTTTTTTTTTTTTTTTTTTTTTTTTTTTTTTGCTGTTTTGCCAGAGTATATTAAGTACTTCCTATGTTTTAGAATTTTATGGTTTATAATTTCAATAATTCCTTATGAAACCCCATTCCCCTTACTGCCGCACAAAGTTTAGAGCTTCTAGTTAAATTTTTCTGGCCCGGGAATTAACTTTGCTTCCAATTGTGACTGTGCTACTCACCCTACTCCTTTTACTGAAAAGTCAACTTGTTAAAAATGCTGTATTCATTTCCAACTGTATTTTGCTTTGCAGAGAGCTTTAAACATTACAGTACAAAACTTTTTTAAATAGAAGGTGTGTGTGTTTTTCAGGACTCATCGGATCACAATCACCAACTTCTGCTTGGGCAAGCATTTGGTGAGTGAAGAGGATCTTCTGAAGGATCAGAGAGGCAGTCCAGCCTACATTAGCCCTGATGTCCTAAGTGGTAAGATGTCGTGTGTGTGTGTGTGTGTGTGTGTGTGTGTGTGTGTTTCGTTCTACACATCACCCCTGTAATCAAAGCCTCCCCACACACTACTAATTATGCCAGGAATGACTACATGGCTAAGAGTTGTGGCTTTCCAAGGTAGATTATAGCTGGTTTATATGCCACTAGTTCTGTGCATTTGCATTGTCATGCTATTATGATATTAGACACAAGTGGCAATAACTAAATTTTGTCCTTGATCTTTCATTTAATGACCTGAGGTTCAGTAGGTTGATTGACCAAGATAAATTGGCTATAGATATGAATGAGTGTGACTGAGCGTGTACATGTTCACACACATGGTGTTCTGCACTAGACTGGTGGTCCCATTCAGGGTATATTCCCACCTCACAGCAAGTGTTCCTGGGATAGACCCCAGATCCACTGTGACCCCCACCTCAAAGGAGTTACTAAACATGAGCAAGTGAGACTCATTTAAGTTGATGGAGTCATGGAGCTTTTTATTCCTACACCAGCAGAACACATTAATAAAATGGTCATTTGAAGGGGACACGTTCATAGGCTTAATTGTTTTTGGATTTAAAGCAATTCAATTACTCAAATTTCTATTCATGTGAGCTAAAAAAAAATATAAAGAATCGATGTTGAATTGTCACTTCCACTGCTTTTGCATTTAAAAAAAAAAAAAAAGTCCTGTGGCTTCTTGGAGATCCACTGTTAAAAGGAATAAATTTAAGCCAGTTTTGTGATTTTAAAATAGCTTTTAGGTTGTGAAGGTTTTGCATGAAATTTTGCACTACACCACCTTCCTCTTAGCTATTACAGTCATCAGCAAACCAATCACAATTTTCCACTTCTGTCTTTCAGTAGCTTCTAGATGCAGTTGACTAGTATCGTCAGTTGGAGTAAATGGTTCAGCATTTGTTTGCACTTCTCTGTTCACATGAAAACAAAGGACTTGTAGATCAGCAGAACGTGACTAAAAAACAATGAAGCACTGCTGGAATGAGTCATCACAATGAGTCATTCTGAGGGGAAACTCCTCCTGCTTCCTCCTCTCACTTTTGCTGTCCTTCCAGTCTTGTTTTCTGCCTTTTACTATTATCTATCTTCAGGGTGTCTCCTTTTTGTTTTACAGCTTTATTTGTTTATTTATTTATTTATGTCTTAATATGCATGGAGTAGAGAAATACAGCTGAGCATATGTGGCAGGCAGAGACACCATGAAGCTCCAGTGTAAACCTGTATCTCATGTACAGGATATGGTGATGTTAATGATACTGGAGCTGTCATTAGTGGTGATTCATGCTTTGCTGCTGGTCATAAACAGGACATCCTTCTTGCTGTTGTAATTTTTGTGGTAATTTCTTTGTATTATGTGCTGTACACGGACCTTTTAATCACTGTTGCACTGACTTGTCTTGAATGCACAGATCAGTAATGGGGCAGTATGCAAAGGGTGATGTTTGTGGTATAACACAACATGGATTTGTGTGTTGAGCAGGGTTGTCCTATTCTAGTTCTGGCAGGTGGCATTTAGCAGTTTGGTGACTTTTTTTTCTTACACACATACCGAGCTTTGTAGTGAACCCTGCAATAAACCTTTTGTGATCTATTGCAGGTCGTCCATACCGTGGGAAGCCTAGTGATATGTGGGCTCTTGGTGTGGTGCTGTTCACCATGCTATATGGCCAGTTCCCCTTTTACGACAGCATACCTCAAGAGCTCTTTCGCAAGATCAAGGCTGCAGAGTACTCCATCCCAGAGTGAGTGCTACACTCACACATTTAGCTCCTTTTCTGGTAATCTCAAAACCACAGGATTACAACTAATTTATTAAACATGAAAATGGGTAGAAAATGTAATCAGACTGCCAAGGTTTAAACAAATGTATACAATTGAGTTCCAAACAGTAATCCTGATGATGCTTTGACAAGCAGCTTTTTGAGGGAGCTTCCTCCAGGAGGGTTTTCTTAAGCACAATTAGGCTGAGGTGTTGGCTGCTTTTGAGCGATGTGGTGGGTTTTTTTTGGTTTGGGGTTTTTTTTTTTTTTTTTTTTTTTTTTTGGGTGGGGGGGTTTAAATAAAGACTTGTTCTACAGAAGCATTTCCATATTCCTTTTTAATGCATATATTCAGAAATAAGTGTATGCTGATAAATGTATTTGTATGATAATTTGTCTTGACAGAATTTTACCCAGGAGCCTCTGTCAACATTCTAATCAGAAAAGAATACCTATGAATTTAATTTGTTTCTGATGCGCATTTCTCTTGTGCAGGGACGGCCGTGTGTCAGAAAACACAGTGTGTTTGATTCGTAAGCTGTTGGTGCTGGATCCCCAGCAAAGGTTGACTGCAGCAGAAGTGCTCGAGTCTCTCAGTGGCATTATTGCCTCCTGGTGAGCGTCATGACTGTCTCCTTGTTGTTCTGTGCCCCGTTCACATCTGCTTGTTTCACTGTTCCTGTCTTAAAGAGTGACTAATGGTTTTCCCGAATATTATTAAACAGAATCTTGAACGGTATTCATTCTGCTACTGTTAAGATCGACTTTATTCTCTTGATTAGCGCAACAGTAGGAGTTTGTGTGTATGCGGTGCCCCTTTTTATTCATTTATTTATTTAATTTTATTCTTTTATACATATATTGGTTACTAGCACATCCATTTTTTTTTTTCCTTTTCAGTTTTAATACCATGAGTCTTGTTTTTTGTTGTTGATGATGGTGACTTGTGCAAAAACCTATCAATTTATGTATGCAGTTTCTGAGGACAGATGTTTTTCACTTAGATATAGGTCACTTGTAATTATAAATGTGAACTGCCAAGATGGGCAGATCTGATCTGAGCAAAAATCTGAAGTAAACAATGTAGCTTGTCCTGTGATTGTAACTTCATTGTGCAGGTTAAGCTTTTCAGTTGACACTGCTTGCAACACGTTCATGCTTTAAAGCCTGTTGTGGTTGGAGCATTATTTAGCCATTTAAGAGGGCATAAAGTCTTGATCAGCTCCCAGGATTTAATGGGCTGCACTGGTGTATAGTTACTACCAGCACAGAGCTACTCGGTTCAGCCAGTGACCCGAAGGTGTTTAATGTTGTAGACATTATGTCAAGAAATGCAGCTGGTGTGTTTAACACGAATCACAATAATGGGTAGAAGTAGTAAGATATGCTACTAGGAAGTCGTGGTATTTGTTATTCCTGAGCCATTTTAAAGGAATAAGGGCTTTCAGTATCTCTGTGGAATATGCATTTCCATGTTGGGATTTTAAGATTGATGGAAACATGGCCATTTAAGTGTATATTGAAATATGTAATTCTGCTTACAAAAAAGCTGGTGCACCTTTGCCTTAATGCAACATGTCTCAATTCAATGCATTTCTTTTAATTATTTTTTTAAGTTTATCAATGTCAGTCAAGAACAACCAAATGGATCTTGAGTTTCTTTGGACATATGTTTTGTAGGCATTCTGTATCATCCATGAGCGGCCCGCTACAGGTAGTACCAGACATCGATGACCAGCTGAACCAACCTGAGCATCTGCAAGAAGTGAGTGCCTAGATGGCTTCTTGGTGCAAAAAAATCACTTCCTGTGAAACATTGCAAAGAATACTGTTCTCTGTTCATGCTTCAGTGAGACTGAATCATCTGTCATGTTCAGGTGAAGGTAACAGAAGAGTCGTCGCAGTACGAGTTTGAGAACTACATGCGCCAGCAGCTGCTGCTAGCTGAGGAGAAGAACACTATCCATGAGGCAAAGAGCTTCCTGGCCAAGAGGCAGTTTGGCAGTGTGCCACCAGTGAGACGTCTGGGTCATGATGCTCAGCCTGTCAGCCCTCTAGATGCAGCCATACTGGCCCAGCGCTTCCTCAGGAAATAGAGGATCACTGTGCACAGGCCATGCCATGCAGCCGAATTCACGTTTGTGTGGTTACTTTAAAGAGCATTTGGGTGAGGAGATGCAGCATGTCGGACAGTTATCCCTCATCTGCTCCTGGCTAAAGAAGGTGACTCTGCTTTGAGCAACATACAAGACTTGTGGGTTCTGGGCCCTGACCATATCCCCTCCCTATCACTCCGCCATACAGACATTAGCAGCAATACCAGAACTGAGTCATGTAGCAAATGGTTGTGCACACGCACACAACACGCACCTCTCATTCTCCTTTTCTACTCTCAGCACTTTCCAAGGGGATCAGCTCAGATCATCTGACCTCAGTTGTCATCCCTTCATGTGTTTCAGTCCTTCGGTCAACCACACCATCCATACTGGGCTCCATCTGCATCCACAATTGCAAAACTACCTCTTAACGTCTGTTTCTGTCTCTCAGTCCGTTTAGAACTGTGCTCTCAATAGTTTTGAAAAACAGATATCCAAAATGTGGGGATATGACCACAAGCACAGGTGAAGAGCATTATTATTATAATTATTTTGATTATTACTTCAGAGTTCTGGCATGTCAAAACCAGCGATAATTTTTCTTCAAAATCTGAATAAGCTTTGTTCCCCTCTCCTGTTAGAAAGGTAGCATTTTAAGAACATGTCGTTGCCCCCCCACCCCTTGCCATTTTATTAATTTATTTTTGTTTGCCTCAGCTTTTAATTTATACTGCATAACACAAGGACTCTGTAGGCTTTCCTTGCTTCATTGGGCATTCACAGGCAGCTAGCATTGTACAGCTTAAAATGTAGATGCCAAAAATAGTTCCAAAAGCTGATGCATTGCAACCTGCTGCCCTGTGAGGTACGATATTCTCCCCGTATCAGCTGAAGGTGTAGTTGGCTGCAGTGGGCCCAAAGCTTTTGATTTTCTTTTCTTTTTTTCTTTTTTTTGCACTTGTCCAAATAGAGTTGCTTATACATGTAAATTTCTGAAATTCAAAGGACCTGCGTTCTGGGTTTTGTTCTTGGGATTGCTTATCACTACCTGAGGTCCTAGAGCAACCAGAAATGACACGCAGCTGTCAGAAGCAGGGTGGCTGTGGCTGCAATCGTGTGGAAGTTCAAGCTCCATTAAGCCTCGGAAGTGCAGGTTTTAATCTCTTCCCCACCCCTGTGGTGACCACAGCCAACATCTTGAGCTGCTCTTCTGAAAACAAGCCAGCACTCCTTTTCTGCCACACCATATTAAGCCGAAACCTTGGCTGCCCTTCTGGTCATTGTACTGGGGAATAGCCGTTAAAATTAAACCTAGGAATCTAGGCCAATATAGCATACCCTACTCCCCTTCATCCATTTTTAGTGCCATTGTCTTTTCATATGTATATAAAGATTGAGTCTGGTTTTCTTGATGCATTGCTCACATTTGTTTTCTTAATCACTTTTGATGAGTCATAGGATATACATATTTAAAATCTTGTCAGACTGTTCACCAATCCCATCTAAGCTACTTGTATAAATCATTGCCACAGAATATCTTGCCTTAGATTCAGATTTCAACAGTGAGTGGTGATTTTTGTACCTTTTGGTGGTCTAGTATATTTTAGTAAACAGGTGGTCATCTTGCATCAGCCTCTGAACCTGTGACTTAGCTTGCGAAGGCCTGCCTGGTTCACTAATCTATTGGGGGGGGGTTGTGTAATCCAGTACTGTAGACCTCTGAGCTTCTCAATGGTAGTTTGTCTTTCTTTTTGTTTTGTGCTCTGTTTCTAAAGTGCAAAGCAATTTGACAGCAAGCATAAGTGAAACTGTTTAGCTTTGCTTGTTGGGGTTTTGTTTTTTTGTTTTTTTCTCTCCTCCTCCACTGTGTACAACTGGTCTTGCTTCCATCTATTTTGAACAATGCCTCCTTGTAAGGCGTGAAGTATCATGAGGTCATCACAATCCAATTAGTAAGTATTGCTGTTTGTGGTTTTTGTTTTTTTTTAAACCCAGTAATCCCCAGTGAAGGCGCCTTTTTTTTTTTTTTTTTTTTTTTTTTTTTTTTAAACCCCTTTTTGTCTGGGTAAATGTTGCAACAATCCTGATGGTTTATTAAGCTACAATAATAAGACTGACTTTGCATAGCTCTATTTTTAGACAAATTATAGCACATTATGATAAGGAATTATGTAGAGTTTATCCTGCAAGTTAAATACAACACTCCAGTGGCCAGTGTGCAAGCATCATTCTGATGTAGCTGTAATAGTAGGCCGCCATCAAGCAGAGTTACACCAAGGCATTGATGCAAGGAGTATTTTATCAAAATGTTGCCTGCCACTATTGAAAGCATTAGTGTGCTCCCACCTCAATGTGAAATTTTATATATTTTTTTTTTTATTATTATTAAATATTGCAGTATTGTAGACTTGTGTTCTATGTGTGGCAGTTAAGGGGCATTTGTAAGTGCTAGGACCCTAGTAAATTTAAAATGTCACGGTATCCCTTCTTCCTTTAAAAAAGGCAGTGTAGTGAAACCCACCCCCAAGCTCCATCGTTTTACCACAAATCCATGGATTTACAATGTGACTTAGTGGTAGTGTAGTCAGTACCTTAACTTGGGCAATTATTTTTGAATGCCACATGTATGTGTCTTAACAGAAATGCTCCCTGCATAATTTCTCCCCCCCCCCCTTTTGTAGCACCCTTGGCATCACAAGGCCAAGCTGTGTATTTGCAGCATGACACATTTATATTCAGCTATATTGTTTTATTCATTAATTAATGCATGACTTGGCCTTGCAGGATAAGCCACATGATCTCTGCATTTAAGTTGCCAGAAGATTTTTGTTGTGGCTATAGGTGTTTTTAAAAAAAAATATTGTTTTTAATCCAGTTGAAAATACACTTTAAAAAAAAAAAAAAAACCTTCATCTCAGCGGCGTGAAATTGGGAGAAATATTTTTAAAGTCAGTAATTTTGTTAAAAGGGTATTTTTGTTTTTCGGTTTTTTTTTTGTTTGTTCCCCCCCCCCCCCCCTTCTCCCTTTCTCTCTCTCCTCTTGGCCTGTCATGAACATGTCCGCTAACTGGAAAATGGCATAAAATTAGATGGTGAAATTAGTTAAAAACCTAAATGTTTGGTGTTGTAAGCTGCTTGTTTGGATAGATATCAAAGAAGAAACTGGGTAATTGTACAGAGATAAAAACAAATTTGTATAAATGACATATTTTTGTACTTCATAAAATCTATACATGCATGTCAGCAATAAATTTGATATGGACCATCCTGCCTTACTTGGTTATTCATCTGACTTTGAACAAGTACTTTAGCATGTGTGAATATGCAGTGTATTCAGACACCTTTCAATTTTTCACCGTTTGTAATGTTGCAACCTTATGCCAAAATCAAATTAACTTTTTTCCCCATGATTCTACACTCAGTACCCCATAATGACAGCACAGACATGGAATTATAGAATTTTTTGCAAATTTATTAAAGGGGAAAAAATGAAATATGTACATGTAAGTATTCAGACCTTTTGTTGTAACAAACCCATTTAACTCCGGTGCCACCCATTTCTCTTGAGAGACAGCGAGCAGTGGATGGATGTAACTCTGTACTCTAACTCAAATTTCTTAAGAGTACCAACCAGGTCTTTTTTTTTTTTTTTTTTTTTTTAAAAAGAACTAGAACTCGATCTGAATCTCAAGTTAAACCGTGGATCTAAGTTAAATTGTACGTTTCGTGAATCTGCCCATGCGAAGCCCTGTTTTAAGTATCCACAATAGCGGTGCACTCTGTAGGACGCATGCCACTCCAAGAACACCCCGCAACAGTTTCACTGGCACAGGCACTAGGACTCATGCCATGCCCGAGCATCACTTTGGATGCTACGCTACCCTACAAAGCAGTGCTTCTCAATTATTTTCGGTCGTGCCCCCCAATCCTGTGACCAGGGGGGGTAAGCGTTGGACAAATCTTGAGACGGGGGGGCCGGTTTTAGTAGTGCTGGCAAATTCTTATGACGGGGGCACTGTGTGTGTGTGTGTGCGCGTGCGCATGCTCTGTGCAAAAAGCCCTGCCACCTACTGTAGTGGATGTGCAATTACTCTTTTCTAGTACGAAAAATGACTTTAAAGCTTAAATATTATAGGTAGGACTCCCAAAATTTCACAACTATTAACTAGTTGTGAAATTCTGGGAGTCCTACCTATAATATTTGTCTGGACAAAACAAACCTTTAGTCATTTTTCTCAGTTTCACACTCTGGCAAGTTAAGGTCTTTTGCCATTCTAGGGCTGTACAGGTGTTATGCATTTGCTAACTAATGACACAGTCTCACTCAGTCACACCAAGCTGGGAAGCTTTAGATTGGATTCCCCGCACTATTGCCAAGCCTTTATTATTGTCTGTTTATGCTCCCTGGTTTTGACCCTTCTATCCATAGCACGGGGCAATGAGTCATGCGGCATGTCTCTCAGCGAAAACGAAGGGTAACGCTTCAGTCTCAGCCTCACATTCGCTGTGATAGCATCATTTGTTGGTGATGGTGCTTTTTTTTTTTTATTAATATCAGGTAATACACTGTACTTTATCATTTTCGTAGCCATTGCACACCAAAATGTTATACAATAGTTGTACAAATGTTACAACCTAAAGGTTTGTGATTTACGAGTAAATTAATGAATACAGATTAATAATCAAACACTTTAATTGTGCTTAGATGTGTTTAGTATATGCTCTTCTTGTTTCATGTTCATTTTGTGTGTTAATGATAAACACAACATATTTGGGTATAATTTTTGGGGGCCGGGAACCAATTAATTGTTTTTCCATTATTTCTTATGGGGAATATTCGATCAGAACTTGAACTTTTTAGCTTGGGCTTATCTACAAGTCCACGTGATGGGCCACACCACAAGCTCAGGTGGCACCACTCCAGAAGGACCGATGCGGTAGCCGAGAAACGAGATCTCCCGTTGATGCAAGACACATTTCTCGGCTTTCGCATAGAGCTGGTGATGGAGCAGGCACGCTAGGACCTGCCGTACATGCCGGACATGCTGGGGGTAGTCCCTCGAATGCACTAAAATGTTATCGAGGTATACGATGATGAACCTGCCCAGCATGTCCAGGAACACGTCATTCATGAATGCCTGAAAGAAGCTTGGCACGTTGGCTAGCCCGTATGCCATGATGTTGTACTGGTAGTGCCCAGACACAGTGCTAAAGGCCATCTTCCACTCGTCGCCTGCATGGATATGTACCAGGTTATATGCACTCCTGGGGTCCAGCTTGGAAAACATTGTTGCCCCCTGTAGTTATTCTATCGCTGACGGTAAGAACAGGAGTGGGTGGGCATACTTAAGTCACCGGGTGTAACCCCCTATAATCAATCTAGGGGCGCAACCCCCCTCCCTTTTTGGAGATGAAAAAGAAGCTTGCGGAGGCCGGCGATGTGGACCTACTGATCAGGCCCTGCGCCAGCGCCTCATGCACGTATTCCTCCATTGCCCAGGTTTCAGCCCGGGATAGCGGATAAACACGCGACCGAGGTGGCACAGAGCCCGGCAGTAGGTCGATGGCACAGTACCATGGCCGATGGGGAGGAAGCCATGTGGCTTGAGTAGGTGAAAAGACCTGCCGATCCCACATGTACTCAGCGGGCACATTGAACGTCCTTTTGCGCTTTGGGGCTTTCCACCAAAGTGGTCAAGGTCGTAATGGCTGGTGCGGTGTGGTGTGTTGAGTGCACGAGGGGGACCACATGATGACCCGTGGGTTGTCCCAGTCCAGGACCGGGTGGTGACTGCGGAGCCAGGGTAAGCCCAACACCAAAGCTGGCCGCGAATGCTCTATTACCATTACCTCAATGTGTTCCGTGTGGTAACGTGGAATGTCTATGCGAATTGGCTGAGTAACAAAAACCAGCGGACGGCCACCTACTGTGTGGCCATCAAGCGCTTGTCCTGGAATTGGGTTGGCTAACCTGTCTACCAGAATGTTCAGGGAGGTGACGAGTGCTCGGGTGATGAGGTTGCCAGTCGCCCCGCAATCTACTAAAGCAGACACAGAAACAGCACGATTAGAAACATAAACCATCACATTTAAACAAAATTGACTTTGAGATAGTTTCTCAGACATAAAAGGGAAGGGTGTAGTGCGGTTTACACGAGGGTCCTGATGCCGGCCCAATGAGCTGGTTTGTCCCTCATCACCGCAGTGTGGACATTGTCTGAGTCCCGCACACCTGCGGCGGTTTCTCCTGGGGAGCACCTTGGAGCCGAGCTGCATGGGCTCGGGCGACGGGTCCCGCTTTGGCTGATCAGAGACTCCGGCGTTGCGGCGCCGCCCACCTCCATGGGTTGGGTCCGGTTATCTGTCATGATTGAGCCACTTACAACGTAGTAGGGGGATCCACAAAATACGTTTAATACACTCAGATATCATAAAAGGAAAGGTGCACTCGCATCCAGCGCATGTTGGCAAAATGCTCCCTCCGATGCCTAGCCCCCAAGCGGATCCTGGATCCCAGACTAGGCGAACGCTCAGGTGATGCGGGTACCATAGAGTCCACTCATCAGTGGCAGGGGAGTGGATGAGGCTGGTGGAGGTGTAGAACGTACTGAAAGGATCCCTACACAAAACTAAGAAACATACGTTAGCACACAGGAGATATCTCTCGGACTGGGGAGCAGAGGAACGAGGGTATACATAAGGGTGACCGGACGCTGACAGAGGGGCGACTGGCGTGTATATAGTGTGCTGGTGAAGAGGAACAGCTGTGCATGGTTATGTGTTGGAATGTGCCTCGAGGGTGGTGGTGTGAGAAGGAAGACCCGGCTAGAACTCTGGGGATGCGGAGCGCTGAGCAGCGGGCTGGTCACGTGCCGAGCTGACAATGTGTGTATGTACAGTTGTGGTCAAAAGTTTACATACACTTGTAAAGAACATAATGTCATGGCTCTCTTGAGTTTCCCGTTACAGACGTGGACAAAATTGTTGGTACCCTTCTGTTAAAGAAAGAAAAACCCACAATGGTCACTGAAATAACTTG
>JAQLOM010000032.1:15144549-15161829 GCA_030068315.1 Chrysichthys thysi
TGTGTGTGTGTGTGTGTGTGTGTGTGTGTGTGTGTGTGTGTGTGTGTGTGTGTGTGTGTGTGTGTGTGTTCAATGAAAATGAATATCGCAATCCATAGATCTTGTGTATATGAACATGAATCATAGTTTCCAGTTAGAGAGAAGTTGGGAATAACATCTTGTAAAGCACTGTGGCAAAAGCTGCTATTTTTATTTGTCCCATTCTGGTGCTGCTGTCTTCCCACAGAGTGAAAAGTACAGCTATGTGCTCATTATGGTCTTTCATGGGTTACACTGAATGGTGACGGGCCCTGTGTTGGTTTGGCTGCCTGTGGCAGGGTGATGGACTGCCTCACTGGATGTAATTGTCTCTCTCTTTCTTTCTCCCAGCTTTACCGCAATGAAGATTGGGTGGAGTGCTGGTGGCCTCATTTGTTGCCACTTTTGTTACACAGTGCTTTGTAGGAAGATGCTAGCATATCCTTAGAAGCCACAAAGGAGACAGATATAGCTGGGGATTGCCAGGACAAAACCTACTGTGTGCATTCCAGTGGCTTGCCACATGGATGTGTAACTTCACATTGGCAAGTCTGATATTAAACTAAGAGGGCTGATTTGTCAGGTGCACCAGGATCATTGGGTTTTTGTTCTATCCTTGCATTTCATGTGATGTCACATCATTTTGAGTTCCAAATGCACTGACTGCAGTGTTAAAGTGTCTGTGCTTCATTCATTTTCATTTATTCTTACAATTGATTTGACCTGACCTGACCTGACTGCACACAATGCACCAGATCCTCCTTGTCATGCTGCCTTGAAGTTATATAAGCTTGCTAGTAATGTTTAGCACAACTGGGGCATAAACATTTCACAAAATTAATTAGCTGATCTGAACTTTCCCTCCCTCCCTATAATGATTATGGGGTTTTTTTCACACTGGGATCTTTTACCCACTCTGAAATGAAGGTCCTATATAGGGTATAATTATAATTTTAGCCATGCATTATATTGTGCCAGAAATTCAGTCCCAAATTGCAACAAAAAAAATCATGTGACTGAAATGTTAGAATAGGCAGCTGGCTCTGATTCAAAGTAATCACCTGTAAATATGAGCAGTAGATGAATAATGAGTTTTGGGCCTAAATATGTAGTGATGATGGAGAAAATGAATTAACATTTGGAGATACTTTACAACTGTGAGAAATAAGTAATAGAAGCAATATGACTAGTAATTCTATTCTCATACACACTTTACTTTCAGAGAAACAGTTCTGCTTCTTGAACTTTTGAGATGATTATGATTCAGTTATCTGGTGTTATCTGTATTTGACATATTTTTCTTTGTGTAGTATAGCATACATCCTGTTCAATGATATCACACTCACATATTAAATAATCACTCAAAACTTAAGAAATACTGAGGAGAACTCAGAGTCTCGGTAATATTATGGAATGCTTGTAACCATAACAAGAGGAAAAGCCTATCCCTGATCAGCCTGAGAACTCAGTATTTTGTCATAAAAGCCATGTCTCTGAGGACACTAGAATCACAGTCTGGTGTGACTCACTGAAAACATGCCTTTGCAATGATGCTGAGGGCCTCCAGGCTGCATTTTTCTTCAAAACACATTGATTTTCTGTAAATACTGCTTTGTAATCATATCATTGCCTTTTATAATCAAACATTTTATTGGTATTTTAAAAATTGACTGTTAAAATTCACTATTTTTAAGAGTTACTATTACTTGAAAGTAATTATCTTTGTGATAATACATAAATCATATTCCAGCATTTGTATTCTGTAAACTCCCCCTGTCTGTGCAGCATGCCTGATAGCACATTGAGAATAAAGACTGGAATATGATCTCTTTGATGATACAATGCAGTAGTGTTGAAATTTGGAACGGGTTTATATGTATTGTTTGCTGTCCTTTTGAGTGTACTTTATGTACACACTGTTTGGCTTCCTCTTGGTCAAATTCTTCAACATTACAAAGTGGCCTACCACAGCAATGCAGATGATACACAGATCTATCTAGCTCTTTCACCAAATGATTTTAGTCCTACTGATTTGCTTTGTCTGTGCCTTGAAAAAGTAAATGTCTGGATGCAACACAATTTGTTTCAATTAAATAAAGACAAGACAGAGATCATTCTGTTGGGGAACAGGCAAAGAAGGTTACAATTTAGTGCCTGCCTGGAATCTAGGGATTTATGGACCACAACTCATGCAAAAATTCTTGGTGTGATCCTGGATGATGAACTCCGCTTCAGTTATCATGTCAAATCTATAACTGAATCAGCATTTTGGCATCTTAGAAATATAGCTAAGGTCAGAGATTTTCTGTCAATACAGGATTTAGAGAAACTTATGCATGCCTTCATATCTTGCAGGGTTGATTATTGCAACTCTTTATTCATTGGCCTTCATAAAAAGGCCATCAGACAGTTACAACTTATCAAAAATGCTGCTGCTAGAATTCTCATTAAAATCAAGAAAAGAGAGCACATCACTCCAGTCCTTAAGTCTCTACGCTGGCTTCCAATCAGATACAGAATCGATTGTAAAGTCTTGCTCATTGTGTATAAGTCAGTCAGTGGTTTGGGTCCAAAATATCTCTCTACAATGTTTAAAGACTACCAGCCTGGGAGGTCTCTTAGATCTTCAGGAACGGGTCAGCTGGTGGAGTCTAGAGCAGCAACTAAACAGGGCGAGATGGCATTTAGTTATTATGCTGCCCACTGCTGGAACCAGCGACCAATAGAAATAAGATCAGCCCCAACTGTTGTTAGTTTTAAAAAGAAGTTAAATACTGCATTATTCTCCACAGCCTTCAGTATATAGATGCAACCATTTTTACAGCCTTTTGTTTTTAACACAGGCCCTATTTAATGGGTATCTTGTGTTTCTTTTAGGCTTATTTATTTATGTATGTATTTTAATTCTATTTTTTAATACTTGTTTTTTTTTTTATTCCTGTAAATCACATTGAATGACCTTGTGTATGATAATGTGCTATAAAAATAAACTTGCCTTGCATTGCCTTGCCTTGCCTCATGCTTAATGTTTACCAAAGTGGTTATAATAGTGGAATTGGTTCCTGAATCTGGAAAAAACCAAAACTGTTTATTGCACATATCTGAAATATGCAGAGGGAACGTTATATGTTTTGAGAACTTTTAGAAGTCACAGAAGTTTCATATTAAGAATCAAAAGGGGATATTTTTTAAGGTATATTTTGACGTTCTACAGTATTAGTTTGATTTAAAAAAAAAAATCTCTTCCTGCCTTAATTTAATCCAGCTACTAAATGTAGACAGCTTGTAGGGGGCTTGTGGCTGAAAGTTGTTTTTGTAATATTTTATTTGGATAAAAGAGAAAGAATGTAAATCCATATTGGAAGCTGAAATACAGTGGACCCTCGGCTCACGAATTTAATCCGTTCCGAGACTCTGTTCACGAATTGATCGCAAGCCAGATCAATTTTTCCCATTGAAATTAATGTGTCAGGTCCAGAGGACAAGTCGGAATGCATGTGCACATTAATGGTATCTATTAAATGCAAACAAATCAGACAAGCGGCGGCAGAATCGTAATTCAGGGAAGCTTAAAGTAATGGATCGGATGAACAGGCTGAGAGAGGCAGGGCAGAGACAGAATCCAGAAACACAGTCCAAAGAGTCTAAACCAGAGAATAGCAAACAAGGTAATCAGGGGCAAGGCAAAAAGGCAGATACGAGAAAATGAAAACGGTCATACACAGAAATGCAATCAGAATATAGAAAGGCTTGGCAAAAGTGACTACGAGAGACAAGGCTAATGCTTCGCGTTGTGTGTGTGAATGTGAGAGTCTTAAATAGTTCATTTGTAATGAGTGGCACCTGAGTCTCGTTAAAAGTCAAGTGACCTTGACCGTGAGAGGCCTTCAACCCATGTTGTGAGAGAACGCAGATGCTCCTGGGAGTTGGAGTCTAGTTGGGGTTGCGGGTTGCCAGCGCCTGTGACATAATGTAAATTCATTTGATCTGTTTCAGCTTTCAAAATGATACATAGCTGCTGGCATAGGTGGAGGGTGGCGGAGGGATATGGTAGCGGTTCTCATGTTTTGCAATTATTTATTTCTTTATTTCAACTGTTATACGCTTACCATTTCCACTTTTCACTTTCTTCTGGGACCCATAATGAAGGCTTGTGGTGCAAAAATACAGAGAAACACAATGAAAAAATGCACTGAACACGTTCACACAACAAGTGCTTGACCGGAACTGAATGTTTGTGCCGTGAAGCGTGGGTCGGCTGTATGTGTACGTCTATATGTCAGTCGAGGCTTTGTTCGTCAGGCAGTACAAAATCTGTTCGGGAATTTAGTTTGTGCGTTGATTTGTTCACTATCCAATACGTTTGCAAGCCCATTCACTGTTCACGATCCATTGTAGTCATAAGTCAGTAACAAATAGACAGGTTTGAATGACAGTTTAGACAGTTTTAAATTATGTATACAGCTGAAGCAAATGTACAAACAATTACTCAGCAGATGAAGAAAGAAATACCACAATTAAGCCATGATGCTCCTCAGGGTAAAATGGAAACACGTCATTTCATATTCTGAAAGAAAAGCAGCGCCCCCCTGCTGTCAGCCAGAGCAATAATAATTTAACTCTAACATGTGGTAAACTGCTTTAATGTCTTGGTTCTAGCCCTGAACTGTATTTTTCTGGCTGGGATTTGGAGCTGAAAGAAGGTCCTGGTGTAAAATATGCTTTAAATGCAGCTTCTGTTAAGGACTAACGAGCACATATAGAGCCTCTATACCTGAATACACTTTCCTACACTGAGGCAGTTGAGCAGGGAAGTGCTTTTGAACATGAAACCCTGTTTGTAGACAAAAGGACTGCCTTACAGATTCTTTACACGTGTAGTATATGATGCTATTAACTGTTACAGTCAGAGGTCACTTGAAAAGAGATTTGATTGTTTTATCCCCAATATTTCCAAAAATGGGCAAGAGAGAAACAGATTTTTTTCCAGTATCACTTAAATAAATCACTTGTATAAAGAATTGTTCTTTCTCTGTGTATGCATGTCTTGTTATGGTATGTTATAACCTGGGAATGTGTATTCACCCCCCACCAATCATCTCTGGAATATCACTTAACTCTGTTGGCTTGTAGGCAACATGACTTCTTTCCCTGGCTGGAGAAATGCCAGAGTCAATAAAGCTTTGGCAGGTGGGAGGATGTTTTCCCCTTATTTTTTTGCTTAGACAAAGTGTCAGCTGTGTTACACATCTCCTTTTACAGCAGCCGCTCACCCATTTACTTTTGTTTTGTTTTTTTTATTTGACAATTATTGCTTCATATTTGAAAGGTTTTCATCTATTCTGGGGATTTTTGCACAATATTAAAGCTGCAGTATTTAGGATTGTTTTATATTAAAAAAAAAAAAAGATGAAGACAAATATGATTATTGTGTCAAAGAAGGAAAAAATACTTAAAGATGATGTTCCTGACCTACTGGGAGAGTATAGTAAAAATAGTAAACACTAATCCCTAATTACCCACTGTATGAAGGGTTTTGGATCATAATTGGTGGAAAATTTGTACTTATACATCATACACCAAATAAGATATGCTCGATATCATCGCGCCCAACTTTAGGCATGAACAATTTCCAAGTACAAAGTGGCAGATGGGACCTGGCAGCCAATCATGAGAGAGAGAGGGGTAAACAGATGGGGAATGAGAGAGTGAAAAAGCCAGATGTACTGTAAAACGGAAAAGGATTTAGGGCTGATGAACTTTTCGCTTTTTTCTTGTTGGACAGGTAAGGCAATTATTAGTTGTCTGATTTGGTGGAAAATGTGTAAATCGTAAATGACAGTCAGCTGATTTATCCTCATTGTGAAGCTCATATTTGTAACCCAGTCGAATAGTTCTTGAGCTAGAGACCTCTGACAAGTTAGTAAGTTGGTGAGTTTTTAAATATTTTTGCATTTAAAAAAACGTGGTTCAACAAGTAGTCAATAAGTCAGCAATGTGAAACATTCATATGAAGTGTTTATACAATGAATTACAAATCATGAAAATGTAGTGTATTTCAAGTGTATAAAATTTAGATTCCAACTTCAGCATTTTTCTGCCATTGAGAGCAAAGTCCGCATCTTTAAGAATGTCACATGAAAGCATACCTTTTATGGTTTATGCAGTATGAGTTAATTGCTGTTTATGATGTGTTTGCATTTGCATTTACTTAAAGCTTTATATAAACCTTTCCAGAGAAGTACAAACACACACATTTCCCCATGTGGCTAATAATTAATGAGCCATAAAAATGCGCATGTTATGGTTTTTTTTTTTTTGTTTGTTTTGTTTTTGTTTTTGTTTTTTTTTTATTTTTTTTGGAGGGGGGGCAGTAGGCGGTGCTGGGCCAGTGAGTTTGGGGATCAGTGAGGCATGATGGAGCTTGTCTGAGTTCCAGCTGGCTCAGAAATCATTTTTGTCTCGCTACCAGCACTAGTGCTGTAAGACATTTGAATGTCCTGAGAATTCCTACATGCTTTTGCTCTTTATTATATTACCCCTCATTCTTATGAAGCAAGCCTGCTATGTGGTAGCTGCAAATTATGACAGTATCATTTTCCTTAAAAGCTGGCACCACCAGTACAAATAATTCACTTATGAGTGAGTTCCTTCTCCGTACTCGTACCAGCATTGTTCTTTATGCCTGTGCAATAGTGCGTCACGTGTAACAGATGATAAGCGAGGACTTCACTTGTCAGTGTGTGAGTGGAACCATCTGCAGGGTTCTTTAGTAAGAGAGGGTTGGGGGCTCCAAACTTCTGCTTCGTTTGCTCTCAAACCACAACTGCATAGCTGGAATGCAGAGTGTAAAGAGAGCCTGCTTTGACTTAGGAGCAAAAAAGAGCCTGCACTGACTAGAGGGATGATCAAATTCCACCACTGCTATTGTTCACACAACTCTTTTCCAAGTACATTTGGTCACAGGTCATTGAGTTTAATGAGCCGTCTACAGTCCTGAGTGCTGAATCTGCAAATCCCACCAATTTGGCAGCACGACCTAAAACCCAATTAATGTTCTTGGCTTAGATGAGAGAGGTAACTAATGAAATTCAGGTTGCCTGTGATGAGTGTTAAACTATGTGCTTGTACAAAGTGGCATATGTCTATTTGTGCAGGTGGTATTTATTGTAATGATGATAGCAAGCTCACATCTGAATGTCTGTTTTAGTGATTGCTGTTTCCTGTACATAAGCATACACAGCATTGTGATAAAAAAAAAAAATCTCAAGAGCACTCTCAGTGCTGGTTATTTATGGCGTGCTAGCATTTTGTTCCAAACTCCAAGGAAGCAATGTAAACAGACTGGCACAACAAACATCGATTACACACAAAACAGATGATTTTTTTCAAGGGAGCTGTACTTGTGCATTCCAGTGTCACAAGCTTTTCGACATTACCCAGTAGACTTTGTAATCCAGTACTTTAAAATACATTATGCTTATAATGTGTATAAAATGGGACAGCTTTTATTTGTTCTGTGTTTTAAAAAAAAATGCTTGTAAACTGATACACAATCATGCACAATTGGTTTTTTTATGAACAGTTAGAATGTTCGTAATGCCATGTACATAGCTCACCTGGATTAACAATGTAAAGATATGCAGAGCAGTACTCGATATGTTATGGGGTTAATTTATAGATAGTCTAGATGCTAGAGGTTTTGTTTCATTGTTTGTTTTTAACACAGGGAAGGCATTTTATTATAGACGCCACCTCAAAGAACTAAACGAATACAGCAAAGCCAGTATTTACACAAAACGCTTTTACCTGACTGCTGATTTAGGCATATCAAAAAGTGATGTGGACATGCATTTTACTATAGATTATAAAAAGAAAAAAGAAAAAGCATATCGAACAATACTTGATACAAAATTATTATCTGAGCTTGACATTGTCAATAACCTGTTTACTGTTGAATATTGAACAATATAATGCACATTTTGAAGAATTTTCACTCTGCAAATCTGTTAGCTTTACTATTAACTCACATGCATACATTTACAACTTTTTAAAACTTTTTTTCTAATACTTGCAAGTACTACATAATCACATATTGCATTGCTAATTATTAGTGCAAGGTTTCACCGTATACTGTTTTCAAATGATAGTATATAACCCACTTTAAAATTTTTGGAAAAATTTCTCAGAGATTTCTTGTTAATAGAATACAGTTACTTAACATGTACTACATAACTACTGTGCAGGGGAAAAAAGTGCTTTCATAGTTATTATATATATTGTTTGTCCTAGTAGCTCATACCTTTCTCACAGTAATAGAAGTAATTTTCCAATCATGGCCTCTTCTTATCCACAAATTGTTACATCAAATCATCAACATGTTTCTGTTCATCCATAAGTTAGCATTATCTCTTGAACTTCCTGAACTGTGGAAGAATTGGATCAGTGGTAAACATGTTAGCACTTGCTTGGGAAAGTGAAAAGCCACTATCTGCATGGAGGGGAACTAATGATTAAGAATTCTTGGTATTGTAGACGTACACATAGTGTCCTTACATGTAATAGAGAGGAGAAGGAGTGCAGTTAGAAACAGAAGGGTTTTGGGCATAATGCTTACTCTGGTGCTGTGCCAGTATGTAACACAAAACTCCCCAAAATTCCTCATTCTGAGGTTACTCCTCCTTTAGAATTATAATCATAAGTTAGAGCTGTATCCAGGGCAAATGTAATTGCTTATTCCCTACAATTAACTGAATTGCATAGCATTTCGATTGCACAGTTCACTCATGCAAAGTGTACTGCAACCTTGCAAAACATGTCTTTAAATAAAGCACATGCATGCCTAAGAGACTTACAGTCCATCAAGACTGAATCTGTGATGGTCGATGTGGCTTTTTTTTTTATTATTGAAGTTTTGCACAGTTTTTAATAGCAATTATGTGTCCTGGTGTGACTCTTATGCCAGAACTGACTAGAACGCAGGTTTCTAGGCTTGCCCAGAAAGCATTTACTTTGTCAAATATCAGCTACTCCCTGGGCATCTAGTCTGGCTGCAGAAACAGGCCAAGCATTACTAATGAGCTTTTATGTTTTAATTAAGGAGAAGGACCCAAAGAATATTAGCAACAACATTATCGATTTGTACAGGGTTAACAACTAAAGGGGCCGGATCCAGTTACAGCAGTGTGTTTGCTTTAATGAAGAGGTAGTCAGCAGAGAGGGGGCAAGGCCGACAGTGCATTTGACAGCATGATGAGCGAGGTCACTGCAACAGCTTGACATAGAAGTGTTCCAGGTGCTCACAGCTGTGTGTGTGTGTGTGTGTGTGTGCATGTGCATGTGCGTGTGTGTGTCCATGCATATATGCACTGCTTTTTGTCTGAGTCCTAACTTGCTTGGTTTTCAAGGGGGAAGGGCAGAGCTACAATGCAGTGAAGTTGCTAGCCTTGCTCCTCTCACTCTCCCCTATCATCCTCAGGTCGGCGTGTCCCTGTTATTATCATGATCATAGATATGACAGCCGCAGCTCAGCTCTCACCACTGCTTCAAAGTTAAGCAATAAATCCGAACAATAACTCCTCCTCTAATGTGTTAGGTCTAGTAGAAGGGATCTAATAGTAATAGAGCACATTGTGGTATGCTGTGTTAAAAGCACCTCAAACATCAGAATGGTAGATGTGATACATTGCAAGATGTCTGAAGGATCCAGTCTGTCACCAAGATGGCTTTCAAAAAGTTTGGATTGTTGGTAATAATAACTTAAGAATGGTTTATTTACAATCCTAAAGAGGTGTTATATACAGGTGTTTTCATCCAGGATGATAATAGCCTAGGAGATAGAACCTTGTAAAACCAGGTTTACCTGGGAAATTTAATGTTAAAATATTACTTTTTAAAATAAAAAGTAAAACCACATATGATTAAAGTTTCCCCTTGGTGATTAGGTTTATGTAGTTATCCCATTCTTTAATTCCTATTTTTTTTATGTTTCCCCCGTATTTTCTCCATAATTTAGCCTTGCCATTTCCCACCAACTAGCTAACTTTCTAGCTAAGAAATCTACAAGCTGGGGAGGGTGGGGCTAGCATGTGCGCCACATCTTTTTGAAACTGTTACTCATGCAGCATCACAGTGCAGTGGAACACATTCAGAGGAAAGCACATTACCCTATTTTGCGTGCACGAACTCACTGATGACCAGAACTCACTAGTGTAAATATGATAGACAACGTAAGAAAGTATGCCATTCACCCCATCCGGAAAGCATGGCTGATTTTGCCCTCTCACGGCCACAGATGGGTGTGGCATGTTCAAGATTCAAACTCACAATCTCCTGACAATGGGCCAGACACTTTACTGTTGTGCCCATCAGCATCTGTGGTAAATCCAGTTTCAAAATGCTGGAAAGAAACTTATAATGCTGAAAACACTGTAAATACTAGCAACAGAATTTCTCAATAATCAAGACAAAGCAGTATACATAGTAACTCTATGGAAAATTGCAGCATTTGAAGTTAGATAGCTTTTCATTTATACACTGTTAAGTGTAACTTGGGAAAAGAATGTATGTTTTTGAAGAAACAAATATAGTAAGGCACAACATTCTTTGAGAACTAAAAGAAACTAGGAAGCAGTTCAGCAAATTGAATAGGTTAGAGTTGAGGAATGAAAGAGATGAATGGTCACAGTGTCAGCTCATGTCCCTTGGGGGTGATCACTGAGCTGTAAAGTCATAAGAGGCAGAACTGAGTCATCAGGATGTGTGGGCATTTACAAGTTCACTTCTCACGTTGTCTTCTGTCCATCATAGCAGTGACAGCCCATGGGCTCACATCACGTAATCATTCGGATACGCATTTAAGTTGTTGTGTTCCAGGAAAAGGAGAAAAATTATGAAAAATAATCCTTAAAGGCCTTTTCCATTGGCCTTCTTGTTTTCAATAAACAGGAATAATTGGGACGTTTTAAAACATACATGGACTAATCTCCTGTTGGCAGACAACCATGTTTACATGTCGACCAAATCAGAATGCTACAAAATAGTAAGTTTGGGATTTCCATTTAGATGAGACAGAGTGACTCCCAGTTGTGGTTAAATTGCAGGAGGGGGTGAATCAGAGTCCTTTCTTTTTTTCTGTGGCCTACAGCATGGATCAACTTCACAAGACTCCAACTCACTGTAGCACCACTGTTCATTTAGAGATGTACATGTGACTATTCTGAAATGTTACTTTTTCATCACTCTTTTCCCTTTTCCTGTAGAATTGATATCCTCATTGGTGTATTTATTCCATATAACATGGGTCTGAATATACCGGTGTACATTTTCCCCTTTATAGTAATAATTATGATTGCTATTCTTTTCAAGATCTAAACACAATTTACAACCAAATGTTCAAATGTTATCTCTGACCACAAAGCTGTAATACATTTATAAGTAATGCATTTGCCAGTCCCTGTTGCATTAACATATGACCTTGAGTTAAAAGGTCATCATTGGTATGTAA
Source organism: Chrysichthys thysi (assembly GCA_030068315.1). Taxonomy (NCBI): domain Eukaryota; kingdom Metazoa; phylum Chordata; class Actinopteri; order Siluriformes; family Claroteidae; genus Chrysichthys; species Chrysichthys thysi. Next base: position 15,156,074 of record JAQLOM010000032.1, read on the forward strand.
GGTGCAGACGACCATGGAGACCAAATAAAGATTATACACCTCAGAGAATTCCCTAATGACTTTTGTATCCTTTAAAGAGAAACCCATCATCCCTGGTTTAAGCACTTTATTTTCATCATGGAGACGTCTCACCAAGTTATACTACTAAAAATGAACTTCTTTTTGAAATATGGGAACGTGTGAAAATCGTTTTTTCAATATAAACATGCACATGCCACCAGCCTCAGACAAAACTATTGTATTAGTAACATCAGCTAGTGAAGCTTTCCATAAAAATATTTCTCTCAAATGTAGAGAAGCTAAGCAGACATTTCTGTGGGGAAATTCACAGTGTATTAAACAGCAAGGCAAAAAGGCTAGGCATGTTTATGTGTATAGCACAGTTCATACATCAAGGCAACTCAAAGTGATTCACAAAGCAATAAGACATGATATAAAGGAATAGTACACATACATACAATAAACTTAATGAAATCAACAAAAATAGCAATGTACAATAAAGGTGACAGAAAAATGAAAAGAAAAACTTGCAGTGCAAAGTAAAATAGACAATGTAGCTTCATAAATGTCATGCAAATGTAGTTTCTGCCTAGTTGGTCATGACTCTAGGAACCATTAATAGACCTGCTGTCACTGGTTCAATAGACCTGCTTGGTTATATTAATAAAAAATGGTTAAGCTGGATAAGCTTGAGGGTTTTCTTTTTTTTTTTAGTATGATTCATTCTGCAATATTTTTTTTTTGGACATTATAAAAATAACTAAGTTTAAATTAATTTTGTGGCTTTGGACAATAATGGACATAGAGGCCACTGTGTCAGACTGTTGTCTGCAATTATCCTTCACAGAAATTGGACCATACTTTTTGTTTGTCTGTAATTACTGTTTTAGCCTTGTGAATTTTTTGGCACCAGCTTGCAGTAAAATCCGTTACTGGCTCAGCTGTAAACTCAAAGCCTACCAGCAAAAAGGTTGTTGAACAGCAGCATAACCTTTCTCTTTCTCTATGGATTTAAACAGCATAATTAGATAAATAACCCTTTATCTCTTTAGCTAGTTTAATTGTTTATTGTTTGTGACAATAATTTTGCAAGGATCCTGTTGTGTCCTTTGTTTTTACTCAGTACCCAATCCTTTTAATTTTGCCTTCACAGCTAGTCAGTGTTTACTTTTTTTGACAGTACAGTACATAGGAGCATGCCTGCCTGAAAAGTTTCAAGTAATCCCACTGCCCCTTGCCCCTCCCAGTCCTTCATCACACTGACTCAAATTTATACTTTACCCCCATTCCTTTTCTCTCTCAGTCAAGGATAGAACACTGAAGCCTTTTATTGGGCCAGTCATGGTGCTCTGGGAGCGTTGCCGAACATGGACAGACCACATCGGTCCCCCCGAGAGATTTCCTGTCTTAGCCCTCCCAAATAATACCAAACAGTCTTCTCCTTCTGCATTCACTTACCTAGCAGTCATGCCAAAACTCTTTCCACATTCACCAAAAACAGCACTGGGGAGGCGATCAGCACAGACCTCTTAAATAGCTCACACTCCTTCTACAATTACAAGGGATCCATGCGAGTGGAAAACATATTGATGTGTTCTTAAGAACACCAGGCAATGAATTCCACTGAAAGGTTTCATCCCTCTCTCAGAAACCCTTCCAGATAACACATGGTCCACCCAAATGCCTTTTAAAGAGTGGACTTTACTATAGCTAGACAGGTTAACTGGCAGAGACTGGTTCTTTATGTAAGATTTTGGGTGGTACCTGTAGGGAGATGTCTTTTTTGGGTGAGATTAATATAATAAGTAGGTCTAAAGAGCCAGGAATCTTCCGTATAATAGGATAATAGGACATGGGGTAGAATTGTCCAAAATTCCCACATCATTACCACTAGTGCTGAAATTTTGATGTCAGTTGAGACAAGTAACGAAGAACAGTGTTTATATTTCGAAATGTGTGAGTTCATGATTAAACAGAGCAATGGAATGCCTTCAGCAAATCCCCTGCAATTTAAATATATGGCACTTTGTCAAGGTTATGCCTCTCATACTCTTGCATAGCTTGAGCTACAAATTCAGTTATGCTAGCCATTTAGTAGATTAGTAGCTGATTTGACAAATTTTAGCTCCCTCAATTCTAAGGTTCACTGAGCATGTGCTTTAGTTTTCAGTAAGACATGCGTGGCTAGTAATTTTAACCACATGCCTAAGGTGGTTAAACTTAATTAAGTTTAACAATTACCGGTAAGTGTTTTCACTGAATTTCCTAAAATCAATAATGTTAGGTTATGTTACATTACATTATGTTACGTTACATTATTTCATCTTCAGTAGCGGGTTGATCATAGTCAGGGTTTGCAGTGGATATGAACCCTGAACTCTCAGCTTGAGGCAAGGACACTTAATGAGACATCAGGTTCATCCATCTCAGGCCGCACACTCATTTACATAGTTATTCACACCTAGAGGCAATTTATTTTAGCCAGTCCACAGAATATGCTGCTGCTCTCAAAGTGTTAACTCAAACCCACATTCACCTAAGACCTGTTAAGCATTTACCTCATTTCACCTTGGGTTTTGATCCTCATGGACAAGTATTGTCTTGTTTCACCTCCCACTTCCACCACTCATTATATCTCTTACAGAGAAAGGTTGACACTATTGAAATATAATATTCTTTTTTCTTATTTTGAAAACCACTTTCTGATTACAAATGCAAATGACCATATTCATCAGATGACTCACGGTACAAGGAATGCTCAAGCAATCATTCTGTGACTCTAAAAGGTAGCACTGGGTTTATGATAAGTGAGGCATGACAGCCCACAAATCCCAAGCCTATCTCGTCTCTCCCCTACCCAACACTCCCCATTAGATTTTTATTGGAGTGTAAATTAGCCTTGGGGACAAGTGGACATCTGCCAGCCAAGGGAAGATTGAACTTAGGATGCAATTGGGAAGTGAGCAATCTAGAAACGTCTCTCCTGGAATTAATGAAACAATGCTGTTAAATCCCTCCAGATCTCTTGGTTCCCTTTTCTTCTTCTATGTCCAAGAAATTGAAAGTGTCTTGCTGCTGTCTCTCCATTTTTGGTTTCTTATAAGCTGCCTGCAAGATAGAAATAATGTGTTGAAGCAATGAAGGTTAATAATTCTATTATTATGCTAGTGTGTTTACCCTAATGTAGTCAAGGGAAATTTCGCCACATTTCTTACAATCAATAAAATTGAAGATCTTGCTATTTCTTGGTACTTAGTCATCAATTAATAAATACTTTACAGATTCCTTATGGACTTTTCAAGAACAAAAATATATCATTATTGCCCTTCATTTGAACCATGTGCTTACAGAAAGTATTGGATCATTCTTTGTTGGCTGTCTCAAATAGTAGCACTTAAATTGTGGCAGCAAGGTAGCTCAGATGAACTTGCTCATGCATGTTCTTTACTTCAGGCAAGAATGGTCAGGTTTCATGTCTCACTCACAGCTATATAGGGGGCAATGGGGGATCAGGAGGGCAATAGGGGATTTGAATAGATTAACATTTCTACACAGGTTTTCCGTCAAGATAAATGCTTTTAAATATTTCGCTAATAATGTCTGTGATATCATAAGGATAGTCCGACTGATTAGAGCATATTTTCATCTTTATATTGATTGCTCATTACAGACACTTACTTGTTGCTTGGGGCAGATGGAGAGAAAATGTGTACAGCCCGTGTGGAAAACAACAAAGAAAGCTTGGGTTTTAAAATTTGAACATGAACACACCCATTTCAGTCATTACTTTAGTCATTCTCTTGCACTGTCAAGTTTTATTCAGTGTGGAAAATCTTAGTTAATTGGTCTCTGGTTTTCTTTTTCTAACTGTTTCCTTAACAACACAGAAAGCCTCCCTCTTCCCTGCTTTCCTTCCCCCTCTTCCTAAACCCTGCCCATTTTAGACTGTTCCTCCTTTTTTCCCCTTTTCTCCTGTTTGCTGTCTCACTGGCTGTGTGACACTCTTCCTGCTGTTTGTAAGGCACGATTTGGAAAAGAGAGAAATATGTCATTATAGTCTAACTGTTAGTGTAAATCACCAGCTCTGGGCTCTTGGATAGCAAAATTGAACTATTTACGTATACTTACCTAGTATGAGAAGACCATGGAATGGATGTTCCACTAGGAGAGTATTCAACAGTGCTGGATGGTTGCAATTAGGAGAAACATTGCAGTGTTTGGATGGAGTGCTGAATGTGTGGAATCAGATCTGGACTTCAGAAACTTTATGAAAAAAATATTGGCTGAATATTTATCACAGGTTTATTCCACGGTGAGTGAAATTCTTTTATAAGTGTGCTCCCGGCTTTGGTGGCATGTAACAGGGTAATGTTGTTGATAGTTCTGTATGTATTCAGTGGTAGTGCAACATGAATGTAACATTGTTTCACGAAGTATGTTTGCTGCTCTTTATGGAAGAACATCATGCCATGGAGACATTTAACTTCTGTTCATGTTATGATGTAAATCCACAGATCTAAACTTACAACTGATGTGTAAGAGGTGAAATGCAGTGTTCAAAACATCTCTCTTAGTTCAGTTCACAGAACACAAACTTTACAAGTTATTTTTTTAGCACTACATTTCATATGGAAGAAATTAGTAAAAATGTTAGTTGTATGTGTGGGCTCAGCGTCTACCTACTTTATGCTCTTAAAACTTTACTGCATTGATAAAGTAAACCTGTTGCCTGTCCAGAGTTTATTTGAACTGATAATATGCTAATGTGAACAGAAAATCAGAAGGTGAAGTGATTCAAATGATGTGAATCTTATTATTCTCTTTAACTTGAATGTGAAAAAGTGGTTTTAGTACATTTGTTTTGTTTTTTTGTTTTTCTGATTAATTGTATGATTTAAAAAAAAAAAAGTCAAGATAAGCTCTAGATCTGCTTTTTGTTTTGGAATGGCTGACTTATACCAAAACTAACTCTCTGAAAGCACCCATATCCTAATCCTAATCCTGTGTGATTTACTCTGCCTGCCCTATCTGTATCTGGTGCTAAAGGTTAACATGCTCTTCAGAATTAGGTAAGCCAGAGATCAGCTCTTATTCTTGAACTGCTTGTCTAAATTCTTTCCAGTAGCACCATTCTTGTTAACGCAACCGCACATTTATACACACAGTGAGTGAAATTCAATGATGTGACAAACCAATGTTGGCAGAAGCAAAAATCTTGACATCTGTACAGCCTTGTCTGACTCATGACGTTATATGTGCTGGCCTAAAGAGAAATAACATTAGAAAATCGTTTCTTGAATAGAAACATTATAGATTTAAAATAACCTTGAGCCGTGAAGGCATGTTCTGAGCCTGAACCTAGCTCTTTAGCAGATCCCAAACTTTGGATTTCTTCATTATAAGAAACACAAATATCCAGTAAATGCCTGGTCATAGTGTGGTCATGCTGCCATATTGCAGCTCCAGGGTTTCTGCTTTAATCCTGAGTTTTAATTACCACTCATGTGGAGTTCTGCATGTACACTGACCCCCCGCAATAGCGCGGTTCACCTATTGCGGGTTCAGTGCATCGCAGATTTTCAAATTTTGATTCGCGGAATTTTTTGTCTTTCGCAGGACTCTGGAATATAAAATATACAATTTTTTAAAAATGTTAATTCAAACATTAAAAGAACATTCAAATCGAAATAAAACAGTATGCACTGTATTTCATCAGTGGATGAATACACAGTGGCGGTGTACGCCACTTCCGCTTC
>JAQLOM010000032.1:15195980-15210788 GCA_030068315.1 Chrysichthys thysi
ACTTCCACATCATTGCATTCCGTTTTTATTTACAATTTGTACTTTGTCCCAACTTTTTTGGAATCGGGGTTGTATATGTCCTTTTCTGCACGACTAGTCTGTCATTACAGCATTACAGTACAAAATGATATATATTATACCAACACTTTTATTGTAATGACAGCAGTTAATGTTTTTTTTTTTTTGCCATTGTGTGCATTTTGACAAACATTTTCTTAATTAGGGTGACCATATCAAGAGAAGTAAATGGTTTTAAGACATGTTTATGGTGTTTTGATATTTGAAAGAGTGCCTTTATTTTCTTTAATTGCACTGATTTCACTGTGTGTATCACTACAGTTGTCTGTGTTCACCATTTAAAAATCCTCTTCCTGGTTTGACACAGTTACTACAGTAGTGTTAGTGACATCATCAGTAGACATGAAAAAATGATATTTTTCATGAATATAACTTTTGGCTTAAAATATGAAAGCTTGTCATTTGAAGCTCATGTTACTAAACGCAACTTTAAGCAGAACATGCAAATCAATGTAAGCTAGCTAGGAAGCTAGCTGATGTGCTATTAACCCATTAACTGCATTTTTTTTCCTGACAATTTTCATGTATTTCTATTAATTTACATCCAAATAGTAACAAAAACATCTACTTTCAAGAAATATGACTGTTAATTTTTCTGGAATTTCAATTTTTAGTCAAAGTCCCAAATGGGGATCATGGCACATGCCATCTATTTTTTTATGCCATTTATGCCAAATGGGGACCACTGAAGCTCATGGGTTAAATGAGTATGGCATCTTCAGGATTTATTTCCATTAGCGAGCAAAAATAGACAGAACATTTGGCCATTTTATGTCTGAAATGTCACTTACTTCATATTAATTTCTTGTTTAGAAAACTGATGTATAAAAGCAACATCATACCCACAATCATGCAGTTACACTGAATATCGGCTCGACTGTGTTTTGATTGCTGCAGCAGTATTGCTTAAATTCAATATATGCCCAAAAGTTTGTGGACACTGCATCATCACACCCATATCTGGGCTGTCTCCAAACTGTTGCCACAAGATCGGAAGCACAGGATATATTACCATACCACTTTATTTATAAAGCACTTTACAACAACAAAAGTGCTTTCCAATTATATATAAAATATATATATTATATTTTATATAATGTCTGGTGTATGTTGGAACTAAAAGCCCCAAACATGTTCCAACATGACAGTGTTCTTGTGCACAAAGCAAGATCCATAAAGACATGGTTTGCCAAGGTTGGTGTGGTTGGCACAGAGCACTCACACCCTCTGAACACTAACCTCACACCCGCTGAGCATCCACAGTCTTAACCAGTCGCATTCCAAAATCTAAAGGAAAAGCTTTCCCAGAACATAGGAGGTTATTATAAGAGCAAAAGGTGGGGATGTACTAAATTTAGAATGGGATGTTCAACAAGAACCTATGGGGGAGATTGATCCGATGTCCACATACTTTTGGTTCTGCAGTGCATTTATGTAGCCAACTTAGACCACCAAATGTATATGAATAAATCCTTTGCACTGTGAGAACGCTAAAATAAAGGCTTACAAATTTTCTGTGTGCCTGTCCTGCCTCTGCAGATCCAACGCACTCTCTGACCTGCAGCTGGGCTGAGCTTTTCTCCGTCTCCTCTGTCTCCTCAGGAACAAAGGAAGAGGAGGAGGAGGAATGAGAACGTTCTCGTTTTTTCTTGCTTTTCCTGGAAGATAAAATGAGAGGATTTGGCTAAAATAGTTGGTCTCTTCTTAATGTAACTAGCAACAAGAACATATGCTAAAGAAGTCTGGAAAAAGACACAGAAACATCTTTATTTATAAAGAAGAGGTAAGTTTCATGAATATTTAAAGACAAGGTGTATACAGTATAATGATAAGTAATATAATGATGTGGATAATATTTCATTCGGTAGTAATCTGATCTTCTTAAAGAACATGCTGGGGCAATATTCCTCAGTGTCTTATAGAACACATTGTGCCATAGTACTTACTTTGATTTTTTGTGGCGTTTGGATGCTTTCTCAGTTGAACTTTCCATGCTTGATTCAGGAGATTGCCCCAATTCCCCTTGCTGTTGCTGTTTCTCATTTGTCTCTCTGCTTAAATATTTCTTGTGCTGCTCAACATTCATTGAAAGATCCATTGTATCTCCTTTAAACTGTTTAACTTGAGCCTGTGTTGAGGAGACAAAAAGATGTTGTGGCCAGACTAAAGATTAGTGCTGTATTCTAGTGGCGTCCTTGAAATGTAAATATGGGAAGGGACCGAGACACAAGACTCCACAAATGATTTCATCATGCAAATGGACCTAATGAAGTGAATCTTCCTCAGGTTTAACAGCGCACTTGAAACCGCTTTTTGCACTAACAAAGAGCTTTCATTTTTCTTTAGAAAAAACTTGTTCATTCATCTTTTAAAAGAAAACTAAAGATATCAGGACCTTCTTCATTTCAGGAGTCCTTCCACAGCATAGACTGTTTAGAAACATTGTCAAGAACAAGCACTGGCAGATTGAGAAACATCAAATTGCCACATCACAATACTTTCACTGGATATGAAAGTATTTGGCTTTTTGGTCTGTTTTTGCCTTGTTTTGCCCTGTTCAGGCTTTGAAGAAGAATACTTACTATGATGTTTGATAAGAATCCCTTGAATGGCTTTGCCATGGGAGCAACTGGTCACTTCCATTTATGACTGCTCATTTCTTGACTCAACTGCCTTAGGAAGGCTTGTACCCACAGTAAAGCATAACCATCAATTGTTGTGGGGAAATTTACAACACAGTTAACTGAATGTGCCCATTTTCACATCTCATGTTCATTTAGCAGTGAGCTTAGGTCTCTCTTGCAAGTGAAAAGCAGGGGCTTAGAAAGACAGAGAGGGGGGTTCTAAGGATGCTCTGGCTGGCTCACTCTTGCAGCATTCTTTTCCAAAATATGGCATATTTCAAAATTTTCTGTCACCTTGGAGCTGCTCTCCCCGGAGCCTTTCAACTCATCAAACAGGAATGAGTGCCTCATAAAAGCACTGGGAGAAACATCAATTCTCCTGTGGGAAAAGGTCAGAAAGAAAGAAACGAGTTTGGGGGTTTTAAGGAACATCAGGGCTCCTTTATCATGCAGATAAAGATCCTACAGAGCAGGCTACTGCAATTTCTCAATATAGAGATACATTTATTAATCAAAGTCAGAATAATGAAAAAGGGAGATAAGATTTTCAATACCTGTGTATCTCTGGACTCTTTCTTGGCTTCATGATTTCTTTCTCAGCTGCTAGTCTTTGGTACATGGTAAACCGGTCACTTAGAGTCATTCCAGAAGAAGAGAAACATTGTGCTATGGGAGGTAGATATATTTACTTACTGATAATAATCGATTTGCGTCCAGCATTTGATACAAAAATATGGACACAGACACAACTAAAACACACTTAATAATTGATATTTCATTAAATCATACCACTTGCACAATACAGATGATTCCTTATGAGTTTTGAGATAAAGTGACATATCAAGTCACAGTAAAACGGTATTCCAGTGGCCACTGACCATCATGGATTCTTCTATAATCTGAAGATTTTTATTAAACTATTTGTTCAGATCTGTTTGAATATCATTGCACTTTAAATAACTGACACTTGGCTGTGGATTTGAGGATGAGTATAGTTTAAACAGTACACTTAGAGTTTGCTGAAACCATTGTGCATCAACCATCAAATCCACTGAAGAGTTAAAAAGAGTGTTTATTTATCTGTTGAGCCACATAAAACAATGCAGTGTTAAAGTTGGAATCTGACAACCATAACCACAGTGTTCAGTATATTATAGAGATTGTAATCACCTGTGACGTAATGGACAATTGAAATGACATGTTGTGCAAACAGCTCTGTTGGGCTCCTGCATGAATTATTACACCAACGGTGGTGATGTCCCTTTTTATCAAAATGTTCAGGATCCATAGTATTCCTCCAGTCATTAGACAAAACAGATGATCTGCAAGACATAACAAGCAACGATTAGCAGCTAGTGCATAATTTCTCTTCAGGATGAAAAAGAACAGATAGACTAAAACAACATGTGCAGTAAGACTAAACATGTTGTACAAACTAAATGTGACAGCAGAATTTCACCATTTATTTTATCCAGGAGATCATTGTTGTGTTTTGGCTTTTTTTTTTTTTTGGGGGGGGGGGGGGGAGTATTGGAACACACTGTAGTGTCTCATCAGGATGAAAGAAAAGGTGAAAACAAGTTGAATGATGAATGGCGATTTCTGTCAACAGAAAATACTTTCTGTATGTGCAATTAGGTTTCTTTGGTAAATGAGTTATTCATACACGTCTTCTCTGTTCTGTAAAATGTTTTAGGAGTGAGTAAAAATTATTGTATGACAGATTTGTCTTGTCTATTGATATTATCAACATCTATTGACAGTTATCAATCTAAACCTACTCTGCAATACGATTAGCTTGGGATATATCAGTGCATTCATACTGGTATTGTGTATCAGTTCAGTAAAGTGCTAGTTCATCAGTCACCACCATCAGTCGGTGCCACCCTTTGTATTTTTTCTTTTAGGCTATAATTCAAATTTAACATAAATATACTTGCCTTTTGGTCATCACTATCCATCCTATTCCCCCTAATTTCCTCTTTTTTTTTTTTTTTTTTTGCAATGTTACACCCAAAAGCAAAATAAAAAAAAATCAGGAACCCATACACAGACAGAAACACAAATGGGATTCATAAAAGTATTGCAAATTTGGACCAACAGGGATTGGAAGCTATACATTTCATTGCATAATTAAAGGTTATTAAAAAGGCAGAGAAACATAAAAGCAGAGTAAATGGAAGCTAAAAATGAAAGCCTACAATGATCTCCTAAGAGAATAAGTCAGGTAAGAACTTCATTTTGTTAAGAGTTAGTGATATTAATATGAAAGGTTTAGGATGTTTAGGTATTGGTAATGTGGAGATGTCAGTGAGTAGCACTATAATGGGATGTTACCCTATGCAGTGAAAACAGTACATATAAAGCTATTTACGATTGGTCTTAATTGAAGATAGCCAATTTTACAGAAATATCAGTGATGAGAAAACATAATATAGGTGAATAACTAATAATAACTAATAAAAATGTAGCTTTAGATTATTTGATTAAATCTTTGAAAACATGAAAAAAAAACAGAAATTTGAGAAGACAAAAAAATTTGCAGTAATTATACTGATAAAGATACTGATAAAGAATATTGTGCAGTGATTCTAGCCAGACACGTTAATCAGGGCAATTGTGTGACCATCACATTTCCCCAATCAGTGGTGTTCACTGATTCAAGTTCCACACATACTGTATGTTTGGCAGTAAGGATAACCAAATGCAAAAAGGGTATCTAGTTATGGTATTGGCTAACTTAGTAATAACGAAAGTTAAGAATCCAGGCAGGATCATGTTTAATTTATTGGGCCCTGCTCTAATGTGCATCCAGTGGAAAAACACTATGAAAAATAGAGAATTATTTACCTTGCCAGATCTTCACTAAGGGAATCCATCCTCATACTAAATTCTCTTTCTATTTTCCCTGAAGCCCTGGGTGAGGATTCTTCACCCGAATTCATAAACGACTTTTGCTCTTGGGTCTCAGAGCTCCTTTGTGAAAGAGATTTGTGTGTGGGAGAGGGACTCAGTGGCATTTTGTCCATTCGTTTCACCTTTGAGGGTCTTTCAGGGGAAAGGTCCTCAAACTTACGTGCAAACTTCTCCCTCTTGGAAAGAGCAGAAAGAATGTTTGCAGCCCTCTCTTTCTCCTGGTTTATTAGAAAGGCCTCAAGCTCATCATCCCATTCTCTGTCGTCCAACCTCCTGAAATGTTCCTCAAACAGTTCACGAGCCGACATTGAGACTTTGCTTTTACGGTTAGGAACTTCATTGTCCACAACCCTCATCTGTAAATGAGATTCAGTTTCGTCACCCTCTTCCTCCTCCCCATCTTCAGAGAGGATTGCTGGCCTGAATCTGGATGATGTGTTCCCCTTGTAATTGTCTATGTATTTGTACTTTTCACTTTCCTTTTTGTTGTTTTGTTCTGCAGGCCTGGATAGTCTTGGACCAGATGACCGATCAGAAATGCCTTCACAATTGCTATTTCTATTTTCAGGAAATGCATTTCCATTGTCTGCCACGTTCTCCATACTTTTATCTGCAAGAGCCTGCTTTTTATTCTTCTGCTCTTCTAAGAATCTGAGAAGCAAAAGAACGAGACTTTGGCAGTTAATTGTGCCTGTTCATATTCACAAAACACCAAGCATAAAATGAAAGAGAAATCCTTAAAAGGACTCCGGAAAGGAAGTCTCTGGGAATTATATATTTGTTGTGTGTTTTGAAGGTAAATTATGGCTAATTACTACATCAAACTTCAAAAAAATATTTGAGGCCATACAGTTGAAAAATAAAAACGTTAAGCTATGATTAAAACTCTTACCCAAATATGATATGATCTTCCCTACCAAGCATTCACAGAAATTCCTGGTTGGATTTCCGGAAATACTTGTTTGCCTGGGATTGTTGCGAATTTCTCAGAGAGCTACATCCGAAACTGCCATTTTGCTGTTTTACAGATATCATATCATTTAAATGCGTGACTCTTCTCCTAAAATCCATATCCATCAGTGGACACTACTTTTTCTCAGTTTATAATCTGACCCAAATAACCGGTTCAAGAATTCTTCTGATCAGTGCATCAGACTGGTAAAAAATAAATAAATAAAATTTTAAAAAATTAAAAAAAAAAAAAAAACAAGTACCTGCAGCTGCCACATATGGTTGACTCTCTGACAGAATCATTCTTTTTGTGTAAAACTTAGCTAAATATTTGTACCCACAACACCTAACGTATAAGTACAAGTAAAGATCAAATTATGTGCTAAGTAAGTAACTAGCTTACTTTTTAAAAGCTACAGAGATGGCAATTGTATCCTCTTCTTGATCATCATTTGAAAAAAGCCCAAAGCGTGAGAAAACTGTTGTGGGACTTTTCTTTTGAGGGCTACTGTTAGAGGGAGTAGAGGTGGCACCATTGTTAGTTGCTCCAGAATTTCCAGGCACAGGACCTGACTCCATGGAGGCTGGATCCTCTTGAACAGCACTGACAGCAGAGTGAATATATGGACTGGCCTTCTTTGGGCTGTTTTCCCGACTTATTGGAAACAGCCATTTTTTAGGGGACTTCTCTCCACTTGTATTTGTGTCTACCCCTGGGTGGTGCCCTTCTTGCACGGACAGTGCAGCATCTCCTCCTCCAACTTTCTGACTTTCCTTGGGTGTAGACGCAACCTCTATTCCAGCTTTACATTTCGGCTTAAGAGAACCAGTTATCTGTCGTGATGAGCTAGAGGAAGAGGAGTGGTGTGAATGTTGTGATGAAGATCTGTCAGAGTGGCGTGAATGATTCAGGGACTGCGGGCTACTTGAACGTTTCTTGGGGGTGTGAGAGCGCCCCCTCTTGGGGCTGTGAGCTTGCTGCTTTTGCTGTTGCTGCCCCTGCTGTTGCTTGTACTGTTTCTGCTGCTTTTGCTGTGGATACTGGCCAAAGTTTTGCCAGTTGTTTGATCTATAGTTGTTGTATCCACCCCCACCACGCTGAAAGCGGCCACGATAGAAGCCTCGTCCTCTGCCCCGGAAGTAATAAGGCCTCCGGAAGCCTCTGTGGTAACCTCGGAACTCCCTATGATTCTGATACTCCCGTGGATGTTTCCGTCCCCGGTTATGGAATGGAGAATGGGATCTGGACCGAGAGCGAGATCTAGAGCTTGAACATAACGAGAACAATGCATGGCTGAGTATAGTGCATATACTGAGTATATAGTTGGGCCAAATTTGCATGCACACAGAGAAGAATTTAGGTCATCAAAACTAACTATTCCAAGTATGAGATACATCTGGCACTGCATGTCTTCTATAAAATCAAGTAAAGTATTGTAATAGAAATGGTTTACATGACTTAATGTCAGTATTAGTTTGAGTACAGAGTTGCAGGAAGTATTTTGTTCACAAGGTGGCCCTATTGCACCACATATCCCAACAGGCAGACATCGGTCACCTTTTTCTCACACACTAATTCATACATGATAAACAGCATTAAGTAAGGCTGCAAACTAAATCAGCTGAACTGCATTAAGAAAGCTACCCTCAGAACTCTCATAAATACAAATATTTACCCAGCATTATGTGCACATTTAAATAGGAAAACATCTTAGCATGGAACATATGCAGAATGTATTACAATCTTTCAAATCACAGAAATGCCAAAACATTTATTATATTCATTCCCACAAGTTATCTTTCCAGCAGCCCTGGTAAAATCTGAAGTTAAAAAAGTAAAACACACTCAGCAAAAAGTGTAAAGAAGTTGTGACATTTGGCTTATTATTTTTTCCCACAACATGTCTCAGTCTGAATGGCCATGTTTCCATGTGCTTTCTTTACTCACATGCCACTTATCTAATGTTTAACAGCTGACTTTGAACAACAATATAATGGATTTTAATTCTCATTTAATTGGTTAGACGTTACTTTAGCATTTTAAGCAGATGCAAAGCGCACATATAGCACACAATAACCATTATTTAGCTGTAAGCTAAACTGATTCATTAACGCCTGTAATTTGTCTTATTTTAATCATTTTAATGCACAGTTGTACTCACCCAGTGAGCTTTTTCATTGGAATAAAGTGAAAAGAGATACTCAGAGCAGCACTGCACTCTTATAGAAAGTGAGAGAGGTTCTGCATCTCTTGTGCTGAGTGTGTATGGAAAGAGTCAGTCACATGGGTCATCTGGGAAAGATTTCCACTCTTATACTGCCAAGCAGGAGGAGGTTTTTTTGACTGCCAGTTACGCCACATTATTCTTACCCAGAAAACACAGCTGAGGGTATAAATATAAGAAGTCCTTTTTATATTAAAAAAAAATGTTAACTTGACTCAGTTCTTGAGTACATCTAACAGATTGAACCAATTAATATTGCTACATACTGAGAATAAAAGTTTTGGGTATTTCAGACTATCGAGTTTTGTTTGATTTTGGCTGTACTGAATCGCTAAGGGCCAATAAATAGGGTTAGAAAATCAAGAATCTGAGTAAATCTCAGATTATATCACAAGGTTCTGACTCTGCATCATACACTTATTATAACTTATTATAACAATCTTTTTTGAACAACACAAAACATGAACCGGCAAAGAATTATGTGGGACCACCACCTTGTTGTGCATTTTGGAAAAGACCAAACGTTATTTTTATTTATAGTGTAATGAAAAAAGCCTAAGAGAAATCTGGAAATTATCCTATGCATACTAAAAATCATACTAAGCTCTCATACACCTACAATCCACAAGCTAAATCTGACTTTTCCAAAGCTGAATTTATTTGGGTACATCCATAGAGTGACCTAGCATGAGAGGTAGCTTTTCTACAACAGCATTTTACTTTTACTTTGCAATAAGTCATTCAAGAGAAATTACACTTCAGCTTTGCATATGACCTCTGTTCGTTCTCTGTATTCTCCATCGGAAAGTTGAAACATTTATGGGATGCTTTCTAAGACACTGATTTCTTCAGATTGTTTTAAAATGTTTTTATTGAAATCAGTTTTCAAAATGGGAAATTATTCTTTTTTTTTTTCAATTACAAATACTATAAGATTACAATGCCGTAAAGGCCTTCAGTGAAATGGCTTGCTGCCCCATCTTATGTTTTACAGTGTACTGAACTACAGCATTCATATCTGTAAATGAATACCTTGATACCCAGTTATCATTCACTGTTATTTAAAGCATGAAAATATGGAAGGAAAATCCATTTGTTTGTTCAATGTAAATGTTCTGTGTTCTCGGGATCATTAAAACTGTGGCTTTAAACCTGAACCTGATAATATAACTCTTTATGTGCTCATTTTAAAACTAAAATCAAGGACAATGTGTGTGAGTATTTCTGCATAACAGTTTGCAAAGTTAAGGGCTATCATCCTTAACCACAGGTTTTTTGGTATGTTTGAGTAGAAGGTTACCCATAGCGGTGCTTCCTCGACCGAGACTGTGAGCTGCTTCGAGACCTGGAGTGGGAGCGGGAGTCAGAACCTGACCTCGACCTGGAGGCTGATCGTGAGTAAGTTCTGGAAGAAGATCTTGGTGTCTTGGACATCCCTGCTGGAGAACTTGCTTGCAGGTTTCTGTCAGAGAATGCAACATAAACCAGCCACTGAAAAACACTTACTGACGGTATTTTTACTTCTATGAATTGGAGTTAGCTTAAACATAGGTTTAATGGTAGCAGAAGATATCATTAGCACAGCCATGATACTTAAGCAGGTGGATTCTTTTGTAAAATTCATAGAAAGGAACCACACTTTATGACAGCTGCTTTGGAAAGATGGGTGGCTAAAGTAGTTTCCATATTTTTAAATTAAGCCTAACCAAATATATGGTGTTGTGTTCAGCAGTCAAATCTGCCCTACCTTACCAGATTATTTGGACCACTAACAAAGCAGGAAACACTCCCGTTTTCATGTAATATATTCATTTAAGCTAACTTGTGTTAAAGGTCCACTTCAAGTTCAACTTTGGTGAACTATACGTCAAGGCACACTGAACCTGTTCTGTGGCTCATAGTGACCCAGTACTTTAATAAATCCACTTGAGTTTTTTTTTCTTTATTTTGTATGATTCATGTTATAGTTCTTTTACAAAATATTTATAGGCCAATGTCGCATTTGAATCGTGTAAAATATTCTGTGGTTTTTAGGGCAGCTTTGACATACATTAACAGCATAAATAAAAAAAACTTTAGAAAAAAACTTACTAATCTTAATTGCCAACCAGTGATTTATGTATTTCTAGATGTATCGGAATGGCAATTGAAGCTGTAGTCTATCATTGTCATCCACAAGTACACTAGTGCATGTCTCATGTTTAATATTATGATACACACACACACACACACACACATCTCAAAAGTAAATAGACACCATCATTTTTAAATTTTTGTTTCTAGAAACATCCTTCTAGCTGCTGTGCCATAGTAGCCAAGTTGATGATGATACCTCGCAGAAGTACACCGACTCACTTGGAGCGACCTTACACCAGGGGTTCTTTTCAACAATCCGCTTGACAGTCTGAAGGTTGACCTGAGCGGGACACATTTGATTCCTTTCCGTTGCTTTTGATTTGTAAAATCACTCTGTTGACCGTGACAAAAGGAATCCCAAGGTTTTGTGCAATCATACACAGGCTTAGTCCACTCTCAGACTGACCCAAAATACACCCTCTTTGAAAATCAGACAACTCTTTTGCTTCGGGTGTTCACAACATGG
Source organism: Chrysichthys thysi (assembly GCA_030068315.1). Taxonomy (NCBI): domain Eukaryota; kingdom Metazoa; phylum Chordata; class Actinopteri; order Siluriformes; family Claroteidae; genus Chrysichthys; species Chrysichthys thysi. Next base: position 15,207,377 of record JAQLOM010000032.1, read on the forward strand.
CTAGTTGCTATAAACAATACTATAATCATACTATAATCTGAAATGAAAAATAATCACATATTAACAAGTTTGAAGCACCCACCAAGTGGTGTCTGCATAGATAAAACATAATGAGGCATGTCTATTTTCTCGTGAGATTCCTGTGTATATACTAACTGTCAGTTGCAGTCACAAAAATATAAGAACTAAGGAGTAATAAATTTGTTACAATAAATTTGCTAATATTATGATTATACATACACATGGCAAAAGGAAAGAAGCTTATGATTTTTCTGCTAGTTTTTTTAAACCTCATATAAGTTTATACGCTGATAATAGACTATACATGATTATCATACAGTTATGTATTTGAACAACATGTATATCATATTCATACAGTGGAGTCCTACATCTCACATGACCTTACCATGGCTAAGAGTTACAATTTTACACTAATTCAGCATTAGATATATTGTTTATATTGAGGCCCATCTGGATTTAAAAAAAAAAAACTGCAGACCAAACACTGAAAGTCCACACACCATCTTTGCTCAGTACACAGTGCAGAAACACTGTGGAGCCATGCATTTATAAAATACAAGATTTTTTCATTTTGGGTAGATGTTGCTTTTGGCTCATAGGACATAATTTCCTTCAGTTTTCAGACAGGGAAGCTTGTTGCTAACTATGCAAATTGTTTGCAACAGTGTTTAAACAGTGAAAAATGTACTGAACAGGGTTCAATATTGTATCACATTCCCATATAGATTAAGAAAAAACTTGTGAAGGAGGCATCAGTTTCCAAAGATTGACCAGGCTACATCACCGTGGACTGAAAGGTGGTCATGCAAGAAAGAAGCCCCTATTCTAGGACTAGTGTTCAAAAAAAAGCCTTTTGGGAGACAAAAACTGAACTCTGTGTGAATATAATGGTGTGGAGGGGAAAATGTGAGGTTTTTAATCTGTCAAAAGATGTTTGTGTAGCATTTATGGAAGGTAAGGCTATAACTTTAAGCTGGCAGGACAGAAGGATTTGAAGTTTCTCTGTAATATAACAAGCAGCATTTGTTTGTTTTTTTCACCCAGAGGGAAAAAAACAGCGTTTGCTACTCATATACTGTAAGTGATAACAAAGAAACAACTTGCTTAGTGACTGTTCCACAACATTAAATGTATCTAAAAATGGGAAAAGCTATGACATTGTTTCACAAGTAGACTGTTATCATAACACTGCTAAATTGTTAGCGTTGGTAAACTGCTGCTGTGTAAGAGGGATAAAATACTCTTAAACACTGCTGTTATAGGAAAATAAGCTTTTGGGGTTGTTACATTCCTTGTGTTTTAGCATATGAACGGAGGCTGACACTATTCAGTTTAGAGTTAATAATAAATGTAATTGTATTTTAAATATTTAAATATTAATAACATATTAATAATGATGCAGCCATGAGAAGATATGACTGATTTCACTTTTCTGAAGAAGCACAACTAGATCCTAGAGCTGGGAGAAACAAGGAGATCCTATTCAAAGCAGGAGATTAGTAAAGAGCAACTGTTTCCAACAGAGAATGTTTTCCATGACCGTGATCTGATGCCTAGAAGATACTGGAAAAAAAACCTTGTGGATTTGTTGTCCACAAAACACTCACCACCTCCTCCCCATGTCCTTCAAATTCTTGATCTCTATCTCTAAAACACACATACATGCACGCACATGCAAACAAATGCCTCCCAAAAATGGCAACTGCAGCTTAAGCCCCATCACCTGTTCGATCGAGGGGGTTCAAGTTGATGCAAACAATTGTGAAGTAACCTGATCTGGAAGCACTAAGCACCCACCACTCAATCAACTGCTCTATCATTAAGGCCAGGGATTTCACATAGGCAGCCAAATTTGCTATCTAAGAGATATACAGGGTATCAGCTCCTCTTATCTAAAGTCAAGGTAACTGAAAAAAAAAAACATTTGCTCCATTAGTGTAACAAATTTGGTCAAACTTTTTTTAACTCTCAGTCACTACACAAATCAGCTAAATGAACAGAATATATGTATAACTGAATAGAATGTCGTATTTGTCATTGTACAGTACAATAAAAATTTGGTTTACAACTTTAAGTAGAAAGTCTTAAAAATCCAAAAAATACAGATTGTATATTATATGATACAGACAGACTAAACACGCAAGTTTGTAGATAAAATGGTACAGCAGCTGATTAGCCATATCCATAGAGAGTGTAACAGTGCATTATAAGAAATAACAGTCACAGTGATATTTGATGCTATTCACGTTTCAATAGAAAGGTCAATAGTGTGAAGGTTGACAAGAGTAGTAATACACAGATGCATTCTCAGACAAAAGAACAGCTACTATAAGCTAATGGTTTATAGTTTAAATCTATGTATTCATCTCTAAGATCTGGATTAACTGCAGGGTTTTCAATATCAAGCATGTGTATAAAAATATATAAGAAATGGGGCTGTAAAATTATTTGCCAAATTATTTACTGAATTCAGACCTCTGTACACTACATGTTTAATGAGCAGTGATGCCTTAATTACATTCATGATAGACCACATATGGCTTTTCTCCCAAAAAACTGATAACAGTCTGTTTACAGCATGATGGAGAAATGCAAATCTCCACAACCCCACACACAATGAACCTTTTTTGGAATTCTGCTGCTGAGCTTTCCATGACGCTTTATTTTAAAGAGTATATTCAGCCTAATGCAGACCTATCAGTGTTTTCAGGGCCTTTTTCCTCCTTTTTGTATCATCACAGATTCTTTTAGCAAGCTATTTTAAAGTGGACAATTGGTAGTTGGACTTTATTCCAAAATATCTAAAACAGACTGGACCACAGTTGGCAAGTGTTTTTTTGCAGAACCAGTAGAACTTGGTAACATAAGACTGACAGAAAGTTGAATTAGGCTATTGAGAAGCTTTCAGGAAGTTACTACACATGCCCGAATAATAAGTCAAATGTTAAAATATACTGACTCTGGCATTACTGTTTTGCTGCTAAACCTAAGCTATATGTTCAAGTCGATACACACACGACAGTACATAAACTGACCAAAGAATGCTAAACAGACCCCAGAGTCCCATTATATAACCATATTATCTATGTGCTTATTATTCAGATATTATGCAAATGAAAATCAACTCTGCTACCACAGACCAACTTTTATTTGCTCAGTGTTTTCAAAAACTGACTATAAAAACATAAATATTGCGTCAATAGCATACACTCTCAAAAATAAAGCTATTAACTTTCCTTGTTGCTGGGGTGGTACCCTTAAAGGTATATCTCAGTGGTATTCAACTAAAATTTAAAGAGGTCCAGTTAGAGAAGATTTTTTGAAGCAAAGGTCTGGAAGATCATAATATCGAACTAATTAGTGTGATATATATTTAAGTAGCCTAGTATAA
>JAQLOM010000032.1:15210888-15221542 GCA_030068315.1 Chrysichthys thysi
GTCCATGCAACTGTATAATGACAATAAAAGTCTTAAGTTAAGATGTTGCACTACTGAGCGGAAGGTCATGAGTTCAAATCCCACCACCACCAAGCTTCCTCTGCTGGGCCCTTAACCCTTGACTGCTCAGTTGTACAAATAAGGTAACTCTGGATAAGAGTGTCTGCCAAATGACGCTAATGTAAATATGTGGGCATCCTCTCTAAACTGTTGCCTCAACGGTGAAAGCACACAACTGTCGAGAATGTTTTTCGTATGCTGAAGCATTCATTCTTTTTTTCCTTTACAGGAGGCTATGTGCCATGCCAACCATGTTCCAGCATGACAATGCCCCTGTGCACCAAGCAAGCTCCATAAGGACATAGGTTGTACAGAAGTATGGAGCTCAAATGGGCTTGCACAAAGCCCTGACCTCAACCCCACTGAACACCTTTGGGATGTCACTTCAACTTTCCAAAATCTAATGGAAAGCTTTCTCAAGATTGTGGAGGCTGTTAGAGCAGCACCTCTATATAAACACCTCTGGTTTTGGAATAGGATGTTCAACTGTACTAAACATACCTAAATGTTTGCATAAATGTAAATGTTTCATATCTATCATGACCCTGATCAGGATAAAGTGGGTAGGACCCCTTTTTTGCTTTCATAAGTGCCTGAACTGTGGACACAATGCTGGTTGGGTTCATGGATTCTGGCTGTTGACACCAAATTCTGACCCTACCATCTGAATGACTCAGCAATAAAGAGTAATCAGACCAGGTTAAATTTTCCAGTCTTTATGTGTCTGCGTTCAGTAAGCCTGTGACCACAGCAGCTTCAGATTCCTGTTCATGGCTGATAAGAGTGCGCCTTTTATGCGTTACGCTCACCATGGTTATAATGAGTGGTTATTCGAGTTACCATAGTCTGTTCGATTCAAACCAGTCCCCTTTGATTTTATGCTCTTCTGTGTTTATGCCACAAATACCAGAAGATCAGCAGTTCCTGAAATACATAAACCATTTATTCTGCAACCAGTGGTGGTCAATGAGTGTATACATTCACTGTCACCTTTAATAGAAACATTCAAACATCTGTTCAATTAAGCAGTTATTCAATCAACCAACAATGTTACAGCAGCACAATGCACAAAACCATACAGATACAGGTCAAGCACTTCAGCTAATGTTCACATCAATTTGTGCGATTCCTGTGGTTTAAGTATTTCAGGTACTGTTGATCTCCTGGTAATTTTACCCACAACACTAGAGTTTGTAGAAAACAAACAAAAAAAACCCATCTCATGTGCAGAGGGTCTGCAGCCTGAAACAACTTGTTGATGAAAGAGATCACGGGAGAATGAACAAACTGGTCTGAGCTGACAAAAGTCAATAGTAACTCAAAAAAGCATTCTTTACCTCCATGGGGAGTGAAAAAGCATCTCATAATCCATAAGACTTCAAACCTTGAAGTGGGCTACAACAGAAGACAACATCAGGTTCCACTCCTGTCAGCCAAAAACAGGAATCTGAGACTATCATGGGTACAAACTCACACAAACTGAACAGTTACAGTTTGAAAAAGGAGCAGGTGATGATTTTCTAATCATCCAGTTCACCCATAACAATCTCAGATTCCTATTCTTGGCTGACAGGAGTGGATCCCAATGTGGTACTTTGTTGCTGCACGCCATCCACCACAAGGTTTAATGCGCTGTGCATGCTGAGATGCTTTTCTGTTAAGGCATTATTCTTTGAGTTACTATATTCTTCTTGGCAGCTCAAAGCAATTTGTCCATTTTCCTCTCACCTTTCTTATCATCACACGGTTTACATTCAAGAACTATGTTTCCATTCAAGAGTTCACTCGATGTTTTTCGCACCATTCTGTGTAAACACTGGAGACTGCTGTGTGTGTGCGAAATTCCCAATAGATCAGTTTCTGAAATACACAACCAGCGCATCTGCACGAAACAACACGCCACAGTTAAGGTCACAGAGATCACTCTTTTTCCCCATTCTGATGTTTGATGTGATCATTATCTGAAGCTCTTGACCTGTGACTGCATGATTTTATGCACTGCGCTGCTGCCATGTGATGGGCAGATTGGATAAGTGCATAAATGGGCGGGTGTATAGGTGCTCCTTTTAAGTGGATGATGAGTGAACGATGAGTATAACGATACATTTTTAGCTATTTACAATATGTCTATTAGACAATGGGAAAATTGATGTGACCAGGAGGTCTTTGTGGGGTAGGATCTAATATTTACACCCTTAATAAAAATTAATCATATTAAGCAACAATTAAAAAAAAAAAACATTTTAAGTGTGCATTAAAACAATTTTTCAAGCAATGGATCATGATCATGTTGGTGATTAGACTGGTGCAATAAAAGACATTATGTAAATTTGAATTCTTGTAACACAGGGTCAGAGGTTTGAATAAACAAATAAAGTGGTTTAAAGTGAAAATAGTTCATGCTTGTGTAGGTATATGTACTTCTGTCTCAATAGGTGTTCTTCAGATTTATTAGACTTACAAGTCCCATTAGCACAATATTTGAGTATGTTAATATACATGATTGGTCAGTAAAAAGGTCAGGCAAGTGTAGGAAATAAATGGTAACCAATTACATCATATTGGAATTCATACTTTTATTGTCCCTGAATGTAACATGAGTGCATTATGGAGGCCATACTTGAATAGTTTTTTTGCTTTGTTTTGTTTTTGTTTTGTTTTTTATTGTAATTGTTGTTGTTGTAGTTATTGTATTGGGCCAAGCAAAGAAAATAATGCTGATTAAACTGGCTAAACAACAAAGCATTAGGCTTCAGATGATTCCAATTTTTGGCTGATTTGGTATTATGCTCTGACATGGATAATACAAAAATAGGAGTAGATATAATAAAACACTCGAGATATGTAAGGTAATGAAATGTGCTGATGACTTTGGGAGCAATTTGTTCTCAACTAGATTTCATGCAGACTGAACTTTTGACATTGACATTGTAACACTGCACAATACAACAATGTTTTTGAATTGGATATGTTCTATATCTGCTCAATGAAGTACTCAATTACCTGTATCGTGGGCTATTTTTATCACTACTGTGGCCTAGCTGTTATTATTGCTTTACATTCTCCTGAAGTCTATCGACCCTGTGTACATGGTGGAGAACTATGAATGGTTCATACTTGACAAGCTATGCAAAGGAGTCCTAGAAAATTTGCAAGCTGAGTAGTAAGTAGAATCACGGGAATGTGTCTGTGTGTTAAGACATGAAATGGGCAGCAGCCACTTTACCATGTTCCGATCTTAACAGATTGGTGCACATAGACATCAGAAACATTCATACTTCACCATACAGTAGTTGCACAGTGTTTAGCATCTATGTGGGAAACAGTAATTTTATATACTTGGGTGTTGCAGTGTATGAAGTGCTATTTTAACATAGTTGCTGGCAATAACAGTATGTTCATCATCTTTGTGATATTTGCCAGTGTAATTTTACAACATTTTAGTGGAGGAGGCTTCTTTAAGAAGAAATAACCTGTAAATCCTGAATGATTTTTCCCATGAAAGATTCGTAGTATTTTTACAAAGCCAAGTATCTTTTCATAATTGTGATTTGATGGCATTTTGACCATCTATTAATTGCTGCATCATGGTGTAGTAATATTAAATACAAGCCAAAACATCCCTCAGTTGTCCTTCTTTCCTTGTGCCTTAATATAATCCTCATGCACATTATTTATGCCTCTGGTGTGTTGCAATTCTTAAATATTTTGATCATTTGAGCTCAGTATGATATCCATCCATGTATGTCAATATTTCAGTCACATATTACGTGTGCCTGTTCGGTATCTGCATTGTAAACACATAAATATTTTTATTATCTTTCTTTGGACAGGACTCATCAGTGTGGGTCAGCATTGTAAAACTATTGCACAGTCGGACCTGCGCAATGTCACTGGATAAGCGTTGGCCTACAGCACAAAATGTCTCGTAAAATGTCTTTGTTAAAGCAATTGTCAGATATAATTACATTGGGCAGAATAATAGCATATATAATTGCATTCATTACATCACACTGATCATGAAGCTCTCTACATGTTTTATAGGTTTGATTTTGTTCTGCACAGTAAGTCAAGGCAATCCAGGATCCAGTGTTCTGTCTTTAACTAAATATCAGTTTGTGCCTAGTAACAACTGTTTGTTGCTGTGCCACCTTTCCCCACCTTTTAGCACAAAATACAAGCCTTCACATCTGAACAGACCCCACAGAGGTCTGAAAAGCTGCTTCAAATAGCTGTCTGTGAAAATAAAACAGTCCGAGTGGATTTAGATTTGGAGCACTAAAATGGGAATCAGAATGTGCCTCATCATAGAACCCAAAGGGACAACGACCCTGACGCAAAATGACTGCCATGCAACTTAAACAGTATCTGTGAGTGACAAAAGACTTGGAGGCAGGAAAACTAAAATGTGTAGAAAAATTTTTAAACATAACCTAGAAAATGCATTTGTAGACATGACCAGCAAATAATGTTACTACAATCATCTAAATGAGTTTAACATACAAATATGATAAAGCTATAATATAGCATTTTGTCAAATTGTGCTAAACCCTAGTCATAAAGACCTTCTACCAGTACCACTGAAAAGCAAATGTAGGTGCATATCAATCATTCAATCATGCATCAAAGCTGGCTGAATAATATTGAAACATTAAATATTTGCATAGTAAAAATATGCTCCGAGAGTCAAATGTAACATAAGTTTTAAAAAATCACATTCAGGCAAGTGAAAAAAAGGTTCTTTTAAATAGTTTTTTTTTTAATTAGTTCATAGTTGTCTTGTGATATTAACATATTAATCCAAGTATCTTTTTGTTATAAAAAACCTTTTAGTTGACATCATGATTGCATTGTCTTGAATGTTACCTTGGCACAGCTGTTCTTAGTGTATTGCCACCTTCTAGATCTTTCCATGTCATAAACCTTATCAGTCCACACCAGCTGGTGTCAGCACTGACTGGGATGGCGAGTGGAACCCAAGAAGGTGTCACAGTCTGGAGGATGCAATCAGACTTTAATTAGAATCATCAAAGTCAAGTGTTGACAAAAGGCATTAACGTATCAAATTTCATTTATGCACACTGCATCATTGTCATGGACAACAGAGAATGAGGGGACAGGTAGGGGTTTATTTTTAAGTGTGGTAATTGCATTAGGTAAAATCGTTGAAATCTATAGTATAACATGGATGAAAAAAATTAGTCTTTGTCTTGTAATATTGCCAATATACGGGGAACTGCATTTCAGACACATTGGAGAATTTCACATGCTCTACTACATACTGTGTCTTGTCACAACAGACTGTGACAACATGACCATATGAAAACCATCATGTGGTCACTGACTGAGACTTTCTTGGTCCATAGACCCAAACTGTTAACAAACCCCAAGGACACTTCTAGTTTTAGAATATCTGTTTGCTTCCTGGGTGTGACTAATGTTCAATCATTTGAGAACAGCAAAGTTCTGTGCCAAATACAGCATGTACCACTGGCTGCTGTGCTGAATCTGACATAAAAGCCAATGCATATTACACCAAATTTGAGAGTTGTGTGAATCTGTGAATGCTGTCAAAACAAAGTGACTGTCAAGTATCTTTACCAGCATTGCACTGGACTTTGACATTTTTAGGGCTGGAAATTTTTCACCTACTGTATAACATTCTAAACTGATGCTACATACTAGATCAAACACTGTTTAAAAAATACTGTGCAATTAGCTACTTCAATGTTTTGTTACATTATGAAAGTGTACACTGTAATATCTCCCTGACTTAATGCTCACCTGTCCACATGATTCATGATTCCTTATATATGGCACCAGGAAGTTAGTGGTGTGGACACTGAGCACAACTGGTGTGGTCTCATTGACTCATTGGTTTGAACAGTGTAAATGACCTCAGCATTAGGGCTTTGACTCACACTTTGAGAATGCATGCAACTCTGATAAGGTTTTGTTTTGGCTTGATATCTTGAGTAGCTGGGCCAGTGTGAGGTTTGAAGAAACAGGAAAATAATGGAAGTGCTTGGCCCTGTCGGCAGCCACGAACCCTTAAGGGTGTTTCCGTAATGAAAGTTTATGTGATTAGTTGTGTGGAACATGTTGCTTCTTCTGTTTGTGGTCTAGGAAATTTGCATTTCATACTGCTAAATATGAAACAGTTGTTGAGTTAACATAAGGAAATTGTTGGAAACACTACGAAAGAAAAAGAAAGAAAGAAAAAACGGGGCTATTTTTCAACACTCTACAATATTACGTTGTATATTGTTTTTGTTTGTTTTTTATCATACAACAGCATTATTAAACATTATCTTATATAATGCTTTAATGTCCACTAATACACTTCCTTTGAGGCTTCCATGCAGTATTAAATGCCAATTATATCACCCAGATAAAGTCCAAGTCTCATCAAACTGCAAAAGAGCTAATGACATTCTATTTAAAAGAGCAAATAGCAGTGATTAGTGCAGACTCTGGCTTTGGCTTACTTCAGTTTCTAATCCCCTGCTTGTAGCTCATTGCCAACTATCCAGACCTAAATAGATTCTTCATATAATGCAGTGCAGGACACTCATAAAAGCTCTCCATGAAACTTACTCCAAACAGCTGAGAGAGGTGCTGTTACAATTAAAAAAGAAGCCTTTGCATCAAATGCCTGGTTAAATGGCGTTCTGATATTGACATATCTATAGCATTGCTTTGGAAAAGCTTTAATTTAAAAGGGCACTTAATATGTTGTATGGACACCATACCAAGCAGCTGAGATCATGAGAGAGGCAGCGGGGAAAGTTATGAGTCAGTTAAACTCTCCACCACTGCAGTTATGTTTATATAGCTTATAGTTCTGATTAGGTCATAATTCAAATCATCTGGTGCCATCACTGGAACAAATGCTGATGACAAACTAGCATGAAGCAATTATAGAATCCACTACTCAAGACAAGAAAGCCAATTCAACAAAGAAGCATCAAAATAAAATTATGTTGGAAAGGTTGTTATCATGTTAATATCCTTTTCCTACAAATATCATAAAACACATTGATTGGTATCCGTAGCTTTGGATTTCTCCACTCAAAGCATGCATTCTATTCAATACTATGAAAATGTGATATGAAACTTTAGAATTACAATGAAGTTTTTAAATAACAGGTGCTTTGATGCAAATTTGGCATAACCTTTACGAAGAATATACATTTAAATTTTGCAAGAATTCAGCTGCAAATTGAAATAAAATGAAAAAGCAACAGAAGATTTTGCTCAGTTTGACAAAGTACACTATGTGGCTTAAAATTTGTGAACACCTAACCATCATACTCTTATGTGTTTCTGAACATCCTATTTCAGATTTACCACCTCTTTGCTGTTAAAATAACTTCCATTGTTCTGTGAAGGCTTTCCACTAGATTTTGGAGTGTGGCTATGGGGATTTGCCCATTCGGCTAGACCGTAGGTTAGAGAAAAATGCAGTTTCAATCGTCTGTGTGTCCTGTACATGTCTAAGGAGGGACAATAAAGTTACCTTTGGCTTTGACTTTGGCTTTGATTAGTGGAGAGGCCTGGGATCCAGTCAGCTTTGCAATTTATCCCAAAGATGTTCAGTGAGATTGAGGTCAGGGCTCTGTGCAGGCTACTCGAGTTCTTCCACTCCAACCTTTGTAAACTATGTCTTCATGGACCTCATTTTGTGCACAGGGACATTGACATGCTGGACCATGTTTGGCCCCTTAGTTCTAGTGAAGTGATATTGTAATGCTGCAGCATAATAAGACATTCAAAACAATTCTTTGCTTCCAAGTTAGTGGAAGGCTCACATATGGGTGTGATGGTTGGGTGTCCACAAACTTTTGGCTATATAGTGTAACTTGAGTGTAGTTGGCAACTATTTCTAAATAACATGTAGAGTACCTAGCACCTTTATCAAAAGGGTAATTTAGCTGTAGAATATCAATTTTAAATCATCTATTGTAGGTTAACAAGTTAAAAAAAGCTAAAAAAAAATAAATAAATAAATAAATTAAAAAAAAGTACTTTCTGTGTCATTGCCTATATCATGTTTTTTCATGTTTTAATTCAATTGCATTTTAATAGCACATTTAACAAATCAGAAATCAGTTGTAGATTTAGATTCTGAATGTGCAAGTCTGAGGTGACAGTGAGGCATGAGGTAGAAACGTCCAGAGGAACAAGACACAAAAGGGAACCAATTCTCTTCTGAGTGAAACCAGAGAGTGGGATTATAAATCTTTACAGAGCAAAGACAAACGGTGCTAAGTGTGTTGAGATGATGTTCAGGATGAGGATATTGTGAAGAAAAGTCCTGGGATGATCAAAGGACAGTCTTTCAGCTTATAGCAGATTATCCACTAAATCAAGAGCAAAAAGATTATTAGAAAGAAAGAAAGAAAGAAAGAAAGAAAGAAAGAAAGAAAGAAAGAAAGAAAGAAAGAAAGAAAGAAAGAAACTCAAATGGCTTTGTCAGGCTTAGATAAATTATGTAGAAGTACAACTGTGTTTTTTTGCATAGGCTTCAAAAGCACATAAAACTACACTACTTAGGAATCTAGACAAGGCTAATGTTTAGCTACCATGAAAAACAGGTAATAGGTGGCTTTTAGGTATTGAGAGCCTTTTTAATCCCTAAATGAGTTTCTTGTGCAGATTTTTTCATGCAGGAAGTAAAAGTTCACTCTCCTCTTTCTACAATCAATTTAGCTAAGGCTGCTAACTGCTAGGCTACTGCTAGGAAACTGATGGAAATAACGAGCTTTGCTCAAATGTTTACAAGTTTCTTATAAAGTTAGGGAATCAGGTGCTTAAAGGAAATCCGTTTAAATCATTAGTGCAAGGTTAATATGTTAGTGTTTGAAATGTACAGAGAGTTGCTTTCTTCGTCAGTTAATCATTTACATTTTTTAAAATAGAATTTTCCTCCCCCAAATTCTTAACTATGCCAGACCATCATACTGATTTCCATGCACTTAAGTCAGATACTACTTAACCAAGGTATTAAAATCTCAAATCATTACTTAGAAATTTCCCCCAAGTTGTTCCAGACTTCAAGTTTAGCCGGCCAGACAAGAAAATGTGTCCCGAATAATGGATGGATCTCCACTGAGGATCAAGAGAGATATTATTATTATTATTATTATTATTATTATTATTATTATTATTATTATTATTATTATTATTTCAACTTATTAGCCAAATTAGAGTTGAAAGTGTGATATATATTTTTTCACAGCCTGTTGTTGTGAAGAAAACAAGCAGTGTGCTTGGAACAGAGATGTATGTGCCTGTAGGCAAGACATGTATCACAGCTGCCCCTCTCCACTGGGAAATCTCAGAGAGCGATAGATGCTCAAAGCAAAGTATTAATGAGTGAGGACAGCAGCTGCTCACTGCTCCCCAGATAAGACTCTAACTCAACAAGCTGCAAAATAAACCTGTCCCTCAATCCCATGGCAGGGAGTATGTGAGCTGTGTAGCGATAAACAGCGTATTCTACAGTTGAAGTGAAATCATGCTCTCTCTGGCCCTCTGGACTATACTTGTAACCTTTCAGGCATGTTTGAGCTCTTTGCACAGGTGGCTCTCAAATTCAAACCCCTGTGTGATGGGTAAATTTAGTGCCTGATCCACAAATGCCCTCTCCCTGCACTGTCACTCAGCATTGCAGGCTGTTATCAGTCTCGCTTACAGTTAGCGTTCCAGCATATCACTGGTAATGAGAGAAGGCCCAAAGGTTGGTCAAGCTGAGAAAGCTTACCGTTGATTGGGTTTCTGTCATAAAACACACACATGGCTCTCATAACCTTAGTCTTCTCCCATATTCTGGTGGTCCTTACTCAGACTAATTATAGTTTAAAGAAGGTTGTGTGGTTTGTATGACCACAAGTAAGGTTATATGGTTTAGATGACTCATCTGAATATGAGTCAGCATGAGAAGGACAATTTGAGCCCATTCCTACAAGCACTATTATTAAAAATCTAGTAAATGCCATGACAGGGCAAGCTGAAAGTTACCTTAAGGTCACCAAATGTGTTAACTAAATCAGGCTTATTTGTAAAGCTGTTCCTACTATACCTTTTTTTTGTTTAATACCTTGGAATGTCCCAAAGGTCATCTGCTAGGTTGTAACATAATATCAGTGTTCACATTTTGTACAGTGTTATTTATGTCTGTGTCACTAACTCTTCATTCACCAGTTTGGTGTCTCTTTACAGCAAGGCTCATTTCAGCCAAAATTTCACCAGTGCTAATTAAGCAACACAATGGATATACACACACACACACACACACACACACACACACACACACAGTTGATCCTCTCATCAACAAACACCGCATTGACGGATATCGGTTGCAACGGACATAATCCATTAGCCAGAATGCCCGATACAAAAGTTTAAAATCCCGGGTGTTACGAACTGAGTCCAGAAGTTCAGCAGTTGTCCGCTAGGTGGCGGTGCCGTGCGCGCTACCAGTTGCTTACAAGCATCGGTTGAGCTGTGATTGCTGTGAAGCTGTACTGTTTTTTCGGCGATTATTTGGTGTTTTTCACTGTTTTTCTGCCCAGTGCCATCATTATGCCAC
>JAQLOM010000032.1:15229159-15247146 GCA_030068315.1 Chrysichthys thysi
CTCTGTGTGTTGCCCTGCGGTGGATTGGTGACCTGCCCAGGGCGTATCCTGCCTCTCACCTGATGTCAGCTGGGATTGGTGCCAGCTTCCCCCCGCAACCCTGAACAGGATTAAGCGGAAGAAGACAAATAAACGAATAAAAACGAATAAAGTCTATAAATGGCAGACACAATGTTCATTACAGTATGCATGGTCACAAGGAGAAATTCCTTCCTGCCTTCTTTTCCAAGCAAATACCCTTACTGAACAATATCATGAGGCTGTGAGATAATAAAGATGGTGCTACCTATGGAGTTATTAACGGCAAATGAGGCAAATTTCTTCATTTCCAGAGTTTATTCCTTCATTTATATTTGGTAACAGTGCTATCCTGGTCAGCTTTGCAGTGGAACTGTGTATTAATATATTAGTATAGCCTAACCACGTTTTTGGACAATGAGAGGAAATGAGTGAACCTGGAGGAAACTCACACAAATGCAAGAAGAGGATGCAAAACCACACCAGGCAATAAACTGAGCACAGACTAAAAGCAGGGACCCTGGAGCTGCTCCCCACTTAGAATGTAACTTTTCATCTTTGTCATTTTCAGGACCATAAAATTTAGAAAATAAACTTTTATCAAACACCATGTGAGGTGTTATCCCTCCAATAAAATAAACAGTGTTCATAATGCTCTGAAGGAAGGCAGGTAGCACATATTCCAGCATAATCATACACACGCTCAGTAAAGAACAGAGGGAGCGTTTGCATCTATATTGACTTTATTGACTCTTTCTATTGACAAAAAAGGAGGAGCAAATATAGAACCATACACCCTACTGTGTACTGAGGGGGAAAAAATAGACCAACCTACTGCAAATATTATACCCAAACATCTGTTATTTGCTTAATTACTGTAAGTGCGTAAAATATTATAGAAGAAGTTGAGCTTGTAGTTAAATTGGATCTTACAGTTCTGTACAAATTTACATATACTGGTAGAGAATAAGAAGATGCCTTTGTGCAACAGATGAAATGTCCAAATTTTTTAGCTCCTTGAATATGTTCACTTGATTGTACCGATAGCCAAAACCCAACTTTGGCAGTTGTACCAAACACACATCTGGATTTTATTCATATTCACATTCAGTTACTTAACCAGAAAATAATAATTTCCCCAGGATTACTCTAGCTGGAGATTTTGTTCCTGATCTCATATGGTAGTCCTTATCTTTATATCAGATTGTGTAATATATCACCGCCTTAACAAGAAACATTAGTTTTACCTGATTATCATATACAGTAATGTCAATTCACACTGGTTGTTGCCTTCTGCTAAAAGTCTGAATTTAAGTTCAAATGTAGATTTTCATGCATATGTGTTCACTCAGAATAAATCAGAAACAAATACCATTAAATCCTTTAGTTAAGGAGGCCAGACAGGAACAGGATCCAAAATACCACGTACAACACACACATGCACACACACATGTGCACTCACACATGCACACACCTACCTGCAATAAAGTTAGTGTTCCTATTTTCAAAGAATGAATCAAGGATGAATGAATAAAACGCATAAATGGCTGAATGGGCCAGGGGAGGAAGTAAGGGCCCACTGAAGATGAAATTGAAATAAAAGGCCCATAACCTCTTCTGCTGTCTTGGAGAGAGAAACATGTTCTACTAAGTCCTTTTTTAGAGTGAGTGATCTCTTTTTTCTTTTTTTTTTTTACCATTTTCCTATTGTGCCAAAGAAAACTATTAGTCTGAATAAAGCCAGTGTTCTATTTCAGTCTGCTCCGTAAGGAGTCCAGAATGCTAGTTGCAGGAGAGGGTTTATTATTTTTACCTTTTAACTTGCCTCTGAGGGTCAGAAAATTGTTGCTGGCTATGCAAATGCTTTTCACTAAGTTACACGTCACTACTGCACGCTCATAGATCCTCATGCAAGCACTGACTCTCCCAGTCCCCACCCCACATTATGACGGATCTAATAAATAAGCAGCAGTTTGATTAAAATATTGATTACGGTCATAATGGGAATATTTATTTTAGATATCTAATATTTCTAACATAGTTCCACTAACACCTCTGTGACAGGGTATTTAATTTGGCAGGTTTTTTTTTATCCTGACTTATTTGTTCCAGCATGAGGACATTTTGATGGAGATTACACAGCAGTTTTGTAACTCGCTCTGGACAAATGCATCTGCAGCAAATTCGGTAAATGTACAGTCAAAGCACAAACTTCACATCAGTCCTTCAGGAACATGAAAGCATTTCATGGAAGGTTTACATAATTGAGCTAAAAATGGACTTTTATAGATACTGAGCGTACAATGTCTATAAGACATGTTTATTGAAATATAGCATTTTATGTAGGACTTATGAGTTCTTGTGCTCTCTGTGAGTTTTGGTGAAATGCATAGAATCACAGTAAGTTTTATTTCTGTTAATGCAAAAATACCTTTACACTATTTCATCTCAAGGGGACTACTAATATTTTATCGGAGTCGGTAACCTGGCTGCAGTTTTCCATGCATATGTGTTCATTCAGAATAAATCAGAAACAAATGGCATCAAATCCTTTATTTGCCCATGCCAAACTGCGCTTTAGTTAAGCACGGGTGGCTTTATTAACTTGGCAAACTTATTCACAGGGCAGGCCATTGAAAACAAAGTGCTTATTTAAATTCATCAGACTAAACAACATGTGCTTAGTTTGACTTTTTGCAAATGTCAGGTTTAAGCTGTCTACTCCTTCAGTCTAGACAATGGAAGAAGCATTAAACAGCTATCATTCACTGGACTAAAACTGTAAAGTTTCCCAGAATGCAGCAATGAAAATGATATTTGTTTTAACTCTCTCTGCAAATCTCCAAAGAATAGATGTTAATTTTATTATAAGGGAACAGGTGCAATTCTGACAGCAATTCTCCAGGCAATGGCTGATTTGTGGCATGAAATCTTGTTACTACAGTGTGTGGTCAGAACACAGTTTATTTATAATAAAGTAGTTTGAGACCGGGTCTGTAAAGAAGAGATCATCTTTTGGCCTTGGTTATATACCACATGGATGCTTAATACTGCAAATGCACAGAGAATGAATATGCTCTTTATTCCTCAATGGGCACAATAAATGCACTGCAAATTTGCTAAGTTTACAGCACTTATCTTACAGGATTGTACATGATTGTATTTAAACTATCGGGCGATTAGAGCAGTGCATTGGTACCAGAAAATGCAGTTCTCGTTGATTATTATATTTGCGTTGACATCTAAAAATGAATGGGTTGTTTGGTGCCTTTTATTTTATTCACTGTTCTGGGCAAACACAAGCCCATTCTGAGATTTTGTGTGTTAATATTAGCAAGAACTTTGATATCTAGGGTGTCTGGATACTTTAGATTTCAATTATAACCAGCATGATTTAAAACATATACTATCTTAATATGGTTTGTCACATTAAAAAAGGAATTGATATATGGCCGCAGTGTTTTTAGTCTACTAGTTAGATTTGTCACTTTTTAGTCAAAGATAACTAACTAAAGAGAAGAGCCATTAGGGTGTGATAAAATCCACCGTAAAACCCAGTAAACATGTTTTCATTGAAATAGATGTGATTTGCTTAGTGAATCTGGTGCTAATTGGTTTTGTTGATGCTGTATTTTCCATTATTCCCATGAAACATTAGTGGCTGTCTACCATGTTGACATCACAGGGGACTTCCCTTGGTAGCTCCTAAGTAGAAAAGAACTAGAGCTTCTTTCTTCACTCATCATTTTCCATCACATTCAATATCATATCAGTGAAAAATCCAATATATAATTGGTGGAGGCAGCAGAAGTTGGACTGCAGTGCAGATATATGACAGTTGCACTGATTTACTGTAGAGACTCGGTTTGTCTAAGTAGCTATTTGTGAGGTGACAAGAACAATAGAGTTGCCAACAGTTTTAGCATGAAAGGTGAAGCTTTGGGACCTGTTTAAAAAGAGTGAACAGACAAAGAGATGAGAGAGATGAACATGCTAAAGGTTTAAGTGCTGCATTGGTAGGATTCACATTCTCACTGGCACCAATATCAGCAGGTAGACGAATGGCACTGTTTGAAAGTGAACATTGACCAACATGTAGCTGAATGAAGTTTATGATTTAAAGAAAGAAATTAACTCATTTTAAAATAAATCTCTATGGCCACTGAAGATCTTGTCTTAAATTAAAAATAATAATAATAAATCAGTAGGCAAATGGTTCAGGGTCGATTTTTCCTTTAAGAAGGACAATCTCACATTTACCATAAAATATTCCCTGATTACAACCTGGAATGAAGTTCTCTTGTTGCTCCGTTACTGTGGGTCAATCCAGCAGGAAATCATAATCTATTCTACGTAATATGCAAAGATCACAACAAGATCTCCAAAGTAAGTCTGATGTATGGCAAAAGAGTTTACATCTACCTGGTTTTAACAAACAAAATATTGATGTACGCTTAATTTCTTTTAAGGACTAATCAGGTTTATTTAAAGAAATATCAATATCAATATTCTGGGCAATGTTTGTGGAGCTGGTTGGTGACTTCACAGACCTTTTGATCCGACTCCAGCCAGAACAACTCGGGTTAATGCCAGATGGCAGGACATGATGTTCTATTACACATAGCTAGGTCTCCTTCCTCTCCTTTCCAAATGTCCTTAAAGGGCTTTGAGGTGTGTCTGCAGTTGTAAGTATTAAATACATAATGAAATAAGGCCAGGTGTCCCTGAAACAACCAGTGTATAATGTTTAGCATTCTGTGTAATCTGAAAGTTTATTATTTTATATATATATATATATACAAAGAGAGAGAGAGAGAGAGAGAGAGTGAGTTGATCTTTGCATTAACAGACTACGGACTAATTGGGAGATAGGTTGTCTGTTGACTTGAATAGTCTGATGATGTGAAGTGTTTAAATGTGGGGGGTTAAAATAATGGAAATACAAGGAAAAACACCACTAAGGTCCATCAAAGTGCTACCCAAGAACTATACACATGACAAGCAGCATAACGACCAACATAAATAGGTAAGTACATTGAGAAAACATTGAGGTGAAATACACCAAATAAATCACTGAAAAAAACAGTATAGCTTCACAACGACCACAGCTCAATCGACGCATGTAAGCAACTAGTAGCACACACTCCACCGCCAACTAACAGACATTTGCTGAAATACTGGAATCAGTTCACAACACCCAGGATTTTTAAACTTTTGTACCGGACATTCTGGATCATGGATTATGTATTCAGTCCAGCAGATTTTGTCCATTGCATCCGATATTCATTAATATATATATATATATATATATATATGAGACCTAAATATTCTGCAGTTGTGACTATATCACAGTTTCCAACTACATTATTGGTTGTCTTTTGTTGACTTTTCAGACAGTAAGTTATCAAGCTCATACAGCTGGCATTTATTTAATATTATAAATCATAATATTTATGTTTTTTTGAAAAGTTCTTATTCTGCACATGCTGGGATGGTGATATTACCCCAGAGCCCAGATCTCTGAGAAACATTAATTATTATACTGGCTTCCTCTCAAAGAGAAGTAAGGTTGGGGGGAAGGGCAGGATGATGGTGCAAGAAAGAATAAACCAAAACATCTGGTTTTAAAGAGTAAATCCAAACAATGAAAAGAAAGCAACAGAACAATAAATGGAGCTTAATAAATGGAGGAATCATAATTTATATAATGATGTATGTTTATATAAAATATGGAGGCATGGTGGAACAATGGTGGCATTGGCACTTCAGGTCTCCAAGGACCTCAGTTCAACCCTGAGCTCAAGTTACTGCTCAGGAAGTCTCCAGATGAGCTCCCTCTGGTTCTCTGGTTTCTTCACACCTCCCAAAAACATGTTGACTTGTGAACTGACTACTATAAATTGCCCATAGATGTGAATTTGTGTGTACATGATGCTTGGCATTCCCATCTTGGGTGTAAGATTTTCGTTATCTTCTCATTTAACACACCTCATTAATTTCAGTGTACCATTGTGCGGAAGTGGATAAGCTCCAGGATCAAACTGGGGCCTTTGGAGCTGTGAGACAATGTTATCCACTGCACCACCATGGCACATGAGGAAAAAATCTTTAACAAATAATATCATCGTCTTTTACGTTCCCTTCTCCCACATCCAGCCATCACTGAATTGGCAAGAATGGAGTTGTTTGCCATAGAAATACATTACATTTCTGAAGAGTGACTCACTATAATTTCCTTTTAATCAACTCTTGATACGTTGTGCCCTTAAATATTAGAAAAATGTCTGCCAGCATACTGCAAGCTCTCTAAAATACCTTTTGACAAGTGAAATCGTCAAGCATCTCTTAGCTCGGCTTATCCTTCATAATTTCCTTTTATTAACCTCAACATGTGGAGAGATTATACATCATCTCCCTGTTAAGCAAACTTTAAAATTACTTCAGGTGCGTGGGCATTGTGTAGTTTTATGCTTTGTGATTAAGCACACAATGTATTGGACACACAGATATTTTCCCTCACCACTGTAGTACATACATAATACAACATTACCTGTTTTTCAGTCATTAGACCTGTGTCACCAAAGCACCCAAAGAAAAAAAACTATTATGCCACAGAAGCTGTGTTTTCTGTTGGAAATGCCATAACCAAAGGCATAACCTCAATATTAATGGCATGGTGACGTTGTTCAGAAGACAGCCACCCTGTTCTGAAAATAACCAATCGGAAAGCTGGCAATACCACAGCGGTCCACTGGCAGGTGGCTAGCTCATAAAACTTCACTGTCAGGTGCCAAAATTAAGAGACAAAAACAAACAGACTGCATTGCCTGCCTTTGAGTTGTGTGGTAAATAGTGCAGACACGCATCATGAAGTAGAGGAAAGCACACTGTATTACTTTACATACGAGTGGGAGAAAGCTTCTCACATGCACATCCCGGACTGCCCCACTCAATGTCCTCTTTCTAATCCACAGCTGGTTTTTTTTCTTATGTCTGATATTTCATTTGAACTCTCCCCCCCCCCCCCCCATTCCAATTTCCTTTTTCCTTGTTTAGTGCTTAACTTTTGGAGAACCTTCATGGCATCATTCATGAAAATAATATCTGTTAATGAAAATGTAATATATCTGCCAATTCAGTGGATAATTGGTCATTTGTGTGTAAAATGGCTACACAAATGGCCTTACCCGTTTATAAGGCACCTTGGCTATTTTATTAAGTATATAAACCATTTATGCTTAAAGAGCCATAAAAATATAATCTTTTCCTTTTCAGAGATTGTTCCATGCAGGACATCCTTTACTAACTGTAGCTCATCTTTTCCTCGAGACAATGTGTCCATCACAGGAAAGGGATCACTACTGACCAGATATTTGGATGTGGTATGATTTATGCAAGCAAGAAGATGAGCAGAAGGCATCACAAATTTAATCTTTCTGCATCTGCTGGAAAACATATCAACAGGACTGATTTGTAATACGAGCACGCATCTTTATTTAGAGCTGGATCTGAACAACATCTGAAGCTTGCATTAGACTATCGCTTGCGGTTCTATGCGAAAAGGACACAAATATCAACAAGTCCAATTTACAACCCAGCTGCTGCCAATCCAACAGCATCTGCTTGATGGTTATATTAAGAGCAATATGACTACAGATTATGATCACCTTCACAGAAACAACTAGTAATATCTTTAAAGCATTAACACAACAGATAAAGAGTGATGGCCAGCATGTTCGAGGGTGAATCTTTGAAGACAACCTGTCCAGCACAGCTAGAAAACACTCAATTGGAAAAAACCTTACACAGACAGAAAGCCAACAACTTCCAGCAAATTTATTTAGACTGCCAGCTAGGCCGTGGCCTCCTATTAATGTGCCGTCATCGTATAACAGCTGTGGGAAGGGGGCCTGTTGCTTGGGAGATAAGCGTCAGAGTGAGTGTGAGTGAAAGCGAGAGATTGGTGGTTAAAGGGGAAGCATTTTGACTGAAACCTTTTGATGGTGCCGAGGTTCAGTGCAGCTTTATGCCCGAGTTTCCCAGCTGTCTCTTACTAGCGAGTGACTTTGTCATCTCCTTTTACTAGCATATAAATGGCCAACAGAATTAGCATGTTTAAATTCCACAATGTTTGGGATTCCACAAGGTCAAAGATTCCCTGGGGGTTCAAGGCTGACCCAGTTTGTAATACTTTTAAAGAAAAGCAAAACAGACAAATCACTGAGACATGACATATGAAGTTCGAAAGGAGTATTTGCACCCAGGATGTTCATTTTCACCAGTATTTCACTAAGGAGGAACTGAAAAAACTCTACATTTACATTAACTTTCAAGCAAACCTCAAAACAAAATAAGCCCACACTTTCTCTCAAACTGCAGTTCTTAGTTGGTAGTTACAACATGGAAGTTTCAAAAGTGACTAAAAATATGTACATAAAGTCAGCTTGGCTGGGGATGGCAAGCTTCATAGCATAATAAATAAATCACTCTATGTCAAAGGCTGCTAACAGCGGAACCCCAGGATTGCCCTGAAGAGAAAATAAACTGTGTGCCAATCTGCCAGTATGTCCCATCATGCAACATGTCACAATTCCAGGACTGCTTGAGTGACCGAACCTTCCTAGATTGACAGGCTCTTTGTCCCGCTGTATATCCGTCAGAGCCTTGTAAATTGTACAACATCCTCCATTCATTCGATCTGAATTAATCCAGTGTCTTGGCAGTGTTTCATCACCATTACTCAGTGACGGACACCTTCCTAAATATAAACCCTGCCTTTACCTTCCCACGATGGCTCTACGGGTACCCTCTACTGACACGAAGCAAAATAAATACTAACCACAGTAATCCAGGAAGTAGTGGTGTTATGGAAGTACTGCCCTCTACTGTGTGAGAAGACACTCTATCCCATGAATAGACATTAACCTAAAGCTGGGTTTGATTGAACAGGCATGAGGAAAAGTTCCACTATGCATCCATAGGACATTTGAAAACTAATTTTCCCCTAATGGGCCCACAGTACTAAATCTACCAAAAATATGTAAAACAATGGTGAAAGTGCAGTGGAATATCCAGAAGACATGTGTCTTGTGAATAAATCCCAAACATAAGGAATTAATATGATGCAAGAGGCTGGAAGTCACTTTAGTGTGATGACAGCTTGTGGTTTTAGAATCCAGAAATACACTATAGACATACATCATGACAGTAATGATGATGGTATAACCATCTTCCTCAGGCTGCTGCCTAGATCTGTGTTCCGAATGCAGGGCCTGAGATGCACCCACCGCTGGATGGACTCAGGGCATGGACCCAACGCTGGTGTGGCGTTATCAGCAGAACTGTAATAATGGAGACGCAGTACAGTCACATTCTGTTTAAAAGCCATCTATTCACTTATGGCCATTTGTTATTGCCTTTGATGGGTATTAAGATGTATACATTGTATATACTGTATATTTCATGCACATGTGGTATATTGTTTCACCCATCTTTAATGTTATACCTAATTTTATATTATCGCATTTAAATTTTCAAAACGGCCTTGCGAGAGTGATTGTACACTGCCAAATTTCTACTTAAATTCCTAATTTAGATAGATAGATAGATAGATAGATAGATAGATAGATAGATAGATAGATAGATAGATAGATAGATAGATAGCAAAAGACATCACTTCATCAGATGAGCTGATTAATGGGGGGGGGGAACAGACTTTGATAAACGTATCAAGAGCAAGAGTTGTCAACTGGCAGACTGTCCAGATGCGGAGCCAGCAAAGTATTCCGAGCCAAACATATGGCCTAATCAATCAATATATTGTTTAGTGACCTCAGTTTTAAGGGTACTGTCATTACAGCTCAGAAAAGATCAGGTTTTCACAGATTTTTCTTTGCCCTGTTTTGTATGATTAGAGAACCAACAATGTGGGTTGTTTTTTTTAATTAAAAAAAAATGACACAAAAAAATAAAAATAAAAGAGTTTGTCAAATTCAAAATGGATGTCTCATCTGTTCAGAGTCCATGTCACTATACAAAAGTGGTAATGTGATGCACCAACAAAACATAACATAACCAATTTGAATTTCTTATTCATACCACAAACTAATAAATTGCTATGCCTTAAAAACTATAATGGTTATCTCCATTTAGTAGTGTCGGTTGCTATCCGGACCTCAGTAAAGCAAGGAATTTTATATAACGTGGCCTTTACAAATTGTAATGGAATACTTGCTTGGAAGGAAGGAAGGAAGGAAGGAAGGAAGGCGAAATAAATAAATAAATGAATGAATGAATGAATAATTAAAACAGAGACATGGTACGCCTCATCATTCAGTTTAATTTCACAAAGCTCTCCATCCTGTATTCCAATGTACACTATTCACATATAGCTGTACCCAGTAGTTACAATTCTCATCACATTAAATAACTAAACATTAAAAACAAACTAGCCAAAGCACTTCTTTTTTTTTTTCTTTCTTTTTTTTTTTGCTCATGATCAGAAATACAGCCATAAGTCATGGGTTTTTTTTGTTTGTTTGTTTTTTTTTTAACCCCGTGTTTGTGTTTGCCCTGGGGATCACACAATGGAGCGATCTGCCTTCAGGATGAGGTCAAACTGCTGAGTGAGCGTTTGATAAATAGTGACAGAATGCACCTCGGAGGGTATGTTTAGTTAAGCTTGACAGCAGAGTGGCTTCTTGTAAATCACACCCTTTTGCACAGGGCAGGTTCTAACCATGATGATGCTCTGGACAATCTAAACAGCAGTCAGTGATTGGGTTGGCACGGGTCTGGTCAGGCTGTGCTTCATCACACAATACCCTCCGGCGGGAGGCTGGGAGTCAGGCAGACATCTGACATCACCTCTGTTAAAAGCCCTGATGTTTAAAGCACCTCTGGAGGAGAAAGAACGTGGGTTAGAGTAAAAACAGCAATGCGGTATAATTTGTATTTTACAAGTGGCAGAAGATACACTGGGCAGATCACAGAAAAGTACTACAGGCTACTGGGCATGCGCTCTTCATTCCAAACCACTTACACTAAATAAAGCAGAAGGAAATACAAGAGCTTTCGAATTAGAGCAAGATATGAGCTCGTTTCTTATGCAAAAGCTCTTGGTATGAAATTAATATCAGCCAGCCCAGGCTTAACAAGAACTCATAAAAACCAATATAGCAGGGCACACCCCACATATAAACGCTGACTGAACTGTAGAGCTGGTGTGACCTCTCCGTGTTTGCTTTGGGAATAATTTATGGTCTATGCCTGTCTGCAGGGTAGCAGGTGGAGTTGCATGCTGCTGGGGGCATAGAAATGACTGTCACTAAATGCTGACCATGCCAGTGAGAGTGGGGCACATGGGGAATACTAAGAGTCAGGCTCCTGTTTCCCATGTCTCCAACAAGAAAGGAAAGCCTGGGCCTCTTCAGCACCCCTCAGGGAACTCAGCACATGGCAGCCCTAGCAGTAAACGCCTGCCAAGCACTTCACCCTTTCACTCAGGCAAAGTGCCAAGCAAGAAAGGATTAAGCCTGTACACATGCACCTGCGGTGTTCTTTCGAGATAGGTGGAGAAAAGAGGCCGAGCAAGATGATGACCCGGTGTTCCCGTGCGTCTGTGTGACCTCGACATCAAGTTTCGCCTATAAGCCGTGGTCTTGAATCTGGCGTCATTATTTTCTTTTGGCATGTTGATGGCGAAATTCTTGCTCGTTGTTAAACCTAATAGTCCCCTGGGCAACTATAAGCAGTTAGCATGGACACAAAATCTTTCTTTTCTTCGGCCCATGTATCGCAGTAATTCTACAGCACATAGGAGTACTGGTTTCACCTCTGAGCTCACCTGCAACATGCTGAGGCTTCATGGGACCTGCTTTTTTCAGAAAAGTGTTCCCCCCATCAAAGGCCACAATTGACTCATTAGGGATGTCAGGCTCCGACTTCTCCCGCCCACTGCTATTAGCACTACTGTGACTGGACAGCTGAATGATCTCTTCAAGTCGGGACGCTTCACCACCTGGTAGTCCATTCTCGTGCTTGGGAGCCTGGATACCATTGATCACAAGGACCGAAGGACTGAAAGCACAACACAAATGAATTGTAGTACAATTTACACAGCTAGGTAGCCTTCAAAACTGCACTTCCTCCTGCAAACAGATCTTTCACGTGGCAGACACTCTACAGAATCCAAGACTCGTAATAAACTAATTATAAAAAGGTTTTATGTAATAAAGAAAGTTGTTTGTTTAACATTTCTGGAAAGTTTCCAGTGTCCACACTTCATGACAGTCAGTATGTTTTATACCACCAAACAGAAGGGGACAGAGGAGTTTGCACTTCCTGGTTTCTCTGCATCAGGACAAAGTTATTGGGTTTTTTTTGTAATAACTTCAAGAGAGATGAAAAACAAAAAAAAGAGAGACTGATGAAGGAACAACTGCTACAATAGTAGTCACAGCAGGAAATAACTTGTGCCTGTTCAACAACCTTAAATATAATTAAATATAAGTATAAAGTGATAGGTGTGACCGACTGCTTTTTAATTATTAAACAAATGTAATATTTGACAAATCTCTGTGCTACATGTGGAATGCAACACTTCAGAATGTGCCGTTATTGGAAAATTATACTCACAGCTTACATAAATCACTAACAGTGCCAAAGACCAAGCAAAAAAATAGCAATGAAATAAGGAAGCCTAACTTCAAAGCATGAATATGTGGCGTGTTACAAGCACCTAATTAGAAAAAAATAAATAAATAAAGGACCTTCAGTCCTTTTTCAACTAGATTATTCACTGAACTTACTTTTTTTAATGAGAGTGTAATGAGAGACAGGCACTTTATTAAAAAAAAACAAAAACAAAAAAAAAACACCATTAACATAAGAACAGAGAATGAGGAGATGTATTACCCATAAGGTTGTAATAAATAAGCAATACTCCATCTGTGCGGTAGTTTTACTTTGTCAATCATGTGGAAATCCCTTCATGCTGACAAGTCCAAAAAAACTCTAATGCAACTTCTTGTTTTATTACTCACATAAAATGTCCAACAAATTTGTATTCTTATTCACCTTTCTTTCCTTTCGCTTTGTGACTGGCCATCTTGTTTCAGTTCTGTGCTTGGAAGGTAGTCCTCAGATTCTGCGAGAGAAAATACCACATAATTACACTTCCCAAAATGAATCGCAACGCTGTGCCACATTGTTCTAGGCATTTCCACCAACTGGATTCTTTTATCATATTCCGTGTTTGCCGTCGTTTCAGAGTGATGATAAATATCAGTACACAACTGTAATTAACTGGAACAATTCATTCTGTCTACTCTAAACACATGGATGCAGGCAAAGACACAGATCCTGCTGCTTGTTAGCTGAAGTCTGCTCTGGCTCATGGCATCACTCATGGGCAGCGTTTGCATATGGCTATAAACAAGCATTGAGACACTTAAAAATATATATATGTATATAAGAATCTGACAAGTGATAAATTAGATGTCGTGTCAGATTCTGCGCACATTAACAACTCGGTGACCCTGAACCCATACTGATAGTGCCGAAAAGCAGATGGCTAGGCAACTACATGCAAGATCTACAATGCCAGAAGGATGTAGATCTTTTCCAAAGAAAAGTGTATCAGTTAACACAATAAAATCTTTTGCCCTGGCTTCTTTTACCTGGCAGCAATAACCACTGTGTTACAGCACCACAAATCCACATACAGCTCTTAATGTTTTAAGCAATGACAGAGTAACGGAGTTTAAGAGGACGCAAAAAATAAATACACATTCAAATAAACTAAGAGGTGACGGAAGGTGTAGTTACAAAAGCAGTCTTCATAGAAACATCTGGATTATGTTTCAAGCTCACAGCATTTTGACAAGTGGCTGAAGTTGGTTAGGATATGACTTCACGTTGGTATATACTACACTTTTATGAAATTCTGCCACTGGCATCACATCTGTACCAGGTAATGGCTTCCACCCTGCTGGAATGCCAGTCTCCACGCCTGGCCTGGCACCACTTCATAGAAGGAGCGTTGAAATCTCTGCTTTCAACTGGCAATGCAAATTATACAAATCTCTCAAGTGAGTGTGAGAGAGAAGCACAATGTTGCACACTAGAGCATGGATACCCAACCTGGGCCCAACGGGTCGGGCTGGGTTCAGACAAATATTTTGAAAAGTTACTCAGGTTCGGTCACGTCAGCACAAAAACCTTTGATATTTAAAATAGTAAAGTAAATTTTTGTTCATTAAAAAAAAAAATTACAGTAGGGTTAGGCTACTAGGCTAGGGCACGCGGGATCTTTTGCTTACTTCCTGTGCGCCGGGATTTATTTCCGTAGCTGTGACAACGCAACATTCCATCCAGTAGCCTAATAAGCATCATGGAAGACGTGAAAAAAAAATTGTTGTCGGGAGAATTTAAAACAACAGAATATCCAGGAATTTAATTTTCAATTGAATTTTTCTCGTACCGTGCGCGTTTGTGACCTGTGACTGCAATCATTGAGAATGTCTTTTCTTTTAACAGTTGTTTAATAAAGGCAGGATACACAAGCTACACAAGGATACACAGTTTTGTTTTGTTTTTTTTTACCTAAGAGAGTATCATTATAATCACTTAGCAGCGCCTGTTTCGGCCAAACATTAAAATTCTAAATCAGGTTCACGTTGGGTTCGGACAGAAATAAGAGGCCGGAACAGCACTCTAGTGTACACACATGCTATGCATATAACCAGTGGTTATCAAAGCATGGTTTCGAACCCCAATATGGTCCGGATTTGGTCTACCCCAAGTCACACAACAGAAGGAACATCTGCAGGCATGGAGGACTAGTTCGAAAACAACTGGCATACACCATCAAACGTTTGGAAGCAACTATTTTGAATTATCCCCCCCACCCCCCACCCCACATAATGCTGTAGGATATGCTACACCAATCACACCTACAACACCATGACACACCATCAGAGAATTTAGAAACAAACAAGAAGGTAATAAACATGTGGTGCTTGTTGACTGATTGAAACGGATTTCTTTAATACATTTGGAAAATGCCCCTTTCCAAAGATTTAGTGTGCTTCTCTAAAATTTGGGCTGTGTATAATATCAAGTAAACAACCAATAACTCTGCTCAACTCAGCAAAAAATACATACTACGTGGCCATAGAGGATGTGTTTAATGGAAGTTTGGCTTTTCAGAGAACACGCGCCATGTGGTCAGTTCCCTCACAATGGCAACTCTTGTTCACAGTAATTTCAAGTTGTGTAACAAAAGAAAAAAGTGCTCTCACAGGACAGCCTGCCAAAAAAACAGAAAACTGTGCTGAAAGGGGAAAAAAATGAAACCATGGAAAAAGAGACACTTTTTGATTGCATCCAAGGAAAAAGCTTCCAACCTTTTTTTTTTCCTCTCCAATAAGCAATAATGTCATTTTTGTTAAGCAAACATTTTGCTCTCTTACCTTTATTGCTCTCTGATTCAGGTTTAGGAATTCCACCATTAACTTGGGTGGGAGGAGGAGACGATTTTATGTCTTTCTGTGCCGAGGGGAAAAGGAAATGGAACATAAATTACATTTGGACTTTCTGACGCCATGGCCACATCATGCAGGGAAGTGGACCTAGATCACAAGTCTACCTTTTCTGGGGTGTCTGTTTTGCGTGTCCGTTTCATGATTTCTTCCAGACGCTGGTAGTAGGGAAAAATAGTAATAAAAACACATCCCAATCAACAAAAATCATCAAAAACTTTAATTCATGTGTTATATCACTCTTTTAAAGCAAATTCAAATCTACATGGATTGCTAGCAATAAAAAAATTCATCTAATATGTAAAATAAGAAGATAATGATAGAATACATAAGCAAAGGAACAATAATATTCATGTTCAATGAAAAATCACCAAGGCAAGATTAGTGGAGAGCAATGCACAGACCTATATATAATCTCACTAAAGGCTAAGCTGATACAAAGAAAGCCAGGGACTGTAGTAAGATGCAGTGCATTTCCAATGAGGGTTGACAGCACTGAAGTCAGTGTGGAGTGTGTGTGTGTGTGTGGAGTGTGTGGGTGTGGAGTGTGTGGGGCACACTGGTCTCTAAGTCCTGCATGTACCCAGTGATTATGCAAAGCTATTTTTAGAAAGGCACATAAGTGCCATGTGCTATATGGATAAATGGGTCTGTTTACGGTCTAAACCCTTTTTGAAATGAATGGCCATCATCCTACCTTCTTCCTCTGCAGCCTCTCTTGCTCCTCCTTCTGGAAGTGTTTCTCTCTCTCCAGACGCTGCCTCTCAGCTTCCTCTCGGGCCTTGGCTTCAGCCTCCTCTTTCTGTAAAACACACAGCTGTGATTCATAGCACAGATGTTGAGTGAGCTCCTGCTGACTCACTTCAACACATTATGGATTACTTCAATTATTCTTAGTACATGAATTATCTGTACATGTCTGCATGTAATGTAAAGTGTCTTGTGTAGTTAACGCTGTTTGTTTGTTTGTTTGTTTTTTAGTTTATTGTGCTGGACACAAGATGGTGCCAGTGTCGTAAAAAATTACTTGCGTATCACAGACAACCGGACACAGCTGCAATCAGAGTATAGAGGCAAGAGGAGTGAGTGTCTCAGCCAAGGTTTTCCAATGTGTGTGGTCCCCTCATGCTACTCAAACTTAGTTTAGACAGCACAACACGGCACTGTTCTGTACTGTTCTAGTTCAGTGTGTGGGTGCGAGAGAGGAAAAAAAGTCAGAGAGAGAGAGTGTAACTATGAATGAAATAATCGTGTCTCAGACTATGTATACAGTTGAAACCAGATATTTACATACACTTCAGAAAAACAAAGCAAAACTTTTTTTCTTTACTGTCAAACATTAAATCAGAGTAAACGTGTTCTGTTTTAGATCAATAAATATTAACATATTTTTTGCATTTGATAAATGTCTGAAGCAAGCGAGGGAGAATTTTTATGTATTTTTTTTTTTATCACTGTCATCAAAGACATAAGTATACATACACTACGTTTATTGTGTCTTTGAACAAAAAGAAAACTCCAGATGATTCCATTCTGTGCTTAAGAAGCTTCTGATTGGTTGATTGATTCCATTTGAGTTAATTGGTGGCATCTGTGGATGCATATAAAGGCACACCTCAAACACAGAACCTCTTCCTTTGACATCATGTGAAAATCAAGAGAAATCAACCAAGACATCAGGAAAAGAATTGTGGACCTCCACAAGTGTTGCTCATCATTA
This sequence comes from Chrysichthys thysi, assembly GCA_030068315.1. Classification (NCBI taxonomy): domain Eukaryota; kingdom Metazoa; phylum Chordata; class Actinopteri; order Siluriformes; family Claroteidae; genus Chrysichthys; species Chrysichthys thysi. The sequence continues at coordinate 15,246,440 of JAQLOM010000032.1, forward strand.
GGTGCAATTTCCAGATGCCTGAAGGTCCCACGTTCATCCGTTCAGACAATAATACATAAGTATAAAAAACATGGGAATGTACAACCATTATATCACTCAGGAAGGAGATGGATTCTGAGTCCCAGAGAGGAACGTTTTTTGGTAAGAAATGTGCGAATCAACCCCAAGACAACAGCATAAGACCTTGTGAAGATGCTGTCTGAAACTGGTAAGACAGAGTCATTATCCAAAGTAAAACGAGTCCTGTGCCACCATGAGCTGAAACCAACATAAAAAAGTCAGACTACAGTTTGCAATCCAATATTACATATCAGTCAGTGGCAAAAGTATGTGACCCTTTCATTTCAGTACCTGGTGTGACCCCCTTATAACTGCAACTAAATGGTTCCTGTAACTGTTGATCCGTCCTGCACATCGGATTGGAGGAATTTTAGCCCATTTCCTCCTTCAACTCTGGGATGTTGGTGGGTTTCCTTGCATGAACTGCTCGCGTCAGGTTCTTCCACAACATCTCAATTGGATTAAGGTCAGGACTTTGACTTGGCCATTTCAAAACATTAACTTTATTCTTCCTTAATCATTCTTTCATAGAATAACTTTTGTGCTTAGGATCATTGTCTTGCTGCATGGCCCACTTTCTCTTGAGATTCAGTTCATGGACAGATGTCCTGACATTTTCCTTTAGTATTTGCTGGTATAATGCAGAA